>JBBMOC010000011.1:8117047-8538581 GCA_037975185.1 Centropyge bicolor | reverse complement strand
CCCTTACCCCCCTCCCCCCTCGATTCCCACAGATGCAAGTGTGAGGCCTCAACTGCACTCTGTGTCCCAGGTAGGAAAATGAATAAATTACAGTTTTCTGTGATGATTTAGGTATGAAATTGCAGAAAATAATTTCCCATGAGCGAGCCAGCTCCACGATTGTCCATATTTCATGGAGTGTGCAAACAGATAGTTTCATGCTTCCATACATTAAGAACCAACCAAGTAGTGAAACTACTGCTGGCACTTTGTCAAACGCTGCTGTGCTGTGCAGTGCAGTGCCGCATCACCACTTCTAATAAATTAAAGCAACTATCTGCAGGCAAAGACGCCTCTGCTGCGCTTTTTACAAAGTTGCTCTAGTTGCTTTCAGCGGGGGGAAAAAGACAAACCTCCAAGCGGAGCGAGGAGTGCTTTGAGTTCTTTCTGGGCGTAACATCATAGTGACTTTGCTCTTTCATTGATAAGGTCATCAGTCTGTTGACGGGCTGCAGTGAAGAGCGGCACCGCTGATGTACAGTACAGTGTTTTAGAGACGCTCAGGCAGCCAGATTGAGACCATATTGTTGCAGGTGAGTTTTGCTGAGCTGGTTCCTGCCACTGCATCCAGAATCTGCCTAGTGATCAACTTCCACTACAGCAGTGATGAACTGGCATCACCCCTCCTCTAGTTAAAAAAAAAAAAAAAAAAAAAAAAAAAAAGCTAGCATCAGAGCTGCTCTGCATAATTAGCACTCATGGATGGTGATGATTCTGCACATTGGATACAGTTTACTGTGTCAGTAGCAAAACAGATTGAAATGTACAATTGTATTTATATCTCTCTCATCCATCCCATAGAGGACTCTGTCTCTGCCGCATTAATGCACTGCTTTTAAATCCAGGTTTGATATTATTACACACAGATCGAGGAACATTTTAATATTTTACATGTTCTTTGTGAATGCATTCCTTAAGATTTTCACAGTCATATAATTCATGCCGAAGTGCTTCATCTGTTATCAGTGTGACCTACTGTGGGTTACTGTGTGAGATGATTTGATGAATCAGCAGCTTTTATTAGTATGTTAAGCTGGTGCCTGGTTACAGCTTCTATAAACTATTCGTTCTGCTGTGTTAAAGCCAAACTACTCGCTAATAAGAGCATGAATGAAGAGCAACACTCTGGCTAATATATTCATTTTACTTGCATCCGTTCAGCTTTATGCAAGAAAGGCTGAGGTTTGAGCATCGGCCAGGAAAGGCAGAGAACATTGTGAACGGCTCACACCCGCTGGGCAGAGAGGCTGAATAGAGAAAGAAGTCACCGCCTGCAGAAAAACTGTTCTGATCTATGACATAACAAAGACGATCTGACAAGTCGGTCCAGTTCAAAAATGCTCTTCTCTCCTACACTTTTTCAGCCGGTTGCCCTCGTCACCTCACGTCGGCCCTTTGACTCCGCTCTCGCAAAAGAAATCTGCTTCCCCCGTTGTCCCCCGGACAATCAATCTTAATGTACCGTCAAACAATAACTGCTGCATGTGTTAAAGTGCTTAAAGTAAGAGCTGTGTAGGCTAAACTAATGAAAGCAGGCTGAGTCATGCTGGGTCTTTTTTCTGGGTTTCCCCCCTCTCTGATCCTCTGCTCCTCCCCCTCTGGTCTAGGAGCAGGCTCATACACCAGGTCCGGCTGTTGGTGGCGTGTTGGAACATGCCTTGACTTGTTGTGCAGCCTGAATGGAACAGAGGCAGAGAGACATCCACAGAGAGAGAGAGAGAGAGAGGAGCTTGCAGTCAACAGTTTGTGAAGTGACCCACGCCACGGGGAGAGCCCTGCAGCACCCGTGGACAGACTCCTGCTGATGCCGGCGTGGACTCACTGGAGATGAGCGTGGACAGAGGAGCCGCCTCCTCGCTGCGTGGTGAGTGTCAGAACTGTGTGAGAATAAAAGCCTCTGACATATAATATTACAACTGAGCACTTCTGTGAGCGTCTAGGTTAATTGTTATTGCAGAAGAGGAGCAGAGCACTCCTTTACTTTAAGTAAAACTTCAGAAACACTAATTAGCGTGGGGAAATCAAAAGATGCTAAAATGAGGCCTTCAGATCTGCTTAACACGGCCTGTAAGTTGAGTGAAGCATAAATGAGAAATTTGAAGTGTGCAGTGTCTGAGTGTTGCGAAAGCGTCCAAGCCGAGTCTTGATGCTAACACAACGCCACGGTAACTGTACAAAAGGTTATTGAACGCAGAGACGTGCGATACGCCCGAACACAGTTACCAACCACACAGTGGCACAGTAACCTCCGCACAGACAGAGCACCACCAGTGACCCTTTCACAAGTCCCCAAGGACTCGCCGATCATTGTCCCACCACAGTTTGATCCTCACAGGGAAGGACAGCTGTTTGTGTTATTGTTTTCTCCTCTGCTCAGAGTGAAAGCCGGAGTCCATCAGGAGACCCAGCAGGCCTCCTCTCCTCCCTGAAAAGCAAAGACCAGAGAGAGTTCCTCGCTTCTCACAGCCAACTCGTATCAGTATAAATACAGTGTGATGAGAGATTCAGAGAGAGGCCTCGTTTTCATCAGCAGTCAGGAAGCGTCATAAGATTACACACACTGTACATAGATAAAGACAAGCGGTGTCAGACTATGTTGTCCCACATAACAGCCTTTACTGATTTGCACGCAAGTCAAAATTCACATTCACTCAACTGACACAAACGGTATTCATTCAGTGACATGCGTGCTCCGATCTGTGTGTTTTGCTTTTGTGTGGTCAAACCTGCAGATAGTTACTGGGGCAACTCTGTTTTCTGGTAACCAGGGGTAGTGCGCATTAAGACTCAGAACCATTGAATTATTAACAGACTGCAGTTTGACATGCAATACTGACAAGTGAGCGCTGATGAAACAAAAATTCACAAACTTTACAGCAATAAATATCATGATCAGGCTTTTGCTACTTTTACTATTGACTTCAATTCCCTCCTGTGGCACTTATGAATTTTTTCACATAAAAACGTTGTAAAAAGCAAAACCGGGTCCACATACTCGTGCTACATAAACCTCAGCAGAGGCTAAGCTCTGGCAGCAGGCATGCCATCATGTGTAGCATTGTTCAGAAACATGGCTCTACAGTAAATACTGGTGTCATTGTTGGCCATAAGATGATTAGGTCGGTGGAAAGGGACCGGAGCAGGGAAGCATGACTGTTTGAGCGTTGTTAACCAGCAGTGAAACGAGCAAGAAATGCACAGCCGAGAGGAGCAAGGAGGGGTCGGTGCACGGGGTTAGTGATGTTGGGTGAGTGTGTTTTTTAGCATCCAGGAAGTGTAGGTGGGTCTGGGGTTGTCTTGGACTTATTCAGAAGCTGCATTCAAATGCTACCTGTATTTTGTGTACATGGGTGTGATGAGGCACCTCAATGGTTCAGTTTGAGTCTGGTGCCAACAAGTAGCCTAAAATCACTACAATTATCAAAATGATCATTTTTTTTCATACATTACTCAAATCATCTTATAAAAAAGCAGAACTTACTTAAGCATTGCAAGTAGTCTTTTAGGTAATCTTAACGCAAGAGCAACTCTGTATGAAAGAATGATAAAATATGTAAATTATTAAAGGCAACTACGAGGAAATTTTATTTTGAGTTGATCTTGCGACCCCTGTGGACAAAAGCGGTAGTGGTTTGTTGTTTGTGTGTTTGTCAGCAGGATTGCGTAAAAACAGCTGGCCCGAGTGTCGTGAATCTTGGTGGTGGAGTGTAGGAAGAAGCCAATACGTTTTGGAGAGAATCCAAATCATGGGGGAGATACATGAATTATCTTTGACTTTCGTTAAGATTGTGAGATTTGGCATTCGAGCTTGGCGGAAAAAATGGCATACATCTTAAAATCCAGTAGATGGTAGTGAATTTCAGAAGTAACAAAATATTGCCAATGGGAGAAATATGTAACTGCATATTACAGTCCACATTCACATTTACCAGTAGTCCTCTGGAGTCATCTACACATGTAGCTGCTCAAACTTCATACAGGAAGCAGTCGTTAACTCGGGGACAGTGGTTTCATGGGAGATGCGGTACAATGTAAAATTGTGACAATTACAGCAGGGCTTTTGTCTCAAACTAAGGTGTGGATATGTATATATATGTTAACTATGTGAAATATTTCCAATTTAGAAGTACATAATAAATGCACAGCTGAGATGATGAGGCTTCAGATTGGAACAAACATTCTGACATAATTCTAAGCGCTTTGGAAATATATCCAGACATACAAAGTTGTTGCACTTGCATATTTGCATTTCATAGAAAAGCGGACTGTTGGCATTGGTGAACGTCTGAACACTTTTACTGCTAGTTTTTAATACTCTGGTTCTTTTTAAACACAGCTGTTTGCAGGATGCTTATCGATGAGGTAATGTATCTGTTTGTCGCTATGTAAGATAAAACTTTGTTTTAGCTTTATTGATGCACCGAGGTTACATGTAACCAGACGACTAACAGATTCAGTTGCTTGGTAATAGTGATTTGGTTGAGAACGTTAGCAACTTACTCTAGTATGTCTAAATAATAATAAGCCAGCATAAAATGATATATTATAAGACAGTTGTATTATACTAATGTCCACTGTGATTTATGCCGGCACAGCCATTTCATTAATAAAACACACATTATGAGCCTGTCCAAGAGGAAAAGGGCTAATTCAGGATCAGCTTTAAATTCTTTCAATTCCTGCCATTGGTTGAATGACAGAAAAATTAATCTGCAGCTATTTTGATAATTGATTAATCATTTAATTAATTTTCTAAGTGACAATAACTAACATTTCCACATTCGAGGTTCTCTTATGTGAGGGCTGTCCTTCGCACTATGTGACAGTAGTATAATTATGCTGTTTCATCTGGACATCTCTCTAGCTCTAGATCATGTACGCACCAGAATCTTGTTCTTGTATTAGCACACTTTAACTGTGTGGTGAATAATGTTTATTTTAGATAAAGGGCAATTAATTACAAGTAATTGTAATTAGTATCTATAGTTTAATCATATACTTATATGACATAAGTGTAAAAAAAAAAAAAGGTTTAAGCTGAGATGAATTTAACATGGCTTATAACCATTCAGCTTGAGGCCTGAAACATATTCGTGGACAGGTTTTAGAGTCGAGGCTCGTTGCTGCTCCTGCTGCTGCTGTTTGCCGTGTGATGCAGTGAAGCAGTCGCTCATTCATTTACCAAGCAGGGTACTGTTTTCACTAGCATTCCTCAATCCTGTATTAGGGATTACATCAAGCCCCGAGCAGGAAGGAATTCCTGTCATCATGTGCTCAGTGAAGGCAGCGTCTGGCTCACCACAAAGACACACGGATGCAGTCATTTGGCCGCGGAATGCAGGTCAAGAGGTGCTTCTGTGTTTGCCAGTGGACATCACTTTTGTGTCTGTGTGGAGGACAGGGGCAGGCAAATAAATATTGAGGGTTGGTATCAGCAGGGCCTTATGTGATGTTGTTACATCAGGGCATCACCAACATTTTTCTTGCAAATATCTAAAATTCTTAGTAAAGATCAAGATGTTCCAGGAATTTAATCAATCCCATTTATAGCCTATTAGTTATTCAACCAAAATTCATCCTAAAATACACTAAAAGCAGACACTAGAGTACAAATAGTCTTGCTGCGGACGTCTGTGAGCGGTGAAGACACAGCAGATAGAGGACGCTCATCCATCTGTGTTTTTTCCAAGCATCCCTCCGGACACCTCTCTATCGCCTTCCTAATTCCTTCTGTTCCTTCATTTGCTGCAGATCGCCCTCTAGTTTCCATGTTTGTCCTGTCAGCAAAGCCGAGTCCACAGGGAGAGGACAGTATGGAATGGTCAGCCGGCCCAAAAATAGCACTGCAGCGAGCAAACGCAACTGATAGCGAGGGGGGTTTTAGTTGTTGTCCCTTAGGTACATAACCAGGCGGCACTTGCATTACATGGTACTCATGTGAACAGATAGCCACACGCAGACACACATACACACAAATAGATGGGAGCTAAATCAAACCGAGCTTTTTGTTGCAAAATCATGAGTCATGGCCAGTCTATTCTTAGTTCGGGGGTGTTTGTGTTTGCCCAAGTTGTGTGCACTTAAAGTGATGCTGCAAAAAAAAAGGGCTAGAGGAGTATCAAGAATCTGTTTGGGAACAAGCTTTAGGTCACTTTGGGCAATGGAGCGGAGACTCATCAATTCATCGCAGTTATATAAAGGCGAGTTGGGCAAAGGAGAGTGCCTCTTTAAATCTTAATTTAAGATTTCTAAAAACAAAGTGAACCCAACCACATATTTATTTTCATTTTACATTCCAACGTATCAGGCCAAATTACCATTTTTCTCATGAACCAATTGTTAGTCAATCATTATTTCCTATTTCTCTTATAGAGCTTCTGACTGTTGGCATAGGACCACGCCACCCCTCCCCCCCCGGGGGGCTTTTAGTGAGGCCTTCCAACAACCATCACCACCAAGCGAGGGCATGAAAAGTGTGAGCGTCCGCAGTGCCAGACTCACAGGTGCGAGTGCCACGGCAAAGACCAGCCGGGATCCTGCTGGGGAGCGGCAGGCGGAGGGCTGGAGGGTTGGACGTGGCTCCTGTGGGTGTTTCTCTGGCAGTGTCTTAGCTGGTTGTTGTGAGGAGTGAGAACGAAGCAATCAGCAAGTATACTGCCGCAGAAATTCTTCGCAATAAGAGGCCCTGGGATCACAGCCGGCGAAGGGAGAAAAATGAGGATCAGCATTGTAGCAAACATGGATCCTGCTGCTACTGTAAGTTTGTACATATGTGTGCTGACGCTGTAGAATATAACAACAGCTGAGGACCTGCTACAGAGTTAACTGAAGATAGATCAACCGAGAGAGCATGACCTTTTTGTTAACACAATATTTACAATCGGATCAAAGCATCAACCTTCTACACTGTGTGCTCTATCTCTATGATCCTCTGCTGCCATCTTGTGACTGAATCAAACCTCCCAGCATGCTTCTGTTCATTAAACACTGCAGCAATTTGTAAAACCCACATTGCATTTTGTTTTTCAGTCTTAAATCCCTTTCATTCAGAAAATATGGCTTGACTCACCATGACTTTGGATTCCTTATTTTTTTTGTTGTTTTTGTCGCCAATTTTAATTTTGTTTCATGAATTATAAGTACACATTAATAGTGAAAATGTTTGATTCATTATTTATCATTTGCAGCCTAATAATTTATTCACGTCGCAAATTATAACTGTAAAAAAGAAGATGTAAATAAAAGTTACAAAAAGACAGATTTATTCATTTGCCTTGTTTGTTTTCAGAGTACACATGCATGTCTTAATTAGGGAAAACTTGTGTTGTATGAATCACTATGCAGCGTGTAAAAGCACTTTGAGACCCTTGAAAAAAATTAACGTTCCCATGCGAACACAGTCGACCTAATGAGTGCAGATGAGGCAGAACGGCCTGGATGCCAGGTGCACGCTAATTTAGGTTTTAACAGACACACAAAGCAAATGCAGACACAGCTGAATGTGTTGCATGCTCCTGATTTAAGAGTCCAAAAACATTTTTTATCTACAGAATCACAGAATCTGTAGTTGATTTATTGTTAACACTGGGTGGACAATTTTCTGTCTTGTGAAACTGATAGCTGGTTGTGCGTTTCTGATGATAATGCAGATGTGTTTGCTGCAGACTGCAGGGCAAAAAAGACAACGCGCCACTGCATTGCTGCAAACACAAAAAAAGGGGGTTGCAGTTCTTCTGGGCTGCAGCAATGCAGAGGCATTAAATACCTGCTCTCACACAAGGTCACTGCATTACGGCTTTAAATCTTTCTACACATCCAACTCTTTGAAAAACCACAATTACAAGGCCACCAAAGAATTAACAGCTGCTCGACACAAAGTCCTTAATTACTCATTACTCAAAATGTCAAAAATGCTTACTTTTTTATAGGATGCTCCCGGCCCAATGAGCTGGTTGATAACAAGGAAATTTTCTTTGAAGCAAAAGGTTACCGACAGGAGCATATCATAAATAAACCCGTATTATAATTTCCTTTAAAAGGTCTTTTATTGCCCCAGAACGATGAGACAGATTCCGTTGATGGAGGGTGAAAATCTCAGGTTTTCCCACAGTGGAGCACTTACATGTTTGATGGATAATGCAATGTTGTTTCTGTGAACTGCAATTCAAAAATGAAATATGTTCTGCCTCTGGAGTGTTTTCCAACTGTTTAAATCTGATGCTTCAGTTAGGTTTTGGACAGCTCAGTTAGTGAGTAATAGTGAAAAATGTTTTCTATGTTGTGTTGAATACCTTAATATTCATATTACAGTAATCAGTGCTGAAATTATCAGTCAATTAATAGATTTTTCAAATGGCAAACTGATACAATTTTGATACTTGATTAATCATTTAATTCATTTACAGAGTAAAAAAAATGACAATCACAGTTGTCACTTTTTCAGTAAACTGTAAATTTAACACCTTGAGAGTCTGCAGCATTGAGTAATTGGACAAAACCTCACATTCGGTTCTCAGAAATTTTAACTCTATTTTCAAGACGTTTTACTGAGCATGCAATTTATCAAGTTATCCCAAAATTAATTGCAAGATGTATCTACTATTAAAATCATTCATCGCAGTCCGAATGATATTTTGGGGGATGATTGTTGTTGCTTTCAGAACAAATTTATACACAGGAATAGATGATGTTAATGCAGTGTTTCTATGGCACTAGCAAAAATTAAAAAAAAACTTTTTCCAGGCCACAGCTCAAAATCTGGCTGTTTATTTTACTGAGCAAAATAATATCACCATATATCAGTGACACCAGCTTACATGTCCTTGAATTACTTTAATTCATAAAACATTTTTAAATTCAATGATACTGTCTCAGCCTCTCTTACCTTACCTGATGAAGTTTGCACATCCTTTTTTATTCTTTTTATGTTGTCACTTATCTTATTTCTATTTTTAATAAACATTTCAATATTGTCAGTTATTTCTTTAACATGATTGTGTTTTGCACAGTGAAGCACTTTTATTGGACTGGGCCAGTTGTTATAAAGACTTGGGGTCACTATTTCAATTTATATGTGATTTAAAAAAATTAATAATAAAATCAGATGCAATGTTCTGCAGTTGGCTGCTAAACCAACATAACATGCGACATAAGCGTTTTATGAGGAGGGGAAACTACAGGTTGTCATCTGCTCTTATGTTTACCAGGGTCACACAAGTAGAGACCATCAGAGACTAAAATAGACCCACACGCATGTGTCCGCGAGCAGCTGACCGACTTCTGCTTTTGGTTCCGGTTGGAGCAGCACAGACGAGTCGGGGAGGGAGGGGTTAAACCCGGCAGACAAGTTTGTTTGGCTGCCTTAAAAGCAATGCAAGTTTTTTTTTTTTTTTAGTCATATGGCTCGACTCTGTTTTAACTCTGAAAACAACAAGGAGAGATTAGAGACGACATGAGGGACTAGTTCGCTCAGCGGAGGAGCGTTTGAGATTAACTTATATTTAATGTAAACGATGGCAGATGGGAACCAGACGGTTGTGTACTTGTCTGAGCAGGTGGTGGTTCTCTGCTCCTGCTCTCTCTCCTTCCTGGGCTCCTCTCTCATCATCCTCACCTACATTATATGGCCGGACCTGAGGACCACTCCCCGGAGGCTGCTGCTCTTCCTCTCGGTGGCGGACTGGCTCTCCGCCGCCTCCTACGCCTTCGGGGTCGCCAGAGTTTTCCACGGCGACTCGGTGGACTGCGTCGTTCAAGGAGCCATCTCCACCTTCGCCAACACTAGCTCCTTCTTCTGGACGGTGGCCATCGCTGTTTACCTGTATGTCTTCATCGTCAGGTCCAGCCAGAGAGTGGCCGACAGCCTGGTGCTGGTCTTCCACCTTGTCAGGTAAGACCGTGAAGCACCTTGGGATATTTACCAGGTAACGTCTGCACAGCTGAAAGTGTGTAAGTGCACTGATTTTAGACAATAGAAAGTTAATCAGCAGCTTCCTTGTGTGTAATTTTTTTCTCATTAAAAGAACATAAAGACCAATGTAAAGACCCCAAAGTCGCCTCACTCGCTACTCCACTATTTTTATTGTTTCATAGGATGGCGAAGGTATCGTCTCTAAAACTCTAACCAATCATGACTCCTCATACCGAAGCCTAACCGACGACGGCAGCGAGTACTAGCCAATTAGAGGCAGAGTAGGGCGGGACATAACTTCGCCATCCTCGAAAAAAAAAGATGGATTTCCAGACAGAAATAATGAGTTTTTACAAGTTAGACAAACAATATGAAGGATATTTAAACTGTATTTCCACTAAAGCAAATGGGCTAGTATACAAATATTTATTTTTTTCTACCTGTAAGCTCACAGATCACTTTCATCAGAATTAAAATTGCACTCTGGTCCCATAATACTCAGTCAATCAAATGATCTCACAATATGTCCAAGGTAATTATAAATAAAGGCACTACAGTGATGCCCAGCCTACAAATCATATTCTCCACATGTAACAGAAAATGCTAGTTTTGTACAAACTCTAGCAAAACTCACACCATCATCATTTATTTTTTCAGTGAAAATGAAATGCAAAAATGATCATTCTGACTAAAATTGCAACTCATATTACAATCACAATATATCTGTTAAAATAATCACAGTATGGGTTTTTGTATATTATGTAGTCCTACAGTCTTATTAGTGTTTAAATGGATTAACATAAAATAGAAAAATAAGCTGACATTGAATAAAACTGAACAAGCAGTGCAGTCACAGTGCAAGATTTGGATGAATAATCCCAAATTTGATTTAATGAAATGCAGTGGCAACAGGAAAGCTGGTTTTATAGAACAGAGTTGGAGTGGACCTCAAGTTTGTTTGTTTTTTTACGCAGAATCTTGACACTGCTTCCCTATGTGAAAGTGAAGCTATTCTCTGATATTTTACCTTTTCTGGAATAAATCCCTGCTGACAGGAGGCAAACATGCAGGATGTTACTGAGTGAACACTTGGAAATGTTCTGCAGTTGCTTCTCTCACATTGTGCAGCTGATGAAATCGGATGACATTGACATGAATTGATATCAAGAGGGGAAACATGTAGGAATTGGTTCAATGACTCGGAATTATTGTCCCCCTTGTTGTTTGGATCATGGATTCATGGATCAATTGTTTAGACTTTGCCCAAGTTCACTTTTTTTAAAAGGCTGATTTATTAGCACCTGTCTTCATATGTAAGTAACAGCTACACTTTGTTGTCTGCAACTTGTAAAAGAGATGCAGGAAGAATATATAACATTTATTTTGACCACATTTTTATTTTCATGATGTTTGCTCTTGTATTAGTTCCTCATCAAATCTACTCCTGTTAATCATCACAAAGGTGAAGAAGTGCTGACACTATACTACATTCTTTATTTTGAATTTGGCACACTTAAACAGATTAGATTGCCATGACTGATCACTGAAATTATGTCTGATGTACCACACAGTATTAGGCAGAATTTTATTGGTCCCAAATGCTATATTTCATTATTTTTAAACATAATTATCACCCACTGATGAGGAGCTGATGATTATAACATGCATATTTTTGGGCCGCACAAAGCTACACCAGGATGGAGTTTCTACCTCATCAAATAAGCTTTCACTGTTTAAGAAGTATCTATTTGAAGGTTGTTATAAGGCTCAGCAAACCACTTGTTTTATCCTAAGCTAGACTCTACTTTTACTGCTCTGAATCAGCACATATGTTTCATCCTTTGTTGCCAGCTTTCTTTCTGCACATTAATGAGCTGTCCATGTTGATTGTGAAGATGTAAGGAGGGACTTGATGCACTGCGTTGTATCAGTGATCTATTTTTGGTTGCAAGAACATTTTCACCCTTGGGTATGCCTCACTGCAGTGTGTCTGATTGTCATTCTAATTTTGTTTCTGTGAATTCTCAAATGCTTCGTCGAACTGAAGATCAGACAACAGAGCCATTCATCGAGGCTTGAATACGTAACACACACACATAACAAGAGCTTAAATACTCTGGTATTTATAAAGATCAACCATGTGTTGCCATGAAAATATAGTATTCTTTTCAACTCATGTTTTGAGAGAGGAGGTAAATGCTTCAGGGAGAAACGTAGAGAGCATTGTTTCTTAAAGTGCTGAAATCATGTTGTACTTTTATGACGTACAGAGCTAAAGTAACTACAACTGTGAACTGTGTAACCCAAAGAAGCCTTAAGCACTAGATAATCTGTCACATGGTGTCACATGTCTTTGCAACATTTGTGCGTGTTGAACCCACCAAACATTTATGTGCAAACTTTGCAAATGTGTTTAAAGACAGGAAGCTGATCTTTTGAGGAAGTTATGTTTAATCCTCGAAACTCTCTGTTGCGTGTTCCAGCTGGGGTGTTCCTCTGGCCATCACTGTTGCAGCCGTGTCCCTGAACAAGATTGGCTACGATGCGTCCGAGGTGTCGGTGGGCTGGTGCTGGGTCAGGATCCATGCTTCTGACCGGGTCCTGTGGATGCTGCTGACGGGAAAGATCTGGGAGTTCATGGCTTATCTCACACTCCCTGTCCTCTACATCCTGATCAAGAGGCATATCCATGTAGCGGTGAGAGCCCACTCAGGTTTTAGCAGCGACATGCTACCTCTTGATACACCAATTGCAAAGGAACAGTAAAGTGTATTTTTAAGGATATCCTCTCCTGTTAAAAACAACCATACAACTTCTTTAAACACATGTATGACACATAAATATATTAAGCACAATTCAAACTAGTAAGCACTCAGAGAGCACACACTATACCTCAGCCATATCTGCAAAACCTTTTAACAATGGGTCTTTAAAATACAGAAAGAGAAAGTGTTTTTTAATTTAGAATTAAAAATACACATACTGATGGATAATAATTATATGCACGTGTTTTTTTTTTTTTTGATCAAATAAGTCTCAGGGTTCATCATCTGGGCACCACAGACATGTGTACAAGATTTCATGACAATCCTTCCAATTGTTAAGATATGTAAAAGATAATAAGTTTTTCTTTGTTGTTCTGTTAACAAGTTTTTGAAAATACCACACTAACAAAGAACACATCAAAACACAACCTTGGCAGAAGCAGTTATCACACATCTCATTCCCTTAGTTTTATTCTTATTTTTGTTTTTCTGCTTCATGTTGTCATGTTCCAAAAAAACTATCTGGCTCAGCATGCCGCCCTGTCCGAGTACCGTCCCATCTTGGCCAACAGGCCTCAGTCACACTCCTTCTCCTCCACGGCTGATATGAAGCTTACACTCATTCCCATCATTTTCATCGTCCTGCGCATTTGGAGCACAGTGCGCTTCATCCTGCTGCTAGCCGGCTCTTCAGCCAGACAGAACCCAGTGCTGGTCACTCTGCATGTGAGTTTAAAGTTTCTTTTAAACCAGTGATGTCCAATGTAGAGCATAATCCCCCTTTAATCCTAATTTTAATTTATTTCTCATTTATTTATTTATTTTTCTCCCGCTTAATGCTGCTTCAACCTTCAGATTGTGTGTGTGTGTGTTTGTGTGTGAGCGCACGTGTGTGTGTATGAGCTATCTTGTTTGTTTGATGGCCCATTAGTATGGGTTATAAAGTATATGTGTGCTATCATTAGTTTACGTGCTGCCAAGCCTGTGAATCATCACACATTCACGATGAAATGCTTCCTGTGTTAACTTGTGTTTTTAAACATCTGAATTGCAGCATAAGTTTTTAAAATGTGATAAACTCTCACTCTAAACAAGGTTATGATGTAAGAACCTCCTGGACAGGTTTATTACATTATATTGCCACTGTTAGTGTGTGTAATATACTTTTATTTGTGTTCATAAAAAATGATATATAAGTCAATTAAAGCAAATATTGTAGGGAAATAAAAATGTCCACTAGTGACAATCATTAACTGAATTCATAATATGATGTTATCTCTTTATCAGATAATAATATTAAGAGGTTTTGTCACATTTTCAACCTTTTGAAATTAAACTTCAGTACTTTTCAACCTGGACCCTATTTTGTGTATAATGGTGACTTGAGTGGCTAAAAAATGGCAAATTTTAAAATCATATTGAGTGAGAGCTCTGCAGCTGGGAGCCATGAAATGGACTGCAATGATGTGCAGGGAAAAAATACGTTTTTTTCCAATTGAGTTTGGTGGCTTTGAGAAGAGTGATTTAATGATTGTTTTGGTTAAACAAATCTTTGACAAAAATGCCTGTCTCTGTAGGGATCCTCTTCGTAATGTTGTCAGACACTTAGAGCACCAGCCTGAGTCTGTCAGTGGCAAAAAATGCACTTTTAGTGGACATACATTGACGTATCCAATTGCCCCTAAGCATTAGATTGCAGTCCATTTTGCAGCAGGTGACTGCAGCACTCTCAAAATTAAACCTTATTCCAATGTGCTAATTTATTACTACCACACTCCCCTTAAAGACTTTTGTTTGAACCCAACAGGGAATCGGCAACACCTCTCAGGGAGCAGCCAACTGCATCATGTTTGTATTGTTCACTCAGCCGATCCGCTCGCGACTGTGCGCCGCCCTCTGCTGCTGCTGCTCCAGACACCGATCGGAGGCGCAGCACTCACACGACGCCCCCCACAGGATGCTGCCGGGACAGGACACCTCCACACAGAGAGAAGAAGACAGCACCAGTCAAGTCCAGACTGACAGATGATACTAGGTTCTGTGGGTGTGAAGCTCGACAAAGGTTGACATGAAAGGAGCGGCTTTACGTCGAGCCTCATTACAGGAAGTGCCTGCAGAGAGGGTTGGAGATTCTGCAGGCGCATACACCTCTGTGTCAAGTCAACATGCAGGCACTTTGGGTGATGAGGATGATGCTTCCTCCTTGTACTGTTAAGTGTTGCAGATTGAATATGCTGTACATAAATATTGTAGTTTTATAGATGAGTTAAATATGAATCTAGTGCCTTTTTACTTCCAAGTTTTTTGTATGTTTTCTGGTTACATGTTGAACGGTTGCACACTGTCAAAGACCATTTTGCAGCTTTATTTATCCAGTACTGTGTGGATTCACTTACATTCTGAGGTTATCACTGTGAAACGAATATTCAGGTTTCAACTTGCTCCACTGAGTATTCAAGCATTATTTTATGGGAAAATGTGTGTTAAGGTAATAAGTAACAACAGCTGTAGCATTCTCACTTTAGGTGATGAACACTGTAAATTACATTGAACTTGTTGTTGCTGATAAGTAAGTTTTAAGTGATAGCTCACCCAAAACCATATCTTTTGAGTATCAAAGTTTGTCGGCTTTGAAAAGTTTGCAGAAAACAGCCCGACTTCATGTCAGTTAGAGAGGATTCACGGCATCTGTTGCAACATCTGTTGAAACTTCTCATTCCAGTCCTGCACCATCATCTTCCGTACTTTTCATCACTGTTTTGCTTAATATGCTTAACCATATTTGTTGAATATGGTTTAACATACTGCTTGTTACAGAGTTTCAGAACTTAGAGAAAATTGCCCAACATGGAAGCAGTATATTTAGTCATATTTTGTTGAGTCTTTGTAACATACAAAATAGATGAAGAGTGTAGAAGGAAAAGGCTGCTGTAGGTGTGATTTCAGAATTTTCTATGAATGTTTTTAACACTTATTTTCCAATGTGGAAACCTGTCAACATTAGAATCCATTTGAGCCAGCGTGACCTCAAGCTGAGCACAGCTGCTGTCTGTTAGTGAGGAAACTGCTAACTTTTTACAGCCATCTCTCAAGCAAGGTATTACATTTTCTGTTTTTTTTTTGGGTGGATTATCACTTACGTAGTTTTTGCAATGCACTTTTTATGTATAACAATGTTCCAATGTATGACCAGTATGATTTTGGGTGTGTTCAAAAGGTTTGTGTGCAAAATGCATGATCACATTTGACCATCTCTTTTAGATTTTTTTAATTTAAATTGAGATGCAGTTTTCTGGCAGTGTTCAATTCACTCAAAAACAAACACCAGCGTTACATTAAAATATCAAACAAAACCTCTTTCATTCTTGCCTCAATTTATAGTTACAACATTTTTTCAGACAGCAGTTGCAAAAGTAACAGCATCACCCAAAATTAACTCGACGTCATTCCGGTCATTGTGGTCAGGACGGCATGACCGCGATCATCATCACATGCCGTCCTTCCTCCTTGAAACCCGAGCCTCACTTCTCCTTTGACCCCTTGCTGTGGTTGGCTCCGGTTTGCCCGCTGAACTGAATGTGGCCACCCTGGCTTACAAATGCAGTGCTACTTCTTATATTGCCATTTAAAATACTGTCTGAGATCCACTGAGTCTTAACGAGCCTGCCACAGAGATGATGAGCTACAATCATATAAGATTCATTACTGTGGTGATTGTTGGCAAAGGTGAGGAAAGAGAAATTCCACCATGTTGACAGCCAATTTTCTCTTATCCTCAAGTGATTATTGTTTGACTCTCGCAAAGGACAAGCGCTTATTTGGTCTCTGCTGGTGTGTTTGATGAATTAAGGCGATGCAGAAGTGGATGATATTGTTGTTCTAAGCCTTTTTATCAGGTCAGACAGGTTTTTCATTACTCGTCTGAGAGCGGTTAGTTCTCATGCATTATTTCCAGGACATGGAGACCTTATACTGTTTATACTCAAAATATTAAAAACATAAATACAGAGTTTGTATGAGAGTTTTCATGCGATCTAATTTTATCTGTGGTATAGATTAGTGTGACACAGTGCAGAGTTCACTCTCTCGGGGCCATCAGTAACTCTGACAGAGCATTGGATGCCATGTCTGGGAAAATGTGGGATGTGGACTCACTGTTTATGCTGATGACATCCAAAACTGCCAGTGAACAGTTTTTTGTCCTTGAGGATGACAGAGGCCACACAGAGGACCAACACTTACTGTATTTCCTGCAGGAATTAATCTATTGTGTGGGTTCTGAGATTTGGCTGACATTGAAGTAACTGGAGCCTGAGGAAACGCTTAAGGAAGATGTTTCTGCTCTCTCCTCTGCTGGCTCTCTGCCCACTTAATTCATTAAGTTAAAGGGTACCAGAGGGCTGGACCGCACTGCACGGGGTGACCGTTCACCAGTCAAGTTAATGGAAGTCATTTTATCACAACACATGCTGTTCGTTTCGCTGCGTCAGTGGGTCTCCAGGCCGATTCTCAAACACACAGTCCACCAAAGGTAATGGGTAATAAATAGGTCAGAGCTGTGACAGGGCATTTTAATTAGAGGTGACAGAACACAGTTTACACATGTAACAGCAAACATCATAACATATGACATTATGAATGATCTTAAATTCCTAGATATCTCCGCTCTCAGATAAGGAGGCGCCAGGGTTCAGAGTTCTGATGGCTGGAAAGCAAAGGCATAGGGGATATTGGCAGGGAATGAAAGGAAATCAGGAGGTTTAAATACCACAGGGCTGACAAGGGAAAGTGGAAACAGGTGAGCAGGTGGATGTGGGAGTCAGGCGGCTGGGACATGCAGGAAAAATCTCAGGACATCTGGTGGACAGGTAGAGGATGGCAACGATGGGATGTGGGCAAGTGGAAATGTGTCTGTAGGAGGGAGGGACAGAGAATGGGACACTGAGGTAAATTTTATTGCACCCATACACCAAATGTAGTAAAAACAAAAAAACAAAGAAACTCAACTGAACACAGGCAGCTATGGTTTTAAGACACTATCTTTTAACACAAAGCTCTTAATGAAATGTAAAATATTTATTCTTAATGTTAATTGGAAGTTGTTATAATGGTCTAAATAAGTCTGGACTTGATTGTACACTGCATAAGAACACATAAGTGGCCTCCCAAGAAAATTCTGAATGCTGATTATTCATCCGCTTTTACTTACTGTAACACTGCATCTTTTGTGACCTTTTGCTCCGAGCACACACAGTTCTGACTTCTAATTATTCCTATTTCCCGACAGCATCATCTACTCGCAGACGTGCATGTTAGCCTTGTTTCATTTCAGGCGTCGCTGAAGCAAGTAACGTTCTTTTTTTTAAGAGCAAACAGCCGCAGGGTCGTCGTATTGATAAACAGCCTCTGCTTTAGAGATAAGCGGCGGCGCAGCACGTGACAAATTGAAGACAAAGCAAGACATGAAGAGATTTGCAGCTGTGGTGTTACTGCAGAAAATTAGTCAAGTTGGTAATCAGTGTGAGATGAACCGTCTTCATCCTGAGAACAGATAAATCCTTCGAATTGTACAAGGATCCAAGTCTTTGCCAGCTGTGTGTGATTTCAGTATTATGTCATCATTGTGTAAAATGCCTCTCCAGTAATCCAGCCTGCAGGTTTATCAGTAATAAAGGTGTAAAGCATTATCATTTTGATGATAACAGCCAGCCTTGACAGCTGCAGAGTCCATCAATTGAGCCAATTCATTAAAGTTGCAGTGCAATAAAAGTATAAAATATCAACATTTAGCCCCGGGTGACTTTTAATATCTTGAGTGAACTGCACGCAGCGTCTTCTGAAGCCAAGAGCACAGTCAGTAACATGAAAACGATAGCCAAAGCCGAGCTGTAAACCACTGCTGTGCTCTCTGAACTCGTGTCCAAAGGGCAGGTGAAATCCAGCGGTGCAGTCATGACAAACTGAGCTGTTATTATTGCTGAAAGTGAGTCCAGTGCACAACCATGGCTGAGCAAAAGGAATGGGGGAAGCCTGAGGAGAGGAGAGGGGTGAGTTGGACACCGGCTGTGATTATCACATCCATGTTTGCTTTGTCTCATCTGCGACAGTGTGCAAACAGTGTAAGAATGAGGGATGATGTTTGTGTTGTAAAAAGTGGTTTCACGTGATTTCCCCCTGACAGAGAGTAACTGCGGTGCTGGCGTTGGCGACACTCATATCTGCATTCGGTTCTTCATTCCAGTATGGTTATAATGTGGCTGTCATCAACTCTCCATCAACGGTAACAAAGCAAAGATGCAAAATATTTACTATAAAACACAGTGATATAGAGGCTTCTCTCTTTATTGTCATGCACTTTTCAGTTTATGGAGCAGCTCTATAACACCACCTACCAGGAGCGCTATGGCACACCGATGGACGACAACCTCCTAACTGTGCTGTGGTCTCTCTCTGTGTCCATGTTCCCGCTGGGAGGCTTCTTCGGCTCACTCATGGTGGCCCCTCTGGTCAACAAGCTGGGGAGGTATTGTTACGTGTTAAGCCTCATCTACGAGTTAAATGTCACATTAAATTTGTGCACTTGTTTGTCTAATGTGATTCTGAATGCATCGACCCTGCGACAGGAAGGGCACCCTCCTTTTCAACAACATCTTCTCCATCGTCCCTGCTGTCATGATGGGGGTCAGTGAGATCGCCAAGTCCTACGAGATTATCATTGTGGCTCGATTTATTGTGGGCGTCTGTGCAGGTCAGATACGTCCAACTGCTCAAACAGTCAACATTGATAAGAGTCATTTTTTTATGTTTCTATCTGAAGTTGTCTTTTCTTGTCTGCAGGTCTTTCATCCAATGTGGTGCCCATGTATCTGGGAGAACTCGCTCCCAAAAACCTGAGGGGGGCCCTTGGCATCGTACCTCAGCTCTTCATCACCATTGGCATCCTCAGTGCACAAGTGCTGGGCATCAGACACTTACTGGGCAACAGTGCAGGTAAAAGTTAGACATCCATCATTGATTAGCTTCCGAAGCACATCCCTGACTCTGCTGGTTTTTTGGGGGGGGGCTTTTTAGGTCCGTCCATTGATAAAAGGGGCATCTCTGTTCTCTTTGTGTGCAGGTTGGCCCCTCATGCTGGGTTTGACCGGTATCCCTGCCGTGATTGAACTCCTGCTGCTGCCTTTCTTCCCAGAGAGCCCCAGGTACATGCTCATCCAGAGAGGAGATGAGAAGAATGCAAGGAAAGGTATGAAAACACAAACTGTCACAAGCAGGAGAGCAGGAAGAAAAGGAATTGGATCTGAATGCAGATAACAGTTTGATTGGTTCAGTGAATGCTCATGAGGTAATCAAAGGGTCACAGGGTCCAAACAAGAAAACAAATCCAACAGGGAGCTGGCAAGAATCAAAATTCCCACAAATAAGAAATAAGGTCCAGGAAATCAAAGTAAAGATCCTAAAATTTTACAAGAACACGAGGACTAAGCTAAGAGAGAGGGACTAAATACACAAGGGAGGGAACGCTAACGACGGACAGGTGAAAATAATCAGTCATCACAAAAGCAGGAAACCCAATAGCAGGAGGAAAACCAACACATCTGGCAACTAAAAACTAACTGTACATTACGGTGTCCTGTATGTTCGGTCACCCTCAGCACTACAGCGTCTTCGTGGCTGGGACGACGTGGATGAAGAGCTGTCAGAGATGCGTGTGGAGGACCAGTCGGAGAGGGCGGAGGGCCGTCTGTCCGTGCTCAGCCTGCTGTCCCAGCGCTCCCTTCGCTGGCAGCTTGTCTCCATCACCGTCATGAACATGGGCCAGCAGCTGTCAGGGGTCAATGCGGTGAGCCGGGCCAGTCATCCACTGATGGCCACAGCGACTCTGTCTGCATTGCTTAAACGGCAACTTGTCTTTGAATCCTGTGGATGAAGCATCCAAGACACAAAACAAGATCTGTTTTCCTATTCATTGTCAGCTACAACTGTATCCACCTTATGTCCTAACTCTGTTCTCCTACTCTTGGCTGACACTTCTCTGTCTCTCCTCAGATCTACTACTATGCAGATAACATATATGAAAGTGCAGGAGTTAAGGAGAATGACATTCAGTACGTCACTGTGGGAACAGGTGCAGTGAACGTCTTCATGACCATAGCTGCTGTAGGTACCCTGTGAAGTTTGAAGAGCTGTTAGCCCCTTAAAGAGGGGGGAGGAGCTGCAATCTACAGTCTAATGTTTGATCAGATCAGCAGGAGACAACAAGTCTGAACAGTGATTTTTTCTTCACCAGGTCTTCATCGTGGAGGCTGCAGGACGACGGTTGCTCCTCCTCTGTGGCTTTGGGATCTGCTGTGGATCCTGTGTGCTGCTCACTGTCGCTCTCAACCTCCAGGTACTGTTTGAAGGCTTCAGTGTGATTCACACCCTCAACGTGTTACTGTGCTGACCTCTAGTGGTTCAGCAGACAAAAACATATTTTGTTTTCTCAACCTTGAGGTCAGAATATTTGAAACAGAAGAGTAATGTTTTTTTTTTGTTTGTTTGTTTTTAAGACAGATGTGTTTTCTGGTTATTAATTTTCAATAGAATGTTGATTTTTCTGGCTCTGAACTCCAGCACATTATTTCATATCTGAAATGAAACAATGACCATGAGATTGAAGTGCCGACATTTACTTTTGATTTAAGGAGGATTACATCCACATCTATTGAATTCTGCAGAAATTGTAGCATTTTGTTCACAAAATGTTTGGTACAAATTAAGATAAACTTAAATGAAATCGTCATATTTAATATATGATCGCAAGTTTGTAACCCACAGACACCCCTCAGCAGCATTTTCCCTGTTGATGATGCCAGGCCTGTTCTGAAGCCACCTTCACTTCTTGTTTGTATCAAAATCAAAATGAAAGTGTAACAGTGGTAGAGAATGAGGACCTGAGCACAGAAACACACAGGACATGAGGCAGCTTCTCTTCAAAGCCTTTGCTTAGGTTAGTATCAAGCAGGAACCAAAATGCAGCTCTTTAAACAGAATGTGAGCCAAGACAGAAGCTCTGGCAGGAGCTCTTATGTATAGTCATTGCAGTCAAGCACAGACTGACAGAGGGAAAGGTCTGATATGCTTCTACAGGCTGATCTAACAGAGCTGGGTTAGAGAGCTGCAAATCCCTAGCTCATGTTCAGGAAGGCAGGGAGGACCTCTGGTGGATCTGGGAGATAGCACAGGGGTTAGTACAGGCAAGCATGGGAAACTGTCTGTGAGTTCCTTTATGGTCTCATCTGTGCTGTCGCTCAGGATGTTCAGGATTACTGTCCTGCTGCATGCTGGGGAACTGTGTACCGAGGAGTCACCCAGTATGGATTTGAACCACCTCATACACTTTGACTCTGTTTACCCATTGTTTACCTCCAGTGGTATCTAGCCATGCAGATTTTGTTTTAGTTGTTGAGGTTTTTAGGCATCAGATTTATGCTGCCGCCTCAATATAAAAAGATGGTTTTAATGTAAATTTTCTTTTCTTAAATTGGTGTGTGGCAGCTCAGTAACACAGTGGGTGTGGACTCAGCATGACTCACAGGAAGAACCAGTCGAGTCAACCCAAAGTTTACTTGGATCTACTTACAACCTGGAGGTCAGCAATATGCATGGAGGCAGAATAGTAAGTCAGTAATAAGTCCAAAAAGGCAGGCGCCATAACAGGACATTACGTTATAACAGGGATTTCACAATAGACAATCACGCAGCACCACTATGACTAATGCTGCATTTGCATCATACGGATAGACTGTAGAGACGGGAGAGATTCCCATGTTCACGTCATCCAGGCTGTTGTAAAATTACAGAGTCGGTCATATGAGGATTCAAATACTGTGCAATGACAATATAACACCATATCCATTAAACTTGGGTTTTGTTACAGTGAAGAGCTATATTCATATTTGTTTGGTTTTCAGGTACTTCTGCATCATTATTATTATTACTATCATAAGTGCCATATTGGATATAGCAGAGCAGAGTTTCCCAGTCATAATTAAGACTTCCATGTTGATGTGAACACTATTTACAAGTTGGGAAGTGGTAATTACGATATCTTTGGATATAACGTGATCGCAGCATAAGGGCCAGGTATATATACTGATGAAGCAATTGGAAATGAGTGCATGTGGAGATTAGGTAAGCACACTGAGGACTGCTACAGGACTATCAGGCTCTGAGATGACAGAAGACATCAGAGGATGACAGACTGACTGGAGAACGAAGTGCAAAAAAAGTTCAGGAACTAGTTGTCGGCATGATAGAGAGAACCATCCCTTGAAATCTGAAAAGTCAGCACTTTAACTTCACGGTCACTGTTTTATTGAAGTCCAGTGTGCTGGAGTATAAAGTCAACAGCTACAATTCACCGTAATGTTTGTATATTATATATTTAGAGCTTGGTCTGGAAAACAGAACGCTGACTTGACATCTCTCTTTGCTGGGATCATGAGAACTTTGAGACATAAACATAGAGTCACCCACCGTGAACGTATGAGAAAGAGTGGCCATTAGACAGAACCACAAAACCAATGTTGCCCCCCTGTAACCCTGTAATTACACCTGCATCTTCAGACAGACATCAGTCTTAGCACATTTAACAAAGACACACACTAGAGAACAGGGTCATTAATCATCCACTCAGTGAAGCCTTAACATGGACTCCCACACAGTGCAGACATTAAGAAGATTCAGTTTTTCCTGTTTGAAAGCATCAATGCGAGCGGGGAGTGATAACAACAGCTGGTGGTATGTGTTGACAGGAGAGCGTGACATGGATGCCCTACGTCAGCATCGCCTGTATCATCGTCTACATCATAGGACATGCCATAGGACCCAGTGAGTCTGACTCCACCAGTGGTTATTTACACGCACACTGATTACAACAGGGTGCTCCATTAGCTCAAGTGTTGTTTGGATGTGAGCAGACATGTAATGATATATGATGTAAATCTGCTCTCAGTTGTTTGAGACATGAGCATCCTCACCGTGACCCTCAAGAGTGATGATGTGTCTCGAGTGTTTTGGTTGTGGTTAACCACATCTGTGCTCTCCAGGTTCCATTCCTTATGTGGTGACCACAGAGATGTTCAGGCAGTCGGCCAGGCCCGCTGCCTTCATGGTCGCAGGCTCCGTCCACTGGATCTGCAACTTCACCGTGGGCCTCATCTTCCCCTTCCTAGAGGTCAGTTACACTATTTCCAAAAACTGTTGGTGGGGAATTGAAAGTTTGTTTTTTGAAATGTAATTAGTTACAGATGTTTTTTTAAAAGTGTAAACAGCAAAGCAATTCAAGTCACATCCTGTGATATGATTTATAGACACCAAAACTATTAATTCAACCCAGGAAAAGAAAGTTTGGACTCCTCAGTCAAGCATTAAGCTCACAGTATTAAACAACAAATCAAATCACAATTAAATGAAACAAAACACACCATCAATAACTGATAATAAGCATATGTCAAAGGAGAATAACAATGTTTCTTCAAGCAATAGTTTTGGGAAATGCATTAGTGCGGCTCCCACAACTTTTTCATTGGTGTGGCCAGTTGAAGCCGCTGGAAATCTTGGGGTGGCACACCGACTGACTGAGTTTCAGGAATTCTATTTTACTGTTGTGGTATTTAGATTCAATTTAAAAACTTGATCTAGGAAAATAAGTCAAAACAGAGAATAGTTTCTGTAAATGAATCTTTCATGGTAATCATGCTGAGAAGCATGTTATGCTTGTGAGGAGGGGTCAGAGATCGTATCAGTATGGCTGTGCCAGCCTCGGCCACCTGTTGGCGGTGCAATTGCAACACACTTATGTGCTTTTTATTGGTAGTTAAATGAGAACTGTGAAGGTTGAGGTTTTCTTAAACTGGACCCAGGAGCGAGGCACAGACCAGGGGAAAGGGTGAAAGGGATTTCTGAACATGAACTTCAGTAGGGGGGAGTGGAGCAAGATGAGCCATTTTTTTACTTAAGTCAGCCTATAACCAAGGGAAAATGAGACAGGGAGAAAACCTATGCAGACAACACAAGTTCAGGATGTGTGGCATCAGTTCAAAACTTGTAGTGTGCCCAACACAAACAGACAGAAGAAAATATTGGGGCCCAAAAAGTTGAGGCATTTTAGAAAACTGAAAGTAACTCAACAATTGCATTTACTGGATTTTAAAGTATAATTCTATATTATTAATGATTAAATCCCTCATTCTCCTGAGTTTATTGGTGTTTGAAATAATTATGGCTAATTTGTCTATGTTTCTGAAACCTAAAGGTAGTTTGCCAAGTCTCAAATTTAAAATAGACATGGAAGTTTTGAATTTACATATTTATTCTCTTGAGGAACATCCACAGTTTGTTTTTAACTTTCATTGTAGACGCTATGATCGATTTGGTGAAGGGTTAAAGGGATTTAACAGAAAACATGGAAGAACACAATGACAGGTATTTGGCAGATGCTAAAGGTGCTGGTGGTAGAGGTGCTGAGGCTCCGTGTTTGGAAGCACACTTGTGGAGCAGGTAGACAACAAAAAAACACTGGAAACACAAAGCAGTGTTAGACAGGGTGATCAGACAGCTCTCTGGAAACAAGGATGATCTGGCAGTTTGCAGGTGAAAGAGTAGGGATAATAAGCTGCAAGTGAGGAGGTGAGATTGGAGGCAGCCGTAGCTCCATATCCAATAGACACACCAGTCAAACTCATAAAGCATGGAAATAAAAAAATACTTAATGGATAATGTAAAATTTGTCATTTTCAGCACTGAACTAGCAACACTTTTCAAAACCTAAAGGAAAAATAATCATACTATTTCAAGTGCTGCAGTCCCACTCCACTCCAAAATGTGCTTTGCTTATTGTTACTTCACTTAACCGTTTGACTTTCAATGAGTAAGATGATGTATGTGCATGAGTGGGCTGTGTTCACATTCATCTGCTGAAGGAGGAAGTTTCTCTGTGCTTGACTTAAATCTGATAGCTAAGAGGTCAGTCCTGGTCCAGTGTGCACTTAGAAAACAGAGAAGTGACTTTAAAGTGTCGATTTTTCACTTGTTAGATTTGTGTAGATGAAAGAGGCTGGATGTCATTCTAAGAATTTTCAACCACAGCGCCAATTCCAAAATGTTGTGACTCTGTTTAAAACATAAATAACAGGATGCAATCATTTACAAACAAACTGTGATCATTGTCAACAGTTTTATGAAGTGTTCCTGAGTCCATGTATTAATCTCCTTTCTACAATCATGTGTTTGACAAAGTGGTGAACCTCTCTCCATCCTTGCTTGTGAACCACTGAGTCTTTCCAGGATGAACCTTTCATACCCAATCATGGTACTATCACCTGTTACCAATGAACCTGTTTACCTGTGGAATGATCCAAACAGGTGTTTTTGGATCAGTCCACAACTTTCACAGTCTTTTGTCGCTCCTGTCCCAACTTGTTTGAAACATGTTGCTGCCATCAAATTCAGAAGAAACAAATCTTTTCATAAATTATTAGTTGCAGAGGTTGAATATCAAATATATTGTCTTTGTACTGTTTTCAATTGAGTATATGTCAGTATGGACTAGCAAATGATCACATTCTGTTTTATTTAGATTTTAGAGGTTCTGACTTTTTTTGGATCAGGATTTTAAGTAATTACACTTTTTACACATCAGACATATTTTTTTTATATATCAACACATGGTATTTTCGTGCCATTAAATCATCCTTTATTTTTCAATCCTCTTCTAACAGAGGTTGCGTTGATCCCAGTTTACTGGGAGAGGTTTCGTCATTGCATCTTTTCTAATGAACCAAGTTGTGTTTTGGACCAAGTTTTGGCGTAAACACAAACATCATGTTTGTCTCATTTACTTCCTCTGAAGCCATCGTCTTCAAACCAAAAAGCAAACAAGGGAGGAATTTGTTTAACAAGAACTAAAAAAAAGAGCATTCCAACAAAAGTAGTTTGCAAATCACACTTCACCTCACCTTGCCTGCTGTTTATGTCTAACCAACTGGTTCTGACTAACATATTTACTGCGTTTGATCTCGAGGCCACACTGATCACATTTCCTCCCCCCCTTCTCCCTGCAGAGAGGCCTGGGCTCCTACAGCTTTATCATCTTTTCCTTCATCTGCCTGGCCGCGCTGGTCTACATCTGGCTGGTGGTCCCTGAGACCAAGAACAAGACCTTCCTGGAGATCTGCCAGATGTTCGCCAAGAGGAACAAAGTGGAGATCAAAATGGGTGATGGGGATCTGCCACTGAAAGAGAGCAAAGAAAGCCTGGAGGATGCAGTGAAGGTCACGGCCTTCTGAAGATAAATGAGAGCATTCAGAGGAGAGGAAGTCTTTGCTCAGGGGGATATTGTAGTGGACTGGAAATGTTTTCATTTAGCTGCAGTTTTTTATCTTATGAGGACTTTTTGTCTCTTTTCATTTGGTTTGTTTGTGGCTTCTACTGTAAAAAATAAGATCTTTGTGTAATTTAATGTTGCCTAAATTTACTGTGAAACCTGATGTGTGCACTACATGTAGATGGTGTTTGACTGATGAAACACACCAATAAGTCACTTGTAAGCTTTTATTAATGATTCTAAGTTATGAATACAATACATGTCCAAAGCTATAAGATACAGTTGCATTAAATATTGACTTAAACAGGTTCCTGAAAGACATTTCACCCTTTATTACACACAGTATGCCATACACATTTTAAATTCCCTCCATCTTCAGTGATATTTTGGTTTATTGCAGCATTTTAAAACTCATGCAAACACAAGCAGCTGAGCCTCTTCAGGAGCATCTGTACTGACTGTCCAGCTGCACCCCTCCATACAGGCTGAGTTTGGTGGTTCCCCAGCTGAACACATTTCCCACCGCGGTGCTGTTTCTCTCACATGACATCTGGTCCCGGATGTCTGCTGTGGTCAACACATAGTCCCACACGTTGACATCAGTCATCTTACCCACAAAGGCGTCTGCGTTAGAGATGCCCAGTAATCCATCCTGGTCTTTGCCCAGGATGAACACCCCACCAGGGCTGATGGTGTAACCGCTTCTCAGGTACCGCTGCTCCCCCACCATGCCGTTGATCCACAGCTCAGCGCCGCCGGTGTGGGAGGACCATGTGATGCAGTAGTTGGCCCACTCATGGGACTTGAAGTTGTGCGGCAGGTTGACGAACTCGTTGCCGATCCAGAGGCCCACTTCTCTCGCGTCTCTGTCTTCGCCGATGGAGATCATCAGCTCGTTGTCGTTGCCGTTGCTGGAATAGGAGACGACGGTGTGGATCCCCTCAGACTGAGGATGAACGTGCATGCAGACAGTGAAGGAGTTCAGGTCCATGGGATGACTGAGGCGAGCCAAAGCGTAGCTCCCCGAATTTTTCTCCTCGAAGTTGAACACCAGAGGAAACAAGCCCTTATTTTCTGAAGAAGACAGAAAAGCGTGAATTAGACTGGAGGAGCCAGAAACATCATCACCATCATCTACCTTTAATCATCCACTGTCACACAGCTCAAATTCAATCAGAATGAAAACTCACCATATCTGGTCGGCCGTGAGTTGCGAGGTCCACCTTAAGGGGAAAATTGAGAAAGAGGCAAACACTGCTGAGTAATCACAGGCACTTTCATTTCACATCCATCCATCTTTAGGAGTTGTTATGACTAACAGCTTAGTCACCTGAATAAATGTGCTTTCCAAGAGACGTTATCAGACCCTCAATCTTCAAGAGCTTGGATTCGATTTCGTCTTGACGACAGAATGCTGAAAAAACAAACAAAATGTGAATGAAACTGGCAAGGATTAGACTTAGGACTCGGCCACGTCAATTCAGAGGAATAAATGATATCTGTTGTGTAATCACAATGTCGCAACAGGTTACTCACTTCCTTTGCCCAGGCGTGGGAGGAAAGAAGACTCCACCACACGGTCGTTGAGAGGCTGAGCGATGCGGTAGTCGTTCCACAGGGTCTTGTTGTCAATGTCCATCAGAGTGCTCTCCAGCTTCCTGATCTGAACGCAACAGGCGAGAAGAGGAAAGAAGCTGGTTTCCTTAACATGATGACAGTAATGGTCCACATGTGACAGACTAGTTTAAACTTCAGCTGTAATACTATGAATACAGACTTTTTTTTATAACCAAGCCTTTGCTGTCTGCTGTACCTGGTTGTGTGAGAGGGTGATGGGTGTATCAAACACAGTCCAGAGGATGCTCTCGTAGCAGGGTGGAGTAGTGAGGGAGCCCTGGTATCTGAAGAAATGGTTGAGGTTCTCCGGAAGCATGGAGCGCACGTCAATGTTCGATATGTTCATGGACTGACCTGTCAGAATCACATTAAAATCAAGTTAGACTCAAATGCTCCACTCAAGAAGATTTCATTTCTTTGTGCAGTAACTCACCTGCATACTTGATTCTGTCCAGGTTGGAGATGAAATCACTGTAGTAGGTGTTCTCAAAATGTCCATCCTGAAAGTAAACCAGAGCTGTGAAGAACTTGAAACTTAAAGGTTTAGTCAAAATGTAGGAATAGAATTGTGAATGTTGAGCTCAGCTTTTTTTTTTTTTTTTTTTTTTGAATGATAATGAATATATAATGTAAAACTGATTCATGTAAATACACAATGCAGCTAACGTCAGCTCTGCCACCTTAATGCTTTAGAGATGGTGGAGTTTTTAATTGCAAGAGCAAGAACATGCAGTGGACCAATTACCAAAAACAAATATTAAAATTAGTGGCACAACTTGACAAGGCTGACACAACAAACACACATCCATTCAGAACATGCAAAAGTGGATAAAGTTGGGTTTGAGCTAAAGTATTTCTTGATGTGAGCTGTGTGTAATAGGAAGGGCGTAGGTGTTTGGTAACAAGTGTGTGTTTCAGTTTGAGTGTGTTTGCATGTGTAAAGAAACAATAAGAGGAACTTGAGCCTAGTGTTTGTATCCATATGTTATGATAACATCATGTTTAATAAAGTAATATTTGAGATTTGATTTTGCTACTGTTGCAGGGACAGAAATATGAGCATTCATCCTCGATTCATTTTCACTTTTCCTTCCAAATACATCTTGTCTGTCCCGTCTCTTTTGAGTGCTCTCGCCACAGATGTCAGAAATTAACTGAATCTTATCATTACCAAAAGGAAAGATGGCCACAACTAGGAGAAAAAACCAAGTTGTAATGAAGCAGAATTATCTTTTAAACTTCCACGCCAGTGATTTGTTTGTTACTGAGTGAGTTTGTCCAAATAGCACGAACTCTCAGACACTCTGTACTGCTATCGCGCTGGATGCCAGCAGTGGTGTTCCTGCAGCAATGACCTCTCCCAGCTGAGGGCCGCTGAGATCCAGAGCATTCTTCTGGAAACAAGCACTCATTCAACATGTCTGCATGCAAATGAACACTCAATAGAGCCTTTTAACCCAGCAGGATGACCGAAAAACAAAGTATCATACACTTCAAATGGCACTGGGTAATTTCACCACAAAGACATATTCTGTAAACTTCCTATCGCAGAACTGATGGTCATATATCAGAAAGAGAGCGGGCATCCTGTGTAGATGTTGAACAGCCTGGTCAGAGCACAGAGGAAAGGGAACAAAAGTGTGTGTGTCTTACGTACATCATAGAAAAAGGCGAGCACTGCCAGCCCGTCTGGTTTATCTCTGGCTTCAGTAAAGCTCTTGTACTTGTCAGAATTGTAATGGACAACATGGAGCTGAAAGACAAGGTGGACATGCAGAGCAGGTTAGGTGCCAGAATGTGCCCAATGACTTGTTTCACAAATGGAAAAGTCTCAACTAAACAGCAGATCATCAAACAATATAACATAACTTTAATTTGAGTTCAAATCTTAAGGTAAAGAACAAGAGAAAGAGACGCATTAGCAAGAAAATGTTCAGAAGAAAACAAAGCCCTCTGTCAAATATATTTGTATGTAGGAGGCTCAGAAATTGAGTTAAAGAAAATGGGCGAGGATCAGCTTTCAAATTAAAAGCTGTAGGTGGTTCTGGTTTCCTTACTGATGTAATCCAAGTATGACATATTTCAATGATGTGTTATGATAATTCATTGATCTGCACTGTGGGAGTGACCTGAGGCAGTGCAATGTATAAATGCAGTGTTTGTGTTTAGTTGTAACTCATATAGTTTTATAGCTGCACAGGTCTAAAATGCCTCTATCCATTAAGTGCAGAGGCATTAAGTGTGTAAAGGCTTGTCATCACTGCAGTGGTGCATCAGCTTGTACAGCAAATAATTTCTACACTGTATTGCTTTATCAAGGCAAACTTGTAAAATCCATAAATTCCGTTTTTTTATGCTGACCTCTGCCATGTATCGAATGCCATCTATGGTGTGCTCTGCTCCGCTGGCCTCGAGGTCCCAGCCGCCCCAGTGCAGGTGCATCTGGACAGCTGTGTATTTTCCTGGGAGGCCCTTGGTGATCACCATGGACGAAGGCAGGTCAATTTGAACTGATGGAAACATAAAGATGTTCAGATATGGGAGGCAATAGTATCTACAGTTTCCCTCGATTCAATGCTCTTTGGATAAATTACAGGCTCTTGAGACAGTGAACATAAAGTCTGCAATCGCTCTTGTAAAACTTATATCACTGATGAGAAGTAATAAATTCTTCAAACAAATCAATACCATACAACAACATTGGTGCCCTTGGGAAAAAATGTGCACACCCGATGTTGTCATAGATTACACAACTGGGGAAAGTTTTGACAATGCTGTGCTAATGGAGTTTTATATAATAAAGAAATCAGGGACAAAATACACTTTCCAATCTTGAAATCTAGTTCTATCTAGTTCCTGGCTTGTAGCACAGGAACTAGATAAGTAAATATTGAGTATTTTACACATTTTCTTCATACTCTCTTACCAGAGTGCCCGTTGTTGGACATGAGGAAGTTCCCTTTCTGAGCATCATACCCGCTCAGCTCCAGCTGTAACATGTCAGGGTTGTGTCTCACACTGCGCCTCTGGATGTCAATGGGGGACTGCTTCTTACCACCGCAGGCTGGGTACTTGGTCGCCCAGTGCATCTGGTCCAAAGCCCCCTCTGGTGGAAGGAAACAAAGGACAGAAAACTATTATCCCATTGTAAAAGAAAAACATCACCCACTAAGTGAACCCCCCTGGACTGGACCAGATGAATTGAGGGATCCTGTCTGAACTACTCCCCAAATCCATCCCTTGTTTGTGGAGAATTCAAGCAGGTCACATGTTGTTGGTTATCCTGGCACGCACAGGACTTGCTCAACTGGAAATTGCTGCAGTTGATGTGTGTTTCCCCATAGTATTCACTCCTAAATTATGCTGTTCTCCAGCTCTGTATACTCATCACAATTTGTTTGCATGAGTGTCTTCGCAGGTTCTTGATGAAACCACAGTCTGACAGTCGCGGTATTTTGGCCAAAGCAATGCGTGCCAGCCTGGAAAATCCAGCAGCCAAATACCTCGGCTGAATGTCAAATATTAATAATAGCCTCTAATAACACTTAAACAATTTGGACTAAGTGCCCTTTCATTTGCTTCTTCTTTGCCTTATAGCGAAACAAATGCGCACTGATTAGACTTTTGCGCACCTTTTACGCACGTTTTACGCACCAAATATCTCCAAATATAATTCACTTCTGACACAAATTATGCATGATCCTTTTCAAAATTCATGCTTAACTCTTGATTTTCTTTATGCCTACCTGTGTATGTCCAGTGTATTCCATCATGAGGGATCCCAGCAGTGGCAACACAGACCAAAACAGCGCAGACAAACGCGGAGAACAACTCCATGGCTGCGCCTCTCTGCTCCTTCACGCAGGACTCTGACACCTCTCTCAGGCTTCCTCTCCACATTTAAACGGCGAGGAAAAGGAGGTGTTGAAACCTCTGCTGAAAACGCCCAGAGCTCTTCCCAGCAGCCCCAAAGTGGCAGGAAAGCTGCCCACTGTGACTCTGAGTAAAGCTTGAGTTGAAATGATGTCTCAGTGTGAAAGAATCTATTATGGTCTGCAGGTAATTTTACCTTTATTGTCAAATTAAAGCTGCAGGTAAACACCCAAAATAAATCCAGTTTCCTCCTTGAAGACAAAAGTTAGAGTCTGTTATTTGACTTTGGAATATCATCAAAAAGGAGATAAAGACCAAAACTTTTTGTATACACCTTATTGTCTTTCTGTGCAACATCACAGTCATCCCTCTGTATCTTTTAATACTTCAATTTTACTTTCTCACCACTTGCTGACGAAATTATCATGTGGGAAATTTTAACTGACTTCACAGGAAACCCCTTCAACAAACACATTCATACCACATCACTTAGTTGGTAAATCTGCAAGTCATTCTGGGAAAAAAAAACCCCACAGATGGTGTCTGATAAAAACACATCTGCGAATAAAGACATGCGAGCCAATGGTTGTAAATAATAGAATACCATGTCATGTATCACCTGTCCGTGCACACTAGTCGCAACATGTTCAAGCACCTGAACCTTAAATGCCTGAGGTGTTCAACTCTGGGGTGTGTGAGAGTGTGGTTTTGCCAGCAAGTGTTCATACAAGATCATACAAATGAGGGAAAGTGAAAGAAGTATTTTATGAGGAGAACCAAATCTTGATCAGGATTTTAAATAGTTGAGCATTCCGGGAAATACTGGTCCCCTTATCCTGGCACATAGACTGGAAACAGCTCACTAATTAACACAAGTATGTCACAAAATCAAAATGTGATAAGAACAAGATGCAGATTTACAGCTAATGTGCTGCACTATTTCTTGTTTGGGAGTGTCTTCCATGAGATTGACAGGTAAACAAACAAGATGTAATGTGTTGATTAGTGAGCTTTATAGGTTGACAGAGCTGCACTAGCTGTTTCCCACTGCTTCCAGTCTTTGTGCTAAGCTAAGCTAACTGGCTTCCCAACTGTCGCTTCATACTTACCACACAGACATGAGAGTGGTTTTCTCATCTAAATCTGCAGGAAAGCAAATTGTTGAACTATGTTAATTTGTGGTTAAAATGGAATTAGAGTTATGTTTGAGATAAACTGGAATTTGACCTGTGCACCAAGGTCAAATGGAATTAAGGAATTTTTTTACAAAAAGCGTGTGAGTCTTTTGTGTTTGTTTGCAAGTTACTGATTGAATTACAAAGTGATCAAAGGACTCACCTTTATTTAAGACTCTCATTGTTCCTCTTACATCCTTCCTCTCCGGACAGGAGTAATAGCCTCTCTGCGGCCTGCACTTGATTGATACCAGTTGTTTTTGTGTTTGGCTATCAACACCTAGAGGCTGATGATAAACTGCTTTAAACAAGCCCAGGTGGAGAAAAAAAAAGGAACTGACCTTTATGGGTGAAGTGACAGAAGAGTGTTTTCTACACACACAAAGTCTCATTAAGAAGCCACAGATTTGATGCCCCTGGCGACTTGCATACACCAGCACTTAGAAATGAACCAAAGCTGTCTTCCTTCTCAGTAAATCACTAGGTTTATCTTTGCCTTGAGGACAATCATAGTTTTTAAAGTCTTGGCCACGTTAATGATGTAATTGTACCAGTCAAGAGCAAGCCTAGTAATTTAAAGGCCGCATATAGTGAGCCTGACATATATGATTTAGCTGCAGACTGTATGTAGAGTCCTGTCATGATAATACAGTTTAATGCGTGAAACAAAAGCTGGATTCTATGATTAGAAAGTTAATCAGGCGAGATTTTTGTACAGGTGACGCCTCAAATTCCACACGCACTCCGTCACTGGGATGCTAAATTTGACCTTCACAGTGTTCATGAATCAGATGAGTATTTATTCCACTGAAAGTCTCATAATTTCTCCCAGTACTCTGTTGGGAAAAAAGCCCAAGAACTTGCGACTTAATAAGCTGGTTTAGATGATTTGTGACAGCAATGTAGTTAACAAGCCAATTCAAACCACATGATTCCCAGTGTCTGACTTTTCACCCAGTAGGTACAGTAGCATCCATGAAGTATGTGAATAATTGTTCCCACACTACAGTTTAATCAAATCCACACAAACAACACATACAAATCTCAAAAACAGTCAGAGCAGAAAATGTGTATCCTATTATAAATGTTTGTTTGCATTTATAGTCACATGCAGTAACTACATCTACAACACACGTAAGTACACTGTATAAACAAGTGCACACACATGCAAACACATATTGGTGATGGTGAAATGGTTCATTGCAATGTGTTTTTGTTAACAGCTGATGGGCCAAAAAAAACCTGTTGACTTCACTGTTTGTGCACCACTTGTTTCTTCAGCAACACATCAGTATCTTTCACTATCAGCTGTGAATTTTTTTTTTTAGCTGACAACTACCCCAAACCACCCTTGTTCAATTGCATCATTTTTACATTTCTATGTTTATGTTTTTTATTTATCTATTCAAGTTCACATTGTGGGTCACTATTTCTGACATTACACATTTTCTGTATTTAATGCCCATAAATTTTACAGCAATTTTTCTGTTCCACATTGTACATTGTATTTTTTTAAACTATATGATTCAACCATTTTTTTTGTCATTCTCTGTTGCTTTGACACAAATTACCTGCATGGTATTGATCCCATCTTATCCTACATTATCTTTCTTTGTCATTTACAACCAAAGTGAGGCATTATTGGGCTGGAACATCTGATAATGTTTTAAATTGCTTTTGGTGTGTATGCATGTCAATATAGATTCTTCTTCCACACTTGGTCCAAAAAGGTCCCAGAATGAGGAGGATGCAAAGAACTACATTTGGGGAAAAAAAAAAAAAGATGTCAAACAGCTTGCTGTGACAAAGTGATAAATGCACAGCATTTGGGGGGAGGGGGGGGGGGTCTGTGTCTGTTCTCATGAGAATTTTCCTTACAGTAACCCACCGCACAAAACATGCAAACTCAGCTAACTGAGGAAGGAAACTGTGTCACTTGGAACCACTTGACCGTGTGAAAATATCTGCTTAGACCTAGTTGCCAAAGTATAGAAAGAACTCATGGGTCTTTATTTACTTTCTCAACCAAGATTCACTGGGCATGGAGACTTTCTCCAGGAATGCCCTGCTCACACTGCTGCATATGTTCACACCTGGAAGCTGCCCAGTACAACCACAGGCTGAGTCATCGACAAGTTCCACCGACAAGCAAATTAGTCTTTACATTTTTAGAAGGACACCCTGTATAATTTTTCTGAAGAATTAAGGCAGATGTAAATGGTCTGAATACTCCACCTCCACATGTTTGGCCTGAACATAGATTTTACTTTCTTTGAGGATGGAGAGAGAGTAGTATAGAGCTAATTTCCTGCCAAACTTAACAAACAAAGCATGTTTTACAAATGCAATTCATTAACAAACATGGTATGGTTTGCATAACAAATTAACACAAAATATACCTAATATAGTTGTAATACATCATGCCACAGAAACACAGACATCGCTGTAATCTATGGGATATTCTTCTAAATGCTCTGAGTAGGTAACTCTCCACAACAGCAGGTGATGCGTCAATTCAAACACATTGGTGCAACTACTATACATAGCAATACAACCTACTCTTGCTATGAGTTCAATTTAGGCTTCTTGGACCTTATTTCCCATTTTATGCTTCTTTAAACTTCAAATTTCAATTGAAGATATCGTATTGTTTTTACTGCACTGCAATTATGTGATGTATGGAATCACTAGACACTTTGCCGATTAAGCTTACATATACAAAACATATTCATCGTCTTGTTCAGAACATACATTTATAGGATAAGATAATCCTTAAATTTTGGTGCTGCAAGAGCACAAAGACAGAAATAAGTGCAGATAATTAGAGAAACTTATAAAATAAATTAATTGTCAAATACAGTAAAATGGAAACTAAACAAGAAGAATTACACTCAAAACTCAATGTCATCTCAAGCAATGTGACATAGCATGGGAGTAAAATATAAGAGGCAGGTTCTGAGGCTGTTCGTGACTGAGAATTTGTGGTCTTATTGGATAAATACACTGTAAATTCCTCTCCCCTGATGTTGATAATTACCTCCGTGTAAACTTGGACGAGTCTGCTGGAGGAAATTATTGCAGTGACATTTTACTGAGAGCATCTGGGCAGCAGATGGCGCAGTTGGATGTAACACAAACGGAGTCTCAAGGTCACTGCAGCAGGGTTTCATCTGACGGGAGCCCCAGCAGCTCTGCTCTGCTCTGCCATGGATGCTGCACTCTCTGCACTCACTGCGCAGCCGCAACAAATCCACCTTCTGTAACGATGAGACGTCAGATGTGTTGGGGGAAACCCACTATTCACTCATGCTGTGATTCATTCCTGCAACTTCCACATGAACTACCGGTGCACTCACACTCTTTTAAATACATGATTGTGAATATCCTCATGCAAGTAATTCTACATTTTCATAATCTGAAGGGAAAATATTCATGAAACACTAGCAATTTAAGTTAATAAGGTATACTATAGGTATGATCTAGGTATAATAATATAGCTATAATATAGGCATAATCTAGATGAAGAGACTTCTAAATAGGCTAAACTGAAAAAAGTCTTAGATGATTAGGTTGCATATAATTTATATATTTAGAAGACTATGAAGTGTTTTAATGGGACTGGTCCTATTGGATGTTGATTATATATTTTGAAATGCAGCTGAAACAACAATTCATTTTTCAGCCCGTTTGAGTGCAGCAGTCTAGACGTGTTTCACCGCATGGACGCTTTTTGGTCTGTAAGAAAAACCTCTTGACATAAATTTAGGGAAATTCGTGATGGGAAAGAAAAGTCAGTCCCAAAAAACGTGACAAATACCATGTGACCGCTGCCTGCTCCCCTGCACGTACTCACACTGCGGCATCCTTCCGCATAATGAACCTTCCTCCTCACAACATCCTGCATTTCCCATCATTCACCTCACCTTCCTATCTATATATACACGTTGTATCTTGATTACAAATGATGTTTTCGCTCAGATTAAAAATTAAAAATCGTGCTCGACCTCAGCTGGGATGCAAAAATCTGACTTCTGGTGGCAGACGCGCGACCCCGGCTCAGCCAATGGCGTCGCTCCGCTGCTGCGTTACTTCCTGGTTTCCTGGTTTATCATTGAATCCGGAGCGTCACGAGCGCCTTCTCTGCTTGCCTGCCCACACGAGAGAGACACAGCAGCGTCCTCGCGCACAGTTAAAGGCCGGAAAGGTAACTTTGACGCCTTATTTCTGCTTTTTATGCGAAGTATTTGAATAAGACAACAACTTTCAATATTTAATTAGACTATTTTAAGATAGTGTGCGTTAATATAAATCACTTTTCTCTTTTATATATATGTGCTTCACATCCTCGATAACCTCAAAGTCTTGTCCTTGTGTTAGCGGATGTTTAGCTAGTTTGTCATGGCTTCTTATAAAAGCCAGTTAATTCCTCGGTGAATGGTTTTGTAGCTTGCAGGATGGAGTAGTTTGTAGCCCACCGTCTATTTTTAACCCAGGCCGTCAGCTGGCGAGATGTCTGTCCATTTAGAGCTGCAGCCTCTGTGGGAAAAAGGGCGTCAAGTTGCAGTTCCCAACTTCCAGCAGTCTTTTCCATTTGATGAAGGATCTCTGTCTTTTTTGTTCAGAGCATGAAAGGATGTGAAGGTGCTGAATGTCAGACACAGACTACACACACACGGTGTCTCAGGATCAAGCTACCAGTTGCTTGCAGCAGACATGGGGGTGTGTCCACAGGTTGTAGGAAAATTACTGCATGAATCAAGATTACACAGACTTCAGTGTCTTTTCATATGATGATCATTTCTTGACCATTCACAGACCTCCTGAAGTTATTTTGTACAAACAAACTCAGTTAATAGCTTCTTAGTTTACTGTTGTTGTTTTTATGAATGAATATTAAACTGATTATTTATACACAGATATAGCTTGCTTCCAAACTCTAATGATGTATTCTAACTGAGGACTAAGACAAACCAACATGCATGCACACATATCAGGTATCAATCCGTAATTATTTATTTATCTGTGACTGCCATTTTGTGCTGCCAGCTCACCTATTTGTTCTCAACATTCAAGTGATCAGCAACAAAAAACAATTGTGAGGAAATTTACTGTAGTTTATATACTGTATGTTAGGTCTGCAACTAACATTTATTTTCATCAATTATTTTCAATGAAGAGTTTGGTCTATAAAAGGAAAATAATGCAAATTACACTTCGCATTTTCCTATAGCCGAATAGTCCAAAAATATTTCCTTTTTGATCTCAAAAGATGAGCCATGGCATGAGGATATGCATCTGCACAATTGGTGGAAGTTGGGAGTTTTGACATTTTCACTTGAAAAATGACTTAAATGATTGATGGATTATTGTTGTTGGTGAATGAGTTAATGGATGTATTGTTTCATCTATGGTAAATGTATTCAATAGGAGGGGTGACATTTAGTCGGCGTAGTTTTAAGTTGACACTCTTGAGCTTTGGTTCCAAAACCATTTTGTACCTTTTTTGATACAGAGAAATATTAACATATTTTTTGATAATGTCCTTGTTTTCATTCTAGCAAAAGCAGCCCAACTTCTTTTGCCTTTAACAAAAAACAAAAAACTAAGGACTCATCAAAGAATAACTAACCAAGATTACAAGTCTGACCAGTGATTTTATGCAAACTTTGTCAGCTCAACAGTTCATTATCCAGTGCCAAGGACACATTTAAGTTGGTAGGATATCAGAAAAGTATTGAGGTTAATACAAAGCCCCAGTAAACTGTAAAATATTCCCATTTAACTAAAGAAGAGGACCTGTGTGTGTTTGTGTTTGGGGTGGTTTTGCCTCTTGGCTACAGCCAGTGGCAAGTTTCCACACAGACTTTAAAGGACAGGATTTTCCATTGGTTCTGGTGTTGGTACTATTGAGCCTTGCTTTGCAGACTGTACTCAGAGTTCACTCATGCAATTTGAGTGGGTAGATGAGCGAGTTAGTGCATGGATTCAGGGCAAGTTAGATAGAAGCAATGAGAATCAATAGTGCAGCAGGCTTTATGGCCAGACTGCCTTAGACTGGCTTAAAACTTTCTCTGACCTCCACCACTGGAATTTGGAGAGATAATGAAGGCTCCGTGAGATTACACCATACTCAGGGCTTTAACCCATATCAGTGCATTGCAGCTCTAACAAAAAGAAGCCAAACGCATATTGTGCAAAGTCATCCACTTATTGTTACTTATAGTGACTTTTCACTGCCGTTATCAAGGACTCTTACCCAACTGTTTGACAGTAGTGCTCTCAATTCAGTTTTGCAAGCATTTTTTGCAATGCTATTTCATAATCTGACATACTAAGTAAACTGAATGTACGCTTAGTAGATTTTTTTGTTGCCTAAGCCACGCCTTCCTGTGACTAATATCTCTGCTATCCTGACCCACCTCCATCAGTTGCCTGAGGTGGTGGGCAAGGCTAATATATATAGGTTTCATTAGACAGTACATTAGATGGAGTATTACTCTGCCTCCAAACTCCAGCTATAAATTAGATTACAGTTTGTCCCTCATGTGTCATTGAGCTTTCAGGTTTTTGCCCACTCACTATCATCGACTCGAAGCTATAATGCAGTAAGTAACAGGGCAGGGAACCCAGCGTCTGTCTGCTCGACCTGTAGAACAGCACTGTACTGATGTCTCTTCCCTGTCATTTCATCCAGATCCAGATCCAGAACCATGTCCATCCTGAAGATCCACGCTCGTGAGATTTTTGACTCCCGTGGCAACCCCACTGTGGAGGTTGACCTGTACACCAAGAAAGGTACTGTATGGCTAATATATATGACTTCATGCGCTGTATGAGTTTAGAGGTGGTAGTCATGGATGGCAGGACTAACTAGTTGTTGACAGTTGTTCAGTCTCTACACAATGATTATTAGGTTGTTTGAATGTATCCATAACTTAAAACATGTAATGATTGTCTAGTGTGTGCAATGCTGCAGTAAGAACATCGTATGGGATTTCAAAGAAGTTTCATACATTTATTGTCTTGCTCAGTTAGCTAGCTAGTGGAAGCTGGTCAAGTTGTGGATTAAGATGGTCAAGCCGGTGTGGCCTCTTTGCTGCCCTGCACTGTTGCCAGCTCCTGGCCCAGAGTGGATCATATCAGATGATGGATGTGTGAAAATAGCTCCTGTAATATCATACTGCACTGTCTCTACAGCACTCTGTTACTGTAATGATTCCCATCTGGCAGCACAGATAGCTGTTACAGTAGGAACCTCTAGCAAACTTATGAGCTGAGGTTATTCCTTAATATTGCATGCAAAGTAGAGATGTTGGGTGAGTTAAATGTACAGTATGTTTCCCTCACCTAATTGTATGCTAGGTTACATAATGAATCTGCTGAGCATAAAACATCTAAACCCTGCAATGTTCAACACGCTGACCTAGGGTTGAGACCAGTTTATGCAATTAACTAATGGCTCGACTGTAAAGATTTTTTGGCAAGCTCTTCTGTTCTGAGAGCTAAAACAAAGGAATAACTCAACCCAGTGAAATGTCCTGAGAATTTTAATGAAGCAACCTGAATGACCATTGACATGGAAGTGAGTGGAACAGGCTACACTGCCTTGAACATACTGGCTGAAAATCGACTGCTCCATTCTGCAGCCCTGCTGTCTCTTCATTAGTTTGGAATGGTTGCTCCAGTTTACTGTAAATAGCACCCATATTTCTTTTGACAAGATTTCCTTTTAAGTCAGCCAGGCCTGTTTTGGCATCATTAAAAGCATAGACCAAAGCGAGTGTGCTGCACCCGGATCATCTCTGTCATAGTAACTGTAGTAATGTGTTTTGCTGTGTTACGTAACCAGCTTGCCCTTCAGTCACAGGCATACTAGAAAACCTCCTGTGCTTGTTTAGAGTGATGTAATTTCAGTAGCTCTAGTAATCTAGACATATTTAGACTTGAGATATTTACACTGTTTGTGTCTCATCCTCTGCCTGGTGGAGTTATTAACACAAAATAAAAGTGTAATTAAATATATGTAATTATAGATGTGCTGATGCATTATATCCATGTAAGACCATCTCAGTTAACACAGTAAATTCTAAAAAAAATTTAAGAGACCATGGTTTTCATCCAGATAAAATGATAATAGGATGTGATGGCACGACATCTCAGTTTATACCCTGATGGACTGATGCCAGCATTCCCCAGCTGCAGCCAGGTGATGTCTTGATGCAGATGATGCGTTAAGCCTGAACTCATCTCCTAGACAGTGGCTCTGTCCTCCTGTCCTAAGCCCTAAATCCCCTCAGACACACACCATCTCTGCCGGTCCACTGAGCAAACTGAATGGATTTTTGCTCGTCCCAATTTCTCTTCACTTGAGTGAATCCAAAATGGCCATCCTCTTATATATGGGCGTGGCTTGGCGTTCTGCCACAGATGTACTGCACATGCTCAGTTGGCAGCCTGTCGTCCCCTGTTACATCACAGCCTTCTGTCGCACAGCCAGTACAACTTCCTCCTCACAGCCTTTATTTCTCTGTCTTGACAGAATAACGATGTCCGTTACTGTGGCAGAAAATGCCTTTAGCTGATTGGATGTCCCTCCCAGTGCATTTTACTCACGGTTGCCCTTGAATACCAAGCAGCTGCATCTGCACTTAAAGCTCTATCAGGAATGTTTGTTTATGCAGATTCCCTGCTGTGTAAATACCATACAGTTTATAGTCACACATTTAGATTGTCATGGGAAAATGACTGATATGGTAAGATTACATTTCAGCATTTATCAAACTGCGGTGAGTGCTTTGCTGTCTTCGTGCACATGACGCAGCACTTTAGGAAGTGAGATTTGCAAATAGTTGTCCTCTGTGTCTCCAAGGTCTTTTCAGAGCTGCAGTGCCCAGCGGTGCTTCCACAGGCATCTATGAGGCTCTGGAGCTCCGTGACAATGACAAAACACGTTACATGGGCAAAGGTAAGGCATCATCACTGATTCCCCCTCTAAACCTATTGCTTACCTCTTATTCTTTCATATCACTTCAACACTATTATACATTCTGTGTCTTTCCTCTTCATTTCTGATTCCTCCATCTTTCTTCCTGTTAGGAGTCAAAAGAGCAGTTAAATATGTAAATGAATTCTTGGCCCCTGCATTATGTAACCAGGTAAATAAAGTGTGCAATAACAGGATGACTCTTGAACATACCGGTATGAGCCGCAGCATGAAGAATGGGTTTGCTTTTTGGAAACTAACTAAGACAGGCACTAACAGATGTTCACAGATCTAAATAGAAAAATGAGCACAATTCTAGATGGCTAAATAATATTTTACCCATCAGAAGTACTCACACATCCACATAAGATTGGATGAGGTGCTCTGTGGTCATCTGTCTCGCCTGCTCTGCATGGTCTTCCTCTGTCTGGGTCAGTCATGGTCTGCTTGTCCCTTGCAGGTGTCTCAAAAGCTGTTGAGCATATCAATAAAACAATTGCACCTGCACTGGTTAACAAGGTAGGACCATTTATTGTTTGACTAATATTACTGTGTGCTATTGTCAGACGTCTCAAATTACTTGCTCAATCTCTTGAATTAATTTTTTATGTATCTTGAAAATTCAATGGCAAATAGTTGCACAAAAATATGAATAACATTGGCAGCTGTCAAGTCACTAACTGTATGTTATGTACAAAAAAGTACAAAAAGCCAATTTTACACTGATCTCATTGTTTTTTGACTGTTAGATTTATAAAAATGATTCTGTAGTTAGGCCTTCAGTTGTATGATTCTCAGATGCTGAGATTATTAATAATTAACATTATTAGAGTGTGTGTTTTTTTAACTAACCAGTTCAAATCAACCGTTGTTAATGTTTTGTTTCCTAATGTACTGTATAACATGTCATGTTGTCTCTAATCCAGGATGTGAGTGTTGTGGATCAGGCCAAGATTGACAAGCTGATGCTGGACATGGATGGCACAGAAAACAAGTGTAAGATAATACTTCATGTGCTGTAACTGGCTTGATAATATGAGTAGCAATATCAGTGCAGAGTTTTGCAAGCTTAAATTTGTAAAGTATTTTACTTGTCTGGTATTTGATTTGTGGGATTAACCAGACAAAAGATTCAAAAGATTTTATCTACAAAGACAAAATGAGTGCTAGAAGTGCTAGAAATCCCAACTGCCTGCTCACTATTCAGCAAACTACTGACTATCTATAGGGAATAGTCAATGAATGAGTGAGTGATTTCAAACACTGAGTTGTATTTTTAACACACATTGACATTATTAAAGATAAAGCTTCTTATTTTAAAATAATGACGTTAAAGTGTTTAAGTAACACTATTCAATCAATATGAACTTATACATTTTGTTTATGCAACAGAAAAATCAGTTAGAACCTTGTTATTTCAAGATCATCCATTATTGATTTACTCAATTAGGAAATCAGGAACAGACAATCAGATTTAGTTAATGCAGTCTTGATGGAACTACGCATTTTCACAATATAATGAAATATTTGTGTCTACCCTCCCACAGCTAAGTTTGGTGCTAATGCCATCCTGGGTGTCTCTCTGGCTGTGTGCAAGGCTGGTGCTGCAGAGAAGGGCGTTCCCCTCTACCGCCACATCGCTGACCTGGCTGGCAACCCTGAAGTCATCCTCCCTGTCCCTGTGAGCATGATAGTGCAGTTACCTGCGTCATGTGCTACAGACTTGTAATGCTCATAGGCCTAGCAGACATCTCCCATTAATTTTAGCTTCAAAGAATCATTATATTCAGTCGTGATTCCATTAGGCTGAAAGTGGATCCTCTCTGCTTCCTTTCAGGCTTTCAACGTCATCAATGGCGGTTCCCATGCAGGCAACAAGTTGGCCATGCAAGAGTTCATGATCCTGCCTGTGGGAGCCAGCAGTTTCAAGGAGGCTATGCGTATTGGGGCTGAGGTCTACCACAACCTGAAGAACGTCATCAAGGAGAAATATGGCAAGGATGCCACTAATGTAGGAGACGAGGGAGGCTTTGCTCCAAACATCCTGGAGAACAAGGAAGGTGAGACAAAAAATTGAGTCAGACTTTTAAAGTTCAGATTCAGCTGAATGAATTACTTGATATTTACACACTTTCTGAGGAAAGAGTTGACCATTAAAAATTGTTACTTTTTGCCTTAACTAGTCATGAGAGAGTCTCTTGAAAGCATTACATTCTTAGACCTCCCAGGGAAGTACCTCAGTTATCATGTCACTCTCAGGCTGACATATGGTTTCTAAATTAAGGCCTCAACTCAGTGCCGAATGCATTGGCTGCTGGCCTCTGACTCCAGTGTCAGGTCAAGGTGCTGATATGGCAAATGCCCCAGTGGAGCACTGAGTCTTCAGTGGTGTAAAAAGTGAATGTTTGGATTTTATAAGCACCATATCTAGTCACATTTTTACTCTAGTATGTTGTTTTTGTCTCAGCTCTGGAGCTGCTGAAGAATGCCATCGCCAAAGCTGGCTACACTGACAAGATTGTTATTGGCATGGATGTGGCTGCCTCTGAGTTCTACAAGGGTGGCAAGTACGACCTGGACTTCAAGTCTCCTGACGACCCCAGCCGCTACATCTCCCCTGACAAGCTGGCTGATCTCTACAAAAGCTTCGTCAAAGATTACCCCGGTGGGTGTTTAACATTTAGCATGTCTGCTTTACAGCCCTAAACTTAACTGCGTACTGATCCCAAAAATCCAAAGTTTCAAAGATATTAAAGAGATCTATTTAGTGTAATAAGATAAAAGAAAAGCGTAATGGACAGACTCAAATAACTCAACTAAGTCTTGTCCACTTATTTCATTCTACATGAATTGTGAATTGATAAGTGAAAATTGCATATGCATCATTCCTACATGTGAAGATGTGAAAATGACATGTGGGCCTTTCCAGATATGTATTATTTACCAAAGCATATGTGCAGAATGCTGTTTGTTATTTTGGTTCACTCTCACCTCTCTCATAAGCATTGTCTCTGGCCACAGCATGCAGTTGTTTTCAACAAAGAACCTGTAAAAAAAAGTTAATAGCTATCTGGTGAACATAATGTAGCATTTAATAGCTTGTTTCTGCTGCCCCCAAGTGGCCAAAAAAAATCAATGATTGCAGGTTTAAGGTTTCTTTAGATACTAGCTTCTGACCATTGGCTTCTTAAAAAGGTCTGATGTGTTCAATTTATGAGGAATTCTTCTTCCTATCATAATAGTGGTGTCCATTGAGGACCCCTTTGACCAGGATGACTGGCAGGCGTGGACCAATTTCACAGCCAGCACCAGCATCCAGGTGGTCGGCGATGACCTCACAGTTACCAACCCTAAGCGCATCTCCAAGGCTGTGGCAGAAAAGGCCTGCAACTGCCTGCTGCTTAAAGTGAACCAGATTGGCTCCGTCACAGAGTCCCTGCAGGCGTGAGTGTCCACAACAAAGCAGCCTGATCACACTATCAAAGCTAACAAATGTGCGTATAATCTGGTTAATGGGGCTTTTGTTTGTCCTTTTAGGTGCAAGATGGCCCAGAGCAACGGCTGGGGTGTTATGGTCAGCCACCGCTCTGGAGAGACAGAGGACACCTTCATTGCTGACCTGGTGGTCGGTCTCTGCACTGGACAGGTAATTTCATTCATCTTATTTTAAAGTTCATTGATATGAGAGTAGCTTTTACTTCACAGATTGGGTCTTATATGTCATTTGATTTATTTCTCAGATCAAGACAGGTGCACCTTGCCGATCTGAGCGCTTGGCCAAGTACAACCAGCTGCTCAGGTGAGTCCAGTCCACAAACCTATTCAGATTTCCAGTTGCTAAATAAGAGCTTTTATTAACAGTGTGAGTTGTGTATTTATCACTCCTTAGAGGCACAGTATTTTCTCAGGCTGCATATAGGCTGTAGATCAATCCAATTTAACAAACTGTCATCACTCTCTCCCAGGATTGAAGAGGAGCTCGGAGACAAGGCCCGCTTCGCTGGCCAGAACTTCAGACACCCCATCTGAGCTGACTCTGGCTCCTTGGGCCTCTGTGTGTTCATTGCTCATAAATAATCCCACACATATACGCCACGCTAGGTCGCCCGCCCTGTCTGGAGAGAAGATGGAGAGAGCAACGCTGAAATCCAAGGTCCAAGTCTGTGGTCTGTGGCGTGGAGAAGCTGCAGTACGTCCTAGTACAACCACAGTTCAGCTCACCCTCAAACTATGCTTTAGCTCCTGAATAGTGTTGGTCCATATGTTTGTGTCCGTGTAACTGTGTGAGAGATTTTTGTTCTGCTTCTCTTGAGTTGTAGTGATTCTTGGTCCTCTACTGAGCATTTGAGCACTGTAACTTTAGTACGGCTCGGCCCTGAGCAGTGGTAACAGTACTGTATGTGCAATGTGTCGCATCTGACAAGGTCTTGTGTTGCTGTAAGCGTTGGCAGAAATATGTAATAAACAATATAGTTTGAAATGTTTTGTGATTTCTTTTTATCCACATCATCAGGTGCTGTCGAGGTATTCTACTTTAATGTTTAACCGTTAAAAGAGACCCATGGGAGAAAACAAAGAAGAAAGTCTGAGAGAGAGACATGATTTTTAAACTCTAATTTGTCCCATGTGCTGCCTTCTGCTCATAATGATTTAAATGAGGTCACCACGATTCATCTCGGATTCATAGCTTTCTTGTAGATAAAGTGAGAGTATTTGCAGTAAAGAGCCTCCTCCTCGGTAACGGCTGTCTGTGTGAAGTGTTTGATGTAATCTGAGTGCCACCGAGAGGCAGAAACATGAGCTCAGTGCTCCGGGACGCCATTTCTGTCCCCCTGGGTAAAAGGATCCAGAAGCTCTTTTTGTACTGAGCCATGCCAAGATAAATGAGGGTCTATTCACCAGTTGTATGGTACCGGGGGGGTTGCCAGCTGGGTCTGTGCCACACCAATTCACTTTGTGTGAGCCCTGTCTGAACCTGCCTCCATTGTTTAGCCGTCACCAAGGAGATGTATTACAAATCACCGGTACAAAGAAACTACCAAGCACATATTGCTGAATCTATAAACATCCTGTGTGGCTATCAGCAGCAGCAGATTTCATTTAGCTACACATCTTCACACTTACACGGACCAACAATGATGTTTATACAGAAAGTTCAAAACAGGATATAGTAAATCTGGGTGACATGTAAATTGATTGAAAATTACAAGTGTGAATTAGAGCCTAAAATATTTGAGAGTGTATGGGTTTTGTAGTCTATGGTCTATCTATGAATGCGACTGCAAGGCTTCATTTCTTTTCTTTGAGACCTACGCCATCCAGTGGTCAGATACATGCAGTACACTTTCCTGACATGTTCCCTGTGGACAAGAAAATAGAAGTCACCAAAATGTTTTTACTCAAACCACATTGAAAGTTTTATTATTGTTGGTCTTCATCCAAACTTATAGGTGTCTTTCAGAATTTTTCTGTAAATGTAACAATAAGAATATAAAGTCCATGAAAGTGGCACCAGCTATCCACCAAAAAAACAGCACACTGATTGTAATAGACTGACTAAAGAGTGCTGCTGGTTCTGAAATGAAATCAGATGAGTAATATGGTTTTTAAAAATGAACCAATTTAAATTTAATCAAACAATACAATTTGTCCTTATTTGTCATGAAAATAACTCATTCATCAGTTGCAAAGATTTATTATTCAGATGGCATATTTTGTTCTGAAAAGCTTAGTTTAATGGTAAAAATAATTAATGAGTCAAGCACATAATACCCCATCGCTGTGCGCCTGTCAATAAGTCAATGTTTATAAGAGGCTGCAGGTTTAATCACTAAACCTGTCATGACTTATACTAAATGGCAAGAATGATTCAATTATTCAACCAACAATTCAAAACATACTGACTAGTGTGTTCACTTCATCTGCACAATCCTTCCCATCAAGTGCTGCAGAAAAAAATAGGTGAAACCCAACTGTTGGCCTTAGATACCCGATAACATATTGTGCATGTGCCAAGAAACTGGCACCCAATGTTGTGCTAAAACTTCTTTTGTATTTTGTCATTGTTTTTTTTTTCTTCTTTTTTTGGGAATAATTGTTTTTTATTTCTAATTTTATTTCAATCTATTCTATGATCAAATATCGCCAGATTTTCTAATATTGCTCTCTTCCCATTCTGTTATTTGTTTACAGCATGCCTTATAATGTATATCATAATGTTATTTACTGTATATTTAGTACTGCAGTTCCCTCAAATAAAGAAGTGAAGTCTATTCTATTTTTATTCTATTCTTTATGCAATTCCTTTACAATATACTTATTTTCTCTTCAGTTCTGCTGTGTGCTGTTGTGTCTGGTTGTTAAAATCTTTTCTCTCATTTTTTTTTTAAATTCTAGTCTATTCTGTGATAACTAATTTTCATACTGCTGTCTTGCAATTTTGTAATTCATTTACAAAATCTCTTATAATGTATAAAACATATTATTATTATTTACTGAATATTCAATAATGTAGTTCCCTCAAATCTACCAAAACTGTCTATTCTATTCTGTCAGGTGTTTTTCTTCTTGTCTATTCTGTGATAAAATATGGTTAGAATTTTATATCTGTTATTCATTTACAACATGCCTTATAATGTAAAAAAAAACCCCAAACAAAACAACTATATCAAATACTGCAGTTCAAATCTACCAAAACAATTTTTCTGGGCTCAATGATAGTCCAGATATAGTCTGGCACTATCTCAGGTTTATAAGGATGAAGACAGAACAAGTGTTGGTCCAGCACAGAAGAGACTCTCTCTCTCTCTCTCTCTCTCTCTCTCTCTCTCTCTCTCTCTCTCTCTCTCTCTCTCTGCGGATGTTCCCAGTTTCGGCCAGTGGGTGACGATATTTCACCGGTTGAACTTTGAGATACCCCCAACTGTTCTCACCCCAAGATGAAGAAGGATGCTGTCATGCTGAGTGCCCCTCACACACATTAGTCTGAGCATTTCGGCAACGATTACTCCCTCTTTATCCTCAACTCCATCACTTATGACAGCATTACACCAAACGTGCTCCGTTGCGTTATAGCTCCATAAGAGAAGACATACAGGTGGCACTGCAGCTGTGGTGCTGCTCTATGTAGTGGCGACATTGGCTAACTAACGTTGGCTAATTGCCCCTTTCTGCCGCTGCTGCTGCTGCTGCTGCTGCTATTGTTTGTTGTTGCAGTCTCTCATCAAACAAATCACAGATGTTGTAGATCAAGCTCTTAAAGGTAAGTACTTGGAGCTTCAACCAGCCGTCTTTCTTTGCCTTTGACGTTCACCAGCAAACGAGGGAGAAATGACAAATATGAAGGAATAGTTTGCAAACGTTGGGCTGTTAACGTGCACCCTTGCTTGCTAGCTATTTGGCTAATTTGCCTATTAGCATCGGCTAGCTCGTTAGCTGGTTGCCCCTCACTGTTGCTGGTTACCATGAAGTAACGTTAGCGGCTAGCGACCAGTGACTAGCACTGATTGGGAAAGGAGCAGTGTAATGTCTAGATACAAACAGCTCGTTGACACCGGTTAGCACTGAGCACAAGCAACACACACAACATGGCTCCTTTTTATTAAACGCTTTGTGGTTTTAACGTCCACTTAACCTTTTAATACCTCACAGAAAAGCGCTTTCCCATTTTGAATCACCCAGTTTAGTGTCTCTGTTCCAGGGAGTAGCCTGCGCCCATTCAGCTATTGTCATTAGCTTATGGAAACGTTAGCTGGCGATGCTAACTTGCTGTCTTTGTCTGCTTGACTTTTGCTCAATTATTGTTATCTTGCTTACAGTTTGTGGTTATTTACGAGGGTGGTTTTAAACAAATGTGACACCAGATAACGGCAGATTCACGTTTTCTTTTAAAACCAGAGCTTGTTAAATGTGCATTGGAGACATTTGTCAACAAATAGAATGAGCAGCCTTAACACTTGAGTAGTTCAAAACATTAGAGTAGTAGTGATTACATAAGGGAGAAGGATAGTGATATTTCCTTGGTTTATTCTTTCTTTTTTTATGAGTGAAGTGGGATTTGTTTCTTGCATGAGATCAGTCTGAAGTCATGAATTGCAAGTTTGAAAATCATAAGAAAATTCACAGACATTCTCTGGCTGCAGAAATAATTCACAAGTAGTTCTTTTAAATGAAATTCCAAAGATGGCTTCTATTCATCCTAATAACTTACAAAACCAAAGCCATTAAAAGCTCGTGATTTATTTTTATTAAGTGCTTATGACTCAGTCCTGACTTATTCACTTTTGTGTGCCTTACAGGCTGCACAATTGTGGACTTCACCATAGCTAATGAATATACACACTGTGCTCAGTGATCAAAGGAGTGAGAAAGATTTGTTTTGCTCCATAAATGCCAAGCTATTTTCAGCCTGCTGAAAGAATGTAATTTAATGTTTACAACAAAGCCTGCGTTTCCTTACTTGTCACAATATTAGGCTGAGTATAAAGAAGTCTTTAATGAATTTTCTGATATCTTGTCAGCATTACGTTGGAAAACATAGATGCATGTTCATCACCACATTCTGTTTAATGACTGTAAACAACCTAACATTTAGTCAACTACACCACCAGCCTATCTATTCAGTCATCGCCTCCTGATAATGACAAGAGTGTAGAGAGAGGTTACTGAACTGAAAAACAAAGTTCATAGACACATCACATATGCCTGTGATGTCTGTTACACACTATGGTTTAGTAGCAGAGTGTTATGTATGAAAACACACCCATAAGGTCAAAAAATGGGTTGTGAAAGGCTGTGAAAAAATACACCTGTTAAACCCATAAACATATTCGATCAGCTTTTGATTTTATTGGACATATCCTGTATCAAGTCATTGCAGTTATAATTAAAGGAGCACCTTTTTAGCTCTATACATGTTACATTTAGCCGATCTGATGTTCTGGTGGCTTTTCTTGCTGTCAGGCTCTTAAACTACCACTTATACTGTAAACTTACGAGGTTAGGTTACAGAAGTCTGCCATTACAGGCTATACGTTGATTACCACTTATGCACAGCTCTGACATAAACATCACCTTAATGTTTGATATTTGGGTTTTTTTGTTGAAAGAGATTTCTTTAGATTCAGCCAAGAGAATAATTTAGAATAGCTTAAAACTGAGCATGGCTGAGTGTGGTGTTCTTTTTTTGTGTATGTGTTATTCACAGGGGTGTTATTTGGCTCCTTTTTTTGTATAAATGTGCAAAGTCATTTTTAAATCCACATGATCTGGTTAGTTCAGGGGTCAGAGCGGGTCAGGGTGTTTTATAGTGTTTCAATTTGAATGGGTTCTCCAGAGCAGCAGTGGGTAAAATTACTTTGAGGCACATATCCAATGACACACCCCTTCCATTGAATGTTAATCCAGCTGGGAGGCTATAGTAGCAGCAGAGTAATGATAAGACAAGTGTAATAACCCTGTTATTTTCCTTTAATGACTAATGTGTGTTTGAGTAATGGCAGCTCCCTGTGAGCACTATGTGGCAAATGGAGGGCCAGACAATGATAAGGAAAATCCCTTTTCACTGTGCTCTGACACCTTTTTTGTTGGATGATTTGTCAATACACTTGCTCGGGAATTCAGTGTTTACATGCTGCGCTGGACCGGCATCTTGCTGTTTTTCACCTAGATGCCGTCACTGCATTTTTCCTTCGCCATGAATTGTCATGAAAGATGATTCCCCATTATAACGCCTGGCTCTAGTCTCGGAGCGACTTCATGCTGTATACTGAAAGCATTGTGTTGTAGTGTGAGATGGTGCCATAACCTGTCAGTGCTGTGGCTAGCCTGTATTTTAAAAGAGGCTTTTTACTTACAGCGAGGCTATTGTGTTTCAAATAACGGTGATTAGGCTGATTTATTGTTTTGTTCTAGACTGTTTTGCTCAGGGATTTCATATACTGTATGAAATTATGTTGGCAGGAGAGGCAGGTAAGCAGTGAAATGTCTGCTTGACGAAGCCGACACAGGAAATGATGCATAATCAAGCGCCTTTAGACATCAGGTTTGTAATTAAGAGTGTGTTTGTGTTTATATTCTCATACCTTTTCATAGTTGCTGCAAAGAGGATGCAAAGGACAATATGGATGCAAGTGGATAAACAGATTTATTTTTTTCCTTTACAGCGCTTGATAGCAATTTCATCTCAAGATATCTGGCTGTTACATAGAAAATTAATGCTCTGAACAAAGGAGCAATGTTCGCTCAAAGACCTCTTGATGGGCCATTCAAGTGCTGTATATTCATTAAAAATAACAATCTGTCAGCACTTACTGACAGCACACACAACAAGCCAAGCTCTCTTTATTGTTCTCCGAAGATGTTTTTCAGTTCCCGTGCCAAGAGCTGGTTAATTGGCTGTAGCAAAGCCTTGCATGTGTTGTTTTAAGATATTGGACTGACACGCACAGGGCACACTGGCAGAAATGAGGCAAGCACACTTCCCCCCCTCCTCCTCCTCTTCCTGGCTTATCCCAGCAAGTCAGAGGAGGCAAGATGCTGGATGTGTTTTGTGTTCTTTGACAGCTTCCCTTCACCTCTCATAAGAGGAGATCCAAGCATGCTGCATCATATCTCATCTTTGTTTGATTCAGGCCTAGCTCTGCAGCTCCACAATTGTGCCAAGGAGATAACATCGGCAAATGCTACCCGTGTTAACAATTGTGAGCTGTCCTGCTACATACTGCTGGTGGTATTTGATGTACTAGACATGATCAAATCTGTTTTTCCTGTCAGCTCAGCCACGGTGAAGTCGTTCTCACTTCATTCTGCAAATGGCGTCTGTGTCTTATTGGGCCTGCTTGGCATGGATTCACATCTTAACTAATCAGACACATTGTGTTTTGTGTTGTTGCCAGCCTCTTGGCAGGTCCTAGGTACAGCAAAAAAAAAAAAAAAAAAAAGAAGTTCTCTCCATGTTTTCCTTATTCAATTTTGTGTGTGACTATGAGGTTGCAAAGTGTTGCAACTCACCACGTTTAAGTGTCTTCTGTGATGTATGTATGAGGGGTTGTACAATAGAATGTGTGTGTGAAAACTGGAAATGGAAGCCTGGCTCTTACAGTTGTAACAGTTGTAAGGCAACAGCAAATATGGGACAATGATTACATGAAGTCGATGATAGTGACTGCGCAGCTGATTTTTTTTTTGTGTGTGTCTTTTTTTGTGATATCTAGGAGTCTTCCTCATTATTAGATTTCTCACGTGTCTCACTAATTATTAGTTAAAACACACCATAGCACGCAGATGATAGCCTATTTTTTTAAGGATTTGGGCAAGATGGGCTAATAATAGCACTTAGTCAATTACAGCACCAAAAAGCATGAATAGAAAGGGTTCAAAAATAACAGTCAGCCATTTGCCATCTCAGTAAAGAGGAAAATGAAATGGTGTAGGATCAGCTGGCTGGCCCCTGAGGAGAGGGAGAGAAAGGGGGAAGAGAGATGAGGAGGAGGAGGAGTGCTTTGCTGCTGTGTGTGTCAGTGCTGATTAGGTAAGAGATTGCCTCATGTAATGACACGGCATGGCGCTAGTGGTGCAGAAACACAAACAATGCATACCAGTGTTTTAGTGCGCACACCCCCTGCAGCTGCCTGCCTCAAGATGTTTATATAGACATGTACACTCTCACTGGAATATTTCAACATCTTTAGATGGTGCCCTTTTTTTTTCAGGGACACACACATTTACTCCATCCGGAAGCCAATAGCCCTTTTCTCTCTGAGTGCTCTTTTTTCCTCTTTAGCACAGATGAAAGATGGAGGTGATTAAAAGAAAGGAGCACAATAGAGTCTGTGCAGTTTTCTATCAGCGCTTATTGTTACAATTGACAGCAGTATTTTTCAGCACAGATGTATATTGTTAAATACGCTACATAACCTGCTGAACCCTCTGCTCTGTTCACTGAACCTTAACCGTAAGGAAACATGTCATATTCTGTCCCTGCTTGTGACAGTTTCCATCGACGTAATAGACCCATTATACACAGCAGTGTTAACTGAGCTTTCATTCATTAGTGTGGCTAATAATAGACCTGTGTCAGGCTAAGCTCCATAGTGTTGTATCTTAGACAAAATGTGGAAGTGTAAAGATCTACTCTATTTCCAGACACAGTGAGCAAGGTGATAGTCACTTTGTTATAATTATCAGAGAGCCACCTTGAATAGCAAGTCTAAATGGTGCAGTTGATTTAATTGATTGTTTTATAGAGAGGTCTGTCAATAACAGCTGTCTATTGTCCTGACAAACATATGTCTTTGTTATTCATTAACATAGCTGTAATGGCTTGTTATATTGTGTAGTATTGAGTATGAAAGACATTGATTTTCAACACTACGAATGACACAATCCATACACGCACTTTTTACAATGTGCTGGTTGTGCTATGTGGCCTCTGTGACTAATGTGGGTGTTGCACCGATGCTGTGACAGTGCACATGAGCCACAGTTTGCTCGCAGAGCTGCTGAGCCCCAGACTGTGACTGATGTTTTAATGGAGACGGCACGCAAGCCAGCGGTGAGCTCAGGGTTCATGCAGCCATAAGGAAATGACCCCCGGTGACATTGTGGCACTCTCCACTCTCCTGTTCACGAGGTGCCTCCGGTAAACTGTGTCCTTGCTCGTCCTTGCGAGTTCGGCACACCTATTGAGCCTGCTGAGCCTTCAGTTTAAGTGCTGGGACTTACGGCCGGATCGACTGTAGGTTTAAGGATGGACATCTTGTCTCTGTACCCCAGTTCCAGCAGCCGGCACAGAGAAAATGAGTTCTGAGGATTGGGTTTAGATTTGCCACTGTAGCACTTCAGCTCTGATACACTCTAGCTACCATCAGGGGAAGGCTGTCAGAGAGAGAGGGGGAGAGAGAGAAAGAGAGAAAACAGCGAAGCACAGCAGTGCTATCTAATAGATCAATTTGTAATAAATCTGTTGCCTCAAGCTGTTGTTGTTCGCTTCTACTCAGTAAAAGGTGTCTGCGTTTCTCGGGCAAGAAAAAGCTTGTCAGGCAGGGCGTACAGAGCTGTCAGTGAATGAGACGTGCCTAAAGCACAGTAAATCATTTTCTCTGCTCAGTTTACATAGGTCGGACACACTGCTCTCTTATCAGCACATTCCATTGGTCAAAAAGGGGGGTTATAACCAATCGATAGGACTGAGCGCTGAAATGAGGAAGTAACGCTCCCCTCACATTAAATTTCCCCATTATCCAATATGAGCCATCATTAATCATGATGAAGGAGCTATTGATTAGGCTATCAGCCGAGGTTGGTCAATTTATTTGCCAAGAGTCATTCCGCAATGCGAGGATCTGTTGAAGATGTGCCGCTTTACAAAAACCAAGCGGCAGAATTGAAATGGCCCCATTATTATGACAACAGTTTGATCTTTAAGGTAACAAAAGAGCAGGCCTCTAAAAGGACCACATGGGACCTCTCCTGCTCCTCCTCCACTAGCAGCCATATGGACCGTACTAATTGTGTTTTACGCCAACCATTTTCACCGATCCATTGGGGACTTGTGGAAGTGCTGTAGCTATAATGTCACCAGCAGTGGGCTGGCTCATGAAAGAAACATAAGCAAGCGAGATGAGAAGACAGGAAGGCAATACACTGCAAGTCAACACAATTATTGATTTTATTCAAATGAAATCGGTGCTTCTCTGTTCTGAATCTGTTGCCTTCAAAGTATGATTTCTATTATTTCTTTTCCCAATTGTAGCTGTTGTCTGAGGCCAGGATCTGGTTCAGTCTCACACATGTGCTTTGTCAACTGGTAAAATGGAAAGCTAGGCATGATGCCAGTGTGTAAAGATCGAGCTAAAAAGAGGACTTATTCTTGTAATCCCACATATCTTCAAGGATTTCTTATCCTATTAATTCACATGATGATTTTTCAGATGCTGTTTATTCTGATTCGAGTAGTAGCAACACATTTAGCTGGCTGTAATTGCCCCACAGAGAAATGGTCTTTCATCCGTTTTGTTTTGTGACAACACAAATGCTGAGGTTTGAATGTTGAATGTAAATGTGACATTCACAGTATTTGCTCTGCCCTTCAGGCCAGGGATTGGTTGTAAAGTGTTTGAAGTGCTAAGTGAGACTGAGGCATATCAGTGTGTGTTTTAACGTGTTTATAATATGCAATAATGAAAAGGGCACATCTATGGAAATTAGATCCAGTGAAGGAGGTGGAGGGGAGGGGCGTTGGAGCGGTGACGGCGGAGAGAGAGAAAAAAAGTGTGTGTGTGTTTCATTGTGTCCCCGCTAACAGTTTTCTTGTAATTATTGAAATTGATGTTTGCTGCGGAGCTGTAAATCTGCAAGATCTCCTGTTAATAAAGCGGCAGAGGCAGCCGAGCTGTTAGGCTGGGAATAAAAGGCAATCAAGCCTCAAACATCCTGTCCCTCGCCCCAAAATGAAGCAGCAGAAATCCTAATTAACTGAGAGGATGAGCAGCTCTTCTTACTACAGTGCTTGGCTAGTCGGTGCCAGAGCTAGCTGCTATACTCTAATGAAGACGCTCTGCTAGCCGCCTGCAAGCTCTCTCTTTCTCTCTCTCATCCTTCCTTCCAGCCCTCTCTATCTGGCTCTGGCTTGCCTGAGGTATTTTCTCCCCCTCAGCTCCTCTCTTTCTCTACGTCCTCCACCTCCTTCCTTGTGTGTGAAGTTGTGGATGTGACTGTTGCGCTGATGGAGTGAGAGAAGCTTTTTTCCCCTTTTTTTTTTTTTTTGCCCGGAGGTGTCTGGAAGTCCTGCACAGGAAATCGGTGAGCTAGATGATGGCCTCTGTGATGGTTATTGCTGCTTATGTAAAGTGCTGTGAGAGAGAGGGAGAGACAGCATTGATCTCCTCCCATTGATTTCATAGATCCTCTTTAAGATGACAATAAAGTTGTCTTTTCTGTGTCATCTTCAAGTGCTCCTTTTCAAATCAGCGATGTGGCAAATTACTCCTGTCATCAGCCGCCCATATTCAAACAGCTTTGTGTGATCATTTGTGGAGTTGAAAGTCAGGTTAAATCTTGCGTTGCACCCTTGATATTTGTTTGTGCATGTGTCTGTGCGGCAGCACCGCCAGTCTCTGAACATGACATTCAGTAATACGTTGGTTATGTATTACTGCCGTGCTGTTGGCCAAAGCTCTTAGAATTTATAGGCCTGTAAAGTGGCTTTAATACAAAGCTACAAACAAGATATCTTCTGTGAAGTGAATGCTGTGCTATAAGCCTTGTCGTTGTTGCTGTGGAGGAGTGAGGGATGATTGATTGTTTGAAACCTGAGCTTGCCTCAGCTCCCAGCCAGCTGCTTCTCACTATTTACCTGTAAACTTGTCCTTTTCTGCTTTTGCTTTGTCTGTGGATGGCCGCAGAGCTCTTTCTCTGTCGCCTCTCCCCCTCTTTGTTGTACCAAGCAGCCCAAAAGCCTCCAGGGATGAACGGACAAATAGAAGACAGCGAGAGGTGTCCCCCCCCCTCTCCCATTCTCCCATCTATCTTTCTCCCTTGCGAGCACTCTGCCAGACAAGTTTCCAGGCACTCAAAAGCAGCAAATCGACTCACTGTAGGATTCACTGTCACTTAGCCGAGCTGGGGCATAGCAGCGCACTAGGAGGCCAAATCCTCCTCCTCCTCCTCTCCCCAGTTCACCGCCTTCTCAAATGAAGAAAATGCTATTTGGCATGGCATTGCTGAGGCCTGGTTCTCTGTATAGATGAGCTTATTCCAGTCTAGCACTCCAAGAGTTCTTTTTTTACGGTTCTTCAGTTATACATTAGTGGGGTGGTACTGATGACGGCTTGATTAAGGGCTCACATTTCAAATATGTCCTAAGTGCAAGGGTCTAGTGAGCAGCGTTCCATCTTGATTTGCTCTGGTTAATTTTAAACAATGCAATTGGCAGGGGAGATGGCGCGGCACCATCGCGTGAATCTTTCATCAAGGTTGGGGATGTTTTGTTTGTGCACAGATTTTCATGATTGTGATTGAGCACGAGGAGACTGCCGTCAGAGTTTCAGGCTCTTCCTTTTATTCTTGGCACAAAGCGAACAATCTGCTCGGCACAAAGCCAGCGCTCGCTGCAAACAGCGAATGTAGTAAGTAGCGTAAGGTGGCGCCTGGCCTCATATCACGTTCACGCACATGCACTCAGATGGCTGCACGCACAAGCGCATAGACGCATGTATTACACTCGGTGTAATAAAAGCCAAAAAAAAAATTCTCCTGACAGCAGGAGTTTAAATTTCACTCCTCAGTGCGACAGCTTTGTCACAAGGAAGAGATTCACCGCCACCTCTGGCAGCCCTCAGAGACCCTTCCTTGGAGAAGCAGCAGTCCTCCCTTTCTTCTCCCTGTTTCCCTCTGTATTTAGCACCCAGCCTGTTCCTCTAATCAACGACAGGCTTGTGAAAATCTCTCCATAAAACAATGCACAATGCTGCTTTATTTCTTTTTTCTCTTTCCCCTCGCCTGACTCTTCCCCAGTTTTTGTGTCTTGCCTGTGCAGCTGCTGCTGTGAAGAGGATGACAACAAGCAGAGAAAACTAAAAGAACCCCCCCCCCCCTCTTTTTTTGCTTCTCTGTAAGCAGCTACCTCGCTAACATAGCTGCTTACATTACACAGGCTCGTCCACCTTGTATTTGCTGTTGCGGAGAGATAAACACGATGAAAGTGAGAAATTTGTGTGACGTTCTCTGGGAATTTAGCTGAGGAATTTGGGTGTATGTGTGGGTGTATAGGAGGGAGGGTGGATGTCGCGTGAGTTGATTTTTGTTTGCATTTTGTTTTGTAAGCAAATGGAGAGTGAAGGACCTTGTGGGGCACAAGAATCGACAGGCGTGTTTTAATTGTTTGTGACACGTGAAATGAGAAAAAATAATGTGTGACTAGTGGGGCCCGGGAGATTACGATCTGGTCAGACGTTTAAAGAAGCGTCAGAGAGATGCATTACCACGTCTTTGTCTCCCTTTCTGCCCCCATGAGCCATAAACCACTCACAAGCATTTAGCCAGCAGTGATTTCTCCTCTGTTCACCTTCTCGCCCTGTTTGTGATCCTGGGGAGTAGCTGGTGGAAAACCTCCCAGGCTTCTTGAATGAATCCCCCGATGTGTGTGTGAGTGTGTGTGCATGCGCTTGCAGCCCTGGTTCTCTGCAAATCTCTGCAGCACCAGCTGATTTGACTTGGTAATGGGGCATTGATGAGTCTTGGGGGAAATCGGAAAAGGAGCACAAAACCGCATGGCGAAAACCCACTACTGTGAGGCGGCAGTAAAGACAGCGTCAGGTCTCTCAATAGCAATTGACAAAAGAGGAAAGAAGATAGGGAGAGGTAAAAATGGAGGACTGTGGAGATTCGGCTGTCATCTGTTGATGCCTACGGCCGCCTGCTATTCCTACAGGGGGAGAAAGAAGCTTAGAGGTGGCGATGGGCCTCAGCACCCAGGCTTCAACTCGATTTATATTTTTACTCCACTGTAGTGAAAAAGCTGGTTCTCTCCCCAGGACAGCAGATTATTTACATCTTTAGCAGAGCTCATTGCTCACAGAATATTGAGTTCAGTGTGGAGGACATAAAAGGTAGCCAAGCCAGGAGTAGTAGGGGAGATAAAAGCAGGATCGCTTAAGCACTCTGTGTTATTTGAAGCACATTTCTACTGCTGTTGATGTAGCAACTAGCCTAATAATTCATCTTCCCTTGTTTTTATCACTCAGTGCACGCCCACGGTCATGCGCACACACACACACACACACACACACACACACACACACACACACACCCACACACAGTAACTACTCACAAACACAAATTCCCTTCGCCGGCGAGGGTAGGCCCCCTCTAATATAAAACAAGCGATTCAAAGATGAAATGCTCATCATTCTGCCGTCTCACCATGGCCATCCAACAGATGAGTAGTGCTGCTAACAAAAAGCAGGGGCTGCCTGCACCCAGCTCTCTCACAGGGGCATCTGTGTTATCACTCCAGCTAGTGCTGCAATTAATATTAATGTGCTTTAAAGCACGCTCCAGCAGCCCTGCCTCTCTCTCTCTCTCTCTCTCTCTCTCTCTCTCTCTCTCTCTCTCTCTCTCTCTGTGTGTGTGTGTGACTGAGGAGGAAGAGAGCAATAAAGCCAGCGGGGGATAAGAATCTAGGCAGGATATGACAGTCCTCATGTCAGCTGTCTTAGAGCTGGAGGGATATGTGGATAAAGACAAGGGATGAAACTGAATCCCAACCAGCCAGACAGGCAGGTACTACGACGTGTAGGTAGACTTCCAGCATCCACTGCGGCTGGGCTGGAGGGGGGGGCGGGGGGCTGTGTGCAGCCTGTTTATTTAGTCATGTTGTAATAATGCTTGACCTTTTCTTTCAAGTCCACGGCCTGACCTTTAGCACCTTACTCCTCTGCAAATCGGTGAGTGTGTGTGTGTGTGTGTCTCTCTCTCTCACACACACACACACACACAAGCACATGCAGAGAGGGAAATGAGCACCTCCTTTGCAGGGAGCTTCATGGTCTGCCAACTCCAGGAGTGGATTGTTCCAAATTAGTATGCATTAGGTGGTTAGTGCAAAGCATTTAATTATGCGAGATGGCACTAAACTGTCTATGTTATGATTAGCCCAACACGTTACAACCTTAATTTCTTCATTTTTTTCCTCTCTCTTTCCATGGGTGGGGGGTGATAGGCTGGTGAAGGAGGACGGCTTTAGAAATGTTCCCATATTCCCATTAGATGTTACAAGTATCCCCACTATCTCTGCAGCCAATATTTTCTTCCTAGAAGGATTTTGATATTTTCTTGTCTCCCCCTCCTTTCACTCCCCCCTCTGCTTGCCCCCAGATACTTTGTCAGGCGATATTGAATCAAGTCACTTCCTTTTATGTGTGTATGTGCACGTCTCCACTCTCTGTTTTCACTGAGCCACTTTTCATGGTAGGCAAGGCTTTTTAATCTTGGGCAGCAGGCAGCGGTGGCAGAAGCAGCCTGGGCAGAGTCAGAGCGAGCCAGGCAGCCATCCAGCCAGGCAGTCAGTCGCTGCAGTGGAGCCCCGGCGGCTCCCCGGAGGAGCCCATTATACAGGAGAGATATCAAACCATGAATCATTTACGCCAGTCCTCCCCTCCCCTCCCTTCTCTTACCCTCGCACGCAGCCTTGACGCCCGGCCGGCCGCCTGCTTGCTGCTGTCTGCATCTTTAATGAATGATTATTGCATTTCATAAACATGGGCTACAGTAATTAAAGTATTATTGATCCTTTCCATGTTGGCTGTAAGGTGGACAGTCCCCCCCCCCCTCCCCTTCACACATCTTTTTTGGTCGCTATGCTGAATTGAAAAAGTCGCTCTAGGAACAGCAGACGGTGATTTATTTAGCCTGACGGTGTGATTTTTTTCCCTTCCTGTTTAGGCATTTCAAGAATAGCCTTCATTCAGGGAGGAGGGTGATAATACAACAGGGTGGGGTTTTGGGTTGCTCTCATTGTGCAGTGTGTCCTGAGGATTGTGTTGGAGTGTTTCCCTGTGTTGGTGTTTTGTGTTTTGCATAAAAAGTGTAGGGACACAGGGGTTAATATGCTGGAAAAGAGTGATTTAGGTCAGTGATCGTGTCTGCATCTGTCACTCTGACAAGCTGCCGCTTTCGGAGGCTGTGCGGTGTTGAATAAAGTGGAGAGTGAGAGACAAGTGAGGAGAGAGCTGGCTCTTTCAAATGGAAAAAAAAGGAAACCTGACTTGACTGTGATTTGTTCTCTCAGCGACAGGCACTGTGTTACAAGCAGCCGTTTGATATAAACCTAATCAGTTTCACCTCTTCATGGAGGATCAAGACAGTTAAAGCCTCTGCAAATAAGTGCACGTCTCCCTGCCTCCCTCCATCTGTTTTTCCTTCTCTCCCACCCTCCTCCAGCTCTCTCCCTGCTGTCATTTCTCCTGGTCATTTCTCCTTCTGTCTTCTCACTTTCACTGCGCTTGTCGCTTTCTCTCTCTCGACATCTCTCCTGTGTTTCCTCATCCGTCCTCTCCACCTATTTCAATCAGGAGTGCACTTTAGTTTCCGTGTAAATATCACAATCACTGATGAGGAAAAAGTGCTGGCATCTCTGGAAGGGGATTAGAGGAGCCATTTTGTGTATCACTTATAACAATGTCTACGTGGGTTTTTTTTTTGTTGGGCTATATGAATTGTCATAAAGGCAAACCTAATCTGTTTACATCATGCAAGTTTTCCTAACCAACAGTTTTCAGAGTTTAGCAGTAAAATTTTACATGAAGATTGATGTTTTGATGGGATAGTAGTTAAGACTAATTAGTTTATTCACAGCTTTTGTTTGTCTTCATAAAACTGCTGTGATAATCATCATAAAACAATGTTGCTAAACAAAACATAAAATCAGAAAATCAGATGGTCCAGACATTAAAAGTCTGAGATAGCCTGTCTCAACTAGCCTGTGCTGATTGCTAGCCTTTTCTCCTTGCCCTATGGCTTGTCCCTTTTGTTAGTGAGCCACATGGCTCTCTACAGGGCTTAGTCTAATCAGTGCTAAATATTCAGCGCTAGCCCATAGCCTAATCAGCCAGAGCATAATCATTGTCAACCAATTGCATTCCTCTTGACCTCCCAGATGGAGGTAAACTGCACAGCCTCTCCATCGCGCCGCCTCAATTACTGCAGCAGTAATGGTGATGAAGAAGACCACAGGCTCAAATGAAAATGGCTGATTGATGTGGACACACATGGCTTATAATTGGATTATAAGGAAGGACGTTAATGGTGTTAGGGGCACCGTGGTGGAGTGGGATTCTAAACACTGACCAGGTATTTAGTGATTTACCCCTCCTGCCTCCTCATCTAATGCAGTTGTGCATCATAACAGTGTCCTCGGGGGTCTTGGCACCTAAAGCACAACCCTCTTGTCTCACCCCTGCTGCAGTGCCAAGGATGTGTGTGTGTGTGAGAGAGCGAGCGAGCGTGTATAAGTAAAATGCTTATGTGAGCTGCCAGTGACTGGCTCTCTTATGCTCGTGACAGCTGTGGGGTCAGAACAAAAAGCTGTCTATTTCTCTCCTCCTCCTCCTGTCCAACACACACAGAATGAGTCTGTGGGAGAATTTTGGATATGTCTTTCCTACAGTAGTTGCAGTGGCTGCGATCAAAAGCTTATTTTCATTATTAATTAATATATCAATTATGTTTTCCTAATCGAGTCTGTCGCCTCCCCTTCACAACATCTTGAAATGTATTATTTTGTTCAAAAAAAACCCCAAAAGTATTAAATTTCCAATCAAATGAAATGGAGCAAAGCAGCAAGTCCTCACATTTGAGTAACTGTGAAAATAATGTAAAATAATCATGTCTGTAGATTTGCTAATTGATTTATCAGCATGAGGAGGAGCTGGTCAGTCATGTTGCAGCGGAGAGGGGTTCAGCACTCCCCTTGTTGTCAGACTGCTCCTCATTTATTTCTGTTTATCCTAATGGAGAGCGTTAAGAGCGGGATGTAATTAATTGACCCTGGCAGCTCAAAGGGGGCTGTGGTCGAGTCTGGGAGCAGGTGCTGACTGTGCTGCTCCACCGTCTCTTCCACTAGTCCTCATCTCAGTGTGCATATCTCTGCTGAGTACCGAGACTCCCCGCTGACCGATTGGCTCTTGGTAAGTGCAATGATGCTGGATGCCTGAGCCTGCGTGAACAGCATAATATCAACTAATGCCTGAAGGAGCGCCCTCCCCATTTCTATCTCGCTTCTCCCCTCAGCTGCTGCTTAGCCAAGCCTGGCCAGTGCAGAGCAGAGCTGAGTGCCTCCTATTCTGCTCTCACTCTGCTCTGCCTGGCAGTTTATTAAAGGGAATACTAGCTTTTTCCTCGCGCCCGGGCGTTTGATTTCGACAGCAGCAGAAGCTGTCATGGCAGATAAAAGGCAGCCGGGCCCCAGAATTACGGTGCACACAGCATCTGTATTTACTGCGTCATTCTCCCTGCCTCTGACAAGGGAGGAGGAGGAGAGGAGGAGAAAATGGAGGACAGGCTGCTGCATTCATGTGTCTTTACATTGACATGTCTCATCAGGGAGAGAGGTGGACAGACAGTCTACAGTGAAGCCATCAATCAGCCCTTTTCAAATACGCCTGTCCAGCACACTGTAATACTCGTACATAAAGACTGACAAAGGCAGGCATTATTGCTGCTGTTGACATATTTTTATAAAGCTAGTTTTCTGCTGTATTTGTCAGATGGAGTAAAATAGTAAGATGATTGTTTTGTGCTGGCTAAAAATGTCAAGAAAGCAGTTTCATTGTTTTGACTGAGACAATATAGATTGATGTGGTTGTTGTTGTTGTTGCTCTGATTTTTTTTTTTAATAAGCAAGTAACAAACATAAATGATGCAATCATATATTTATAAAGAAATGTGGCGAGTAGTGCTTTGTTCTCATCGTGGGGGTAATTGATTCCTCAGATGTTTGGCACTTTAAGTTAATCAGATAATTAGCTAAATGATTTACTCTGTTTCTGCTTCTAAAAAGTGTTCTCTCTCTAAGCCTCGCCTTGAAAGCAACTTAACAGAGAGATCTATTTTCCTGGCAGTATCCCTCACTGAGGCTGTGGGTCATGCTAATTTTTCATCGGCATCATTTCATTGAGCTTTAATTAACACAACAAGGATTCGATGTCCTCCAGTGTCATCCACTCAGACAGCTAATACAAACTCATTAGCCTAACTCCCAGGAACTCTGAAACAAAATGTTATTACACTGTTTACTCTTTTGGTATATATTAGAATTGATTATGTTGATGTATTCATCCACATAAATTACGGTTTGCAGGTCGCATCCTGTAGGCCATTTCATCTGCTTAGCATTAGAGGTCTAATGTAAGCCTTTGGTTAATACAATACAGTGTACTCCTGCTGCTAGTTTGCTTAACCTGCCTCAGCAGTGTTTGAAGCAACCAGCTGTCTGTCTTCTTCACGCGTCTCAATGCTCTAGCCTGTGGTGACAGCAAGACTAATGTATTCATGGCGCCGCCACGGTGAGAGGCATTACTTTACCTTTGCTTAATTGAGGGGAAACTCCCCCGGTACAGGGCTAGCAGAGCGGCCAAACTGAACCCCAGGAGCTGAGGCCACTGAACCCTGACTGAGAAATAACACGACTCAAGACCACCCAGGGACTGCCGAGGGGAGAAATGATTTAATAATGTTGATGAGATATTACGCCAGCCCCTTCCTCCACTCTCTCTCTCTCTCGCTCTCTCATTACCTCTTACCTGGGTAGGGAGACGGCTCTGACTCTGTGCCTGAAGGTGTATTTAGATGGGGCTGCTAAATATTTCACACCCTTAAGACAGAGAAGTGAAAGAAGAAGAAGAAGAAGCAAAGAGGGGAGCAAAATCAGTGCAGAGGGTTTTGACATGGATTGTGGAGGGAGGTTAGGGAGTGTAGTCAAGGGCAGTCAGGGCAGGCTTGTAATTGGCTGACACCAGAATGTAGCTCGGTGTGTGTGAGCGTGTGTGTGCGCAGTCAGACAATATCTGAATACTGTAAGGCCAAATATATCGCTCCAGCCAGACTGCATTGCTTTCAGGGTGTTGATATGCTGCCATCACCTTGCACCACAGTGGATGTTGATCTCGAGTACAACAGACATGCTTTATTATTTTCTTTGGGCTCCAATACCAAACTACCCACTACCTCTGCAGCGATATAAGCAAGGTCCCATCTGAGACTTGGCATGACAGCTCCACTGAGCTCCTGCCTCGTTTTTAATTGTCCCATGCCCCAGGGGCTGCTGGGAGCTAGCTGGGCGGGGCTGCATTTTACTCCAGGGGGATGAGGAGAGGTGGGTGACAGAACGCTCGCAGTGTCAGGTGCAGGTGCGGAGAAAAAGAGATGGAGAGGGGGCTGACAGGCCGACCGCAGGGAGTCGAGTAGTGGGGAGCCATTCACTCAGATTTGGAGAGGAGAGAGAGCTTTATATAGGAGGAGAAGCACGCAGGAAGCATCCATCACCCAGCTCCAGCACCACTGCACTCACTGATACCTATTATCTAACTGGTCTGTTAACACAGTACTGCTGGAAATTAATACAGAGCATATTGTGGCCTTGGTGGTGCAGCAGCAATAGATATGCACTGTAACTGATAGTAGCCTGTGTCTTTTTGTTCAGACAAGGTTTTTGCCATTGGAGGACTTCTCGTGATGATGACATGTCTGCTTGGATAAAACATCATCCTGGTCACATTTTCAATTATGGCCTCCATTTTTTAAAATCTGCTTCAGCTTGATGGATATTATTAGAACTGAAATGATAAATTGGTTAACAGGAAAATAATCATCAACTATTTTGGTAATAGGCATCTTAACATATAAACCATAAAATAAACATTTACGTTTTTTTGATGAAATTTTTTTTTATTTGAATATGTGACTTCAGGCTCTTGGTAATGGTGATGAGCATTTTTGTCATTTTTTCCCCACAAATATTTAATTAATTGTGCAAATTATCTGCAGCTAAATTGATAATGAAAATAATTGCGTATATAGTTTGCAGCCCCAAATGTGACACATATACATGGACTGCAGTAATCTCACAATCAACCTTATTCTCCACACGTATATTTTTATTCATGATTTATATCGCTCACTAATTCCCATTTATACGCTACCTGGCATAGCCCAATTAATATCTTTAGACACCTCCCCCACAATATATTGCAACATCAGTTTCCTTGCAGTATTCAGCCTCGTACTATATCCCTCTATCATGTAGCTGCTGTGACACAGCCCTTGTACAGATTCTGCAATAACACTGTGCTTTGTACTATTCATCTTGCAGGGACATGAAAGCTGAGTCAGATGGTAGAGCCTGTTTTATCAAGCAGTTGGATTGCTGCAAAATACTATCAAAGCTCCAATTGTGATTCATCATTCCTTTGAGGTGTACACATATCTAAAATGCTGTTGAATAAGGCAGTAGGAATGCATGTCTTAATGTGATTATGCTTCCTCTGACTATGACTGTATTCAGGTTAGGGTAATTAGAAAAGTATGTTTACATGGTAATTTATTATTCAGAGCGTTGTCTCAGTTGCTGGAAATATTGAAAAATTGCGCTCCCTGTAAACACAGTCATTGAGCCGTTGAGTCTTTTTTGGAAAACATCTGAACAATAGCAGAGCTGTTCAGCTGCTGGAATGAGATGTTGTGCAGCCGAGAGGAAGTAGCGCCGTGGTTTTTGGGTCTTGCTCTTCCTGTGTTGCTGGCACAGAGACGTCATCCAGCCAGTCATGCAGGGGTCAGAAGCTCTGAAAATAGCCCTAAGGGGATTCAGGCTGCACTGATAGCATACCTGCTGTTACCCTGAGATGTTATCCAACTGCAAGCCAGCCACAGCTCCCTCCCAGCTGCTGTGCTCTGCTTTGGATTCTTCTGCAATACTTCACGCAAAGATGGAGTGGGGCCATTATACCTCTGGCTCTATGACACTCCCTGCAGACATACTCAAACATACACACATGCACATGCTTACTTGCACCTGCACAAACATGCATGCACGTACCTGCAGCCACGCACATTGTCGCTGCTTCTAGGTCTGCGTATGTTTTTTTTTCTTTGCATGAACAGATCATCAAGCACATACCCATATGCGACCACACACGCGCACACACATCAAACCAGATTGCGCTGTCACCAAAAAAAAAGCTTCTTAGCGGCAGCGCAGGCAGGCTTGCTTTTCGCAGAGGGTCAGAGTTGACTGCAAATTACAGCTGGTGGCCGACCAAGACTGGTGATAGATCTCGATGCACTCTGTGTTTACCCACACACACCTGCACCCCCACGTATGGGAGAGACGGCCGCGCAGCCGAGAGCACACAGCCATTTTGTAACACCTCAAGGAACTTTCCCTCCTCTCCCTGTGTGAGGAATAGATGAGGTGGTGCCATTAAGTGAATTTGCTGTTATTTCCCCAGGCTCTTAGCTGAAGATGTCAAACCTCAGCCACTGAGGCAGCCAAGGATGACTGCCGTCTCAGGCGGAGGCAAGCACACACACACACACGCTCTGCGCTCTCTGCCACGCACATGATCAGCTTTCATGCTTCTGTGTAATTTATCAAATTGCTCGGGCATGTGATGAATGGGCCTGGATCTCAAAAGAAAAAAAAAAAGACATTTATTTTGCATTAGGTTGCTGTTATGCCCATGTAACAGCTTAGAATTTAATTACAGTAAATGGTAAACATTCACATTTTCTGAAACAATAATTCAGTGGACCTAATTGCTTTGTAGTTTCACAGACTACACTTGAGCGGTTACACAAGTGGAATCGGCTTGTTAAACAAAAAATGTTCAATCCCATTACTTATAATGCAGACTACTATATTTTCTTAGTGTGTAGAATGAGCAAGTAGGCTTAATGTTCCCACAAATGCCCTGCACTCACACATCCTTACTGTGGAAGAGGCTGGTTCTCTCCTGGTGATTTGTCACAGTTCCCCATTGTATTACCCACCATCTCTCCTTCACACACACACACACCCCCTTTTTCTCTCTTCTCTCTCTGTCCCTCCCCTCCCTCGCTCCCTAAATCATTTCTTTACATGTGTGTGGGTGCCCCCTCTCGCTGCGATTCTGATACTTCATAACGGCAGGAGGAAATTGAGCTGACCTTGAGGCTGCCGAGCTCCTTTATAATGCTGATGTATGGGGCTGTGGGCGCAGGCAGCCAGTAAGTGAGAGGCATGTTTTTATTTGCTGGGGAGCAGGGCCCAGTGTCAGGACACACAACAAGGTTCATTTCTCGCCCACTCGAGCTAGCTAGTATGCCGGGAAGCTTAGTGTCATGCATTCAAAGTCCACCAGGGGTTTACCTGCATTAGCCTTTGTATGCTGGAATAAGTTGCATCATGCTGCCTAAAGGGTGATAAGGGGGTAAAGCCACACATGGAGTTAACCCTGCGGATAGATTGGCCTCAGTGAAATGCAATTTAGATGATGCTGCTGCATTGCAAAAGGGTTACTGTTGTCAAGGCCCTTATTTCAAGGTTGGACTAGAGATGAATTCATACAGGATTGTTTCTGTCCAGTTTGCATTTAATGAAGTGGTTGACAGGGCAATCATTTTTTAAGGAAAGTACAGTCTCTTAGACAAACCTACGTCAACCCAGGCTGTCATTGGTGTCATTATTTGTTCACTGTAGATGGTCCACTTTCTTCTCTTCGGCAGCTCTCTAGTCCTCAGCGCAATCAGCTACCTCCTAACACAATCAGGCTGCTCTCAAATTACAGTCATGATTGAGACCAATTGGGTGGCAGGAAAAGACGAGAGGGCTTATGATTCGAGCATGAGCGCTGTTCAGGAGGTGAACGTGATAAATTAATATCTGAAAAATATAATGCTGCTGCCCTGCAATAAATGGCACCTTTATGATGCTTTTTTAAAATTAGAGGTGTTGGGGCTGTGTTCTCTTGTTTTGTTACATTGATTGTATTATGCTGTAAGCTGTTTTTGTTATTTTGTGTTATTTTTGAGTTAAATTAATATCTGGACCCCAGCCATAATTAAATTAGGGCTGCAATTGAAAATTACTTTCATTATCAATAAATCTACAGATTATTTTCTTGTTCATCAATACATCGTTAGGTCTCTAAGCTGCAAAAATCGATCATTAACAAGTTGGCAGTGCCTATAAAGACATGCAGTTCACTACCATAGCTCAGTAAGAAAACCAGGAAATTCTCACAATTGACAAGTGATCCCCCCCCCCATTTCTGCTAAAACGAGATATTAAAATCTTAAATTCACTAGGAAAATTGTTGTAGATTAATTTTCAATCAATCAAGTAATTGTTTGATCAACTAATTGTTGAAGGTCTAAATTAAACCTTATTTTTTCAATTGGAAGTTGATCAAAGATTCTCTCCACATTTGTAACTTTTTCCCTCTTTGATTTAAAAAACTTGCCCAAGTGTACAAGTGTACTTTTTATACATTCATACCTACATATAGAAATATCAACATTAATTTTCACTGATTGCATAATTCAGAATATATTATTCCAAATCAAATCCCACCTCACGCTACTGAAGAAAAGGAGAAATATTGAAAATGTTAACAGACTATTTAAGCGTCCCTATTGCTACAAACCCAAGCTTATCACAGCTGTCTACTCATCCACTTTGGCTTATATGGACTTCAGATGGAATTATAGTTGTGCAGGTATTTCTCAAGTTCACAACCTCAGTCATATGCTTCAAGATTAAGACTGCTTTAAATGTCATGTCATGTGTAAATAAGCATTTACTTAGCATTTAGATCACACTGTGTCCTCCAGTCATAATGCATTGCTACTGAAGGAAATCTGAAGGAGTCTAATTTACTATGATGATACATTTCCATCTTCCACACTAGGATGTCTTCAAATGCTTAACCATGCTTGTAGAACAAAACCATCTGCCTTTGCACAGTGTGTAAGTTAGAACACATCCTCTCTACTTGCGCAAAGGCAAAAACTAAAACCACTTTGACACTGTGGTGGTGTGACTATTCACAATGAGAAGGAAACAATAGAAATAATAAACAAGTATTCATTTGTTTTGACTTTGTCAGGAATGTTAAATAGTCATTTTAGCCCTAATTTGGAGCTTTGTGTGGAATGATAGTGGCTGCGGTTGACATTAAGATGAGCGGAGGAAGCCGATCAGCCCTGCCAATTCGGCTCACTTCTCATATGGCACTGATCCACTTGCCTAACCCCATGTCTGGATGCTGCACTCTGAAAACAGGCAAGGACCCAATTCATTCACCGCTCATCCAACAGCACATTGACTGTGCGCAAAATATGTTTTAGCAGCTTAACAGCGGCATACTAATCAATTGATCCAGATTTTGCCGTCCATTGATCTTGGCACACCCTGGGTCCAGACAATTACAGTGCATGTATGATAATGATATCATTAGCAGCCCATGGCCGATCTATTAGGGCACGGGAAATGCTTGTAAAAACCACCAGAACCATGCATAAAAACATTTGCACTGCCAAACGCTGGGGAGAACGGTCCAAATCTGCTTTGCAAATGCCTCCCTGTCACTCTCCCCTCCCCGCCTCACCACAGGAACAGTAGCGTGGTAGAGCGGCGGGCGAGCCTGCTGGTCCTGCTGACTGGCATTCTGTGTGTTGATGAATGTGGCGGCCTGACGGCTCAATGTGCTTACCTAATAGGAGCTGCTCTGCTGTCACACTGAGTTTCTCCGTCTCTCTCTCTCTCTCTCTCTCACTCGCCTCGCTCATGTCTTTTCTTTCTGTTTCGGAGGTAGTAAGGAGAGCGTTCCACTTGGCTAGACACTGCAGCCTCCACACTCTGTTTCTCAAAGGTTAATGGAGCTGCCTCACAACGCACACTAATCACCAGGTAATTGCTTTCGTTTGGCTTGATAGGTGGCTCAGGTCAGTCATGATGACCAGTGCGGCCATTTTGGATGAGGGAATCAGATTGCTGCCATTTGCCAAATATGGCTGCCAAGATTATGCTTCATCTTCCATGATCTTATCGGCTTTACCCAGTTTTTTTCTGGCCTCAAGTGCATTTTCCCCATAGAGGAACAGGTGTAATTATGTATTTTGGACTACATTCCTTGTAGCAGCATATTCCCTTTTGGAGTAATTTCCTAACACACTTGACACCCGCCTCTTAGAATACAGTAGTAAGGAGATGCTATCTTTGGTTTTTTTTCATGTTATGGAGTTATTTGAAGTGGTCAGCATGAGCCTGGTGTTAAAATAGTGTCTTTTCTGGCCATGTGCTGGACAACCAGAGACTGACAGACTGAGAGGCGGACTGAAGCCATGAAAGCGAAGCGCTTGTCTTTGATGTCAGCCAGCTTCCAAAGGGCCATGGTGGTCGGGAGGGGATTGGGATTTCAGCGCGGGATTTTGGGATTGTCGTGTCAAAAAGGTCTCACTGGGGCTGAGTGAATTTTGGCATGCGTGTGTGAGCGAGCGCATGCATATTCACATGCTAAGACTGAGACCAGACAGCTAAAGAAGGAAAGGCCAGTTTGACTTTGTCATCATCTACATCACCCCATGGTGCTCACATATAATAACCCTCAAATCACAGAGCATCGAAGTGATCTTTCACATGAGCACACATACTAGAATATGGGATTGGACATTTCTAGGCCTGTTGATCTTGTTTTTAGTTGCTCCGTTGTGACTAGTGAGCGAAGCTGGGTGGATGAGCAGTCTGTTAAAGGAACAATGTTGCATATCTTGTGCTATTTGGATACAGCCTCTGGGCCGCGATATGAGCAGATTAAAATGGAGATAAGTTAGTCACAGACTGATTTTTAGAGGGTTTTAAAAAACTGGGAGACAGATGAGTCCCTATGTGTGTGTGTGTTAGCTTGATGGCCACATTGTCTGTCACCGGGGAAATCCCAGAGTTACTGAAGGGATTGCAAAATCAATGTGAGCTATTCATACACGGATCTAATCCTCAGATTTACTGCCATTTAATCTGTGGTTATGGCACGGCTCTGATGGCTCTAATGCCGTCAAACAGATGTCCCTGCTCAGCCACCCAGGTTAGGCTGCACCTGGTGACACCATTGAGCCCTGGCACTAGGTCGCCCGCTGCACATTTCATCTTCTCCTCAGTTGGCAATTGTATGAAAACATGCATTATAGTGTCACAGTGCATCTAAAAGAAATTCAAGCTGAATGTTTACATCAAACATCTATGACCCCACAATCTTTGACCGCGGCGTGAATATGAATATTATGTGCTTATCTGGATGATCGTTGTGTGTATTTGTGCTATTTTTGACAGCACGCTCTGCTTGCTGTGCTGTTGAACAGTGCTGAGATTGCATGGATAGAAATACTTGAATTTTATTCACTGCACACCTGGTGTTATTTTCAAATTCAAAAAGGAACAGGCCATTTCACTCCAAAATGCAGGCTGAATTCAGGAGGCGTGTTGCATCAGAAGCAGGGAATGAATAATAACAAACAGTATCATTTCGTACATCTGGTAAATATGTTGCCTTGTGTTGTGCCGTAAATAAATAATTGGTTAAGAAACCAGCCACACCCTCCTTTTTAAAAGTAAAATAGCTCAGACAAATTTCTACAGTTCCCTGCATATTAATTAGTTGCTTATCATTTTATCTTGTCTGGAAGGTGTCCTTAATTTTGTCATCCTCATAATATAAGCATACAACAAACAATATTTTCTAAACTGCACTGACAGATTTTCCTAAATTATCCTTATCATTCATTTGGTTTTGCAGCCAGAAAGAAAAAGCAAACGATTGAATCACATGATCAGACTGAGGAAAGTGATGGATGGCAATTGACAGCAATGAACAGTTTTCATAATAAAAAGGAAACAAATGTGAAAGAATTGCCGTCTTTTAATGAGTGTGTTGCTGTAAAAAATGATTTGTTATCATCAAGATGTCTACCCAGCCTTTAATTTGGATTCTTATACTCCATATGTGACTGTAGGCACACACACACACACACACACACACACACACACACAGGACAGAAATACACACGTACCTGCATACACATCCCCAGTCTGTTCAGCATTAAAATGCTTACATTGAAATGTAGCAGATTGATGTAGCAGTGTGTATGTGTGTGTCAGTGTGTGTGTGTTGCATTTCTAGGTGTTAAAGAGAGTAAATGCAGGGAATCTCTGTGTGCGGATGCTGAATGTGAAATGTCAATGTTATTGAACAGGTGCTGCGAGGCAGAGCTGTGATGTTTTTATTTCCAAGCTCTTGTCAAGCAAGGCAGAGAAGAGAGGGCTCATGGGATAATGGGGGAGGTTTAGGGGTGGGGGACTATGTGTGTGAGTGTGTGTTTCATTGTGTATATGTGTGTGTGTGTGTTTTTAGTGCCTAGATCTGTGTGTATCCAGAGAGGTTTATTGAGAAGAGGGAAATGAATACAGGCTTAGAATACATGCTCACAATCTCCTCGTGGAAAATGTTAACTGCACTGTGAATGGTATTATTTTTATATTGTGTACCTTCATGGTTTTCAGTGCTTATATTCACCATGTGTTAAACATGATGCCAAATATGGCAGCCGTCTTCACCATGCATACACCTCTGCTGTCAAGCTGTTATCACCTCGTTTGTTCCATTTACACATCATTCATATTTTCTCCCCTGTCCTCTGTGTGTGTCTGTTTTTCCCCCCCTTCGGTTTTTCTCTTGCAGACTGTCGTTGTGTCAATACTTGTTGAGAGGCAATGTGGCAGTGAGCTAGGAGGTGAATGCAGTCAAGGTTAGTCAACAATGCTTCGTGATACTGGAGCGCTGACTAACACAGCCTTTTTTTTTTTCTCTGCCCTAACCCCCCTCTCCTTCCCCCAAAATATTTCTATTCCTGCCCCACCCAGTGGACCTTGATCGTGTTCTCTACCTGCCCTTGGTGCTCTCAGCCTTATTCCTCACCCCTCATTGTTCTTCACCCTCTCTCTACTGTCCTCCTCTTGCTCCTTACTAAGCCATCTCCGTCTGCACTCATTCATCCCCCAACTGCTAACTCATGCTAGCCCACTCCTGTGTTTGTGCCTATGCATTGTTCTTATTTTTTTTACCATTTCTTTTATTTTGTGGCATCACGCCTTCAAGCCGCCAATCCACCAATCTTAGTCATTGTGTTTTTGCTTATGATTCTTCATTGCACCATTAATGCCAATGCATGCATGTGAAAATGTGATTACCGTGTTGCCATTTCCACTCCCCTCTCCAGCCATTAAAAAAAAAAAAAAAAAGAGGCGAGAGGGTGAGAGCAGTGCCTATCTGAATGTCTATAACAGAGGCGGAGAATCCAGCCACGATGTGGAGTGAGGGGGGGGGACCTGCAATTCAAAGCCGACTAGCGGGTTACTTAATGAGTTTGGTAATTGGCTTGCTGTGGCCTCCGCATCCCTGCCCTCCTGCTGCTGATGTGTGCAGGAACAGAGAGAGCTGTGGCTCCCTCCCGCGCTTCGTCTTCCTTTCCCTTGCTCAACCCATCCGTCTTTCCCAGGATCCATCCCTCTTCCACAAGCTGACTTAAGGAGCTAATGCTGCACCAAGCCTCCTCTGTCTCTTCCCCACTGTTCATCCTATGAGGACAGTTAGCATGCTGTATGTTAGCTTTCCACTCTGCTCTATATCAAATATCAACAGTGTTACACTATCTCTCATTCCCCCAGTCTCTCACACTTGGTCGCCCACGCACACACACACACTCACTCACATATCTATTATATGTTAGATGCTTCATGCATTATGCAGAATATGTGCATCCAAACAAGCAATTTGCAGAATTTCCAGCTCACCACTTCTGAGTAGTAATTCTCTGTGTGGTCACAACAGCGTAATGAGAAACACACTTCCATGCTTAGTTGATTCATAAGTCCAAACAATAAAGAGTAGCAGGCTTGCCATGTAATCATAAATGACACCTAACATATTATTCTCAGATTTCAGCACATTATCTCCTTACCAGACACATCAAAAAGATAGCTTTTCTTCTTACTGTCTTACTTCTGTTAAAATAATGTGTGGTAGGGGGAAAGACACCGCATGACATCTGCTTTAAATCTCATTAACTCAGATGTTAAATTATAGCAATAATTGTTGTGGAAAAAAAATATGAAATGACCTTCATGGTTTAGTTGTAATTGAGAGAGGTATGGTTTTTAGTCTGGATTGTTTATTGCTTTGTTTGTTTATAATAAGCCCCTAGATTTAGTGCCTTTGGGGATCTGCACTTGTGAGGCTAACCTAATATATATTCTGGCTAATGAGCGAGCTTCCCACCTTTCTACCTATTCCCATTAATTTCCATTTTGTACCTTTAAAAAGCCATAAATAAAGCCTGCATGCATTAGTAAATGTAGCCGTCTCCAGTTGCAAGACTGCTGCCAAGCTTTTTATCTACTCCCACAGTGGAGCGGTTGATTCTGAACGCTGTAGGGGTTGGAAGGCCAAAGCACGGCTAAGTGGCTCCTCTTGACCTCAGAGCTGATCTCCAAACTGTCTGCTCCGACTGCACACGGACAGATTTTTACCCATTCACTCCCACAAAAACAGTCTAATCTCATAACACAGCCACAACGCCCTGTCTGTGTGCCATCTCTTTGAATAACACATCCTTTTCTCGCTGCACCCAGCGCTGACATGCTTGACCGTACTTTTGCTTTTGAGATTACTTCTCACTGCTATTATTCGTGCCAAATTGAAAAAAAAGGGCTGTGAGGATAGTGAGTTGGAAAAATTCAAGATGTGAAAAATTAGCTCGAATGACTTGAGAATCTTGTTATTCTGACCTATAATGGATGTGCTTATTCTGGTTATCACTATCTATCTGTAAACTAGATGGCTGAATCATTAGCTTACACACTGAGAGCAGCCAAGTGTGACCAGAAAATAATTGATTTCTGAATAAGCGTTAGTGCTGAAGGAAAGAGAAAAAAAAAGATGCTGCTTTGTGCCTCATATTGAGCATCTTAATCCGCATGTCATGAATTATCGTGTGGGGAGTTAATTTTTCGTTGTTGTTTTTTTTCCCACACACCACAAGCCTCTGTTCCTCCTCGCCACCTCCTCTTTTATCACAGCAACAACGTGAATGCTGCACCTCCACTGACTCTCCATAGGGTGGCAGCGTGTGGAGGTGAGACAGCCATGTGCTCTGTGTGAAAGGGAGCAGTCACTGGCTATTTGAGCAGATTAGCTTAGAGACAGTAACCACACAGGAATCACACACCCCAACCGCCACTCTCTCTTTTGCTTTCATGATCAGGGACCCCATACGCTTTGCTGATGGCTGATCACGTTTCAACACAGTCTCACCCGGCTGGAATAGGATTTTCCTAACTGAATCCAGAGCTGAGCATCCGACACATGTACTGTTTGTTTATCTTGCTGTGTCTTTGTTCACAAAAGGATTTGCCTGAAATGTAAACTTCCTCTTTTCGCCACAGTCTGCACTCTGTCTCTCTGTAGCGTTCCTTGGAAATACAGTCTCATTCCTCAGAGCCTGTTCTCAGTGCAGCCACGGCCAGGCTGAACTGCTCTTTTATTCAGATGAATGAGGCCCTGTTTTTGCCTGGAGAATCACACAAACACAGACAGTCCATGTGAAAATCAGGGCCTCAGTGAAGCAGGAGTGAAGGTATTACACGAGTGCATTTGTTTGTGTCGATTTTCACTTCCTATATATGTGAGGTTTTGGCCATGCAGAGTTGGTTGATTATTTTCTGGTTCATAAACATTTCACACCCTGAGTTTCTTCTTTCTTCTCTAGCCTTTTTCTTCATTGCAGCAAGCTGTGAACTAATGGAAAGTGTCGACCTCTCAGAAGTAGTGCGAGCTTCTATTAAAAGCTGTTTGTTTGCTGCTCATGTGTATCAATGAGCTATCAGCTTTTAGCTGTGTTTTATAAAGAGAAAATGCTGTGCTTCCTCTCAGTCCATTTGTCTGCCAGGTGACAGCTACCTCCATCTGGAATAAGGTTTACTTACATTCATCTTTTTTAATATGCAATAGTTTTACCAAATGGCTGCTGCAAGCAAGTTTCACTCTCTTGAGTAGCTTGTGTAGCTTGGCAAAGAGATTAGACATATGTAGCCTACAAGTGTCTTGGTTTTCAGAGTGTTGCGAGGCTGCCAAATGTGACTGTGAATAGCTATGTAAACAAGATAGCTATGTGAGGCTAGACCTTGCACTGATTGCCTAAAGTGAAATACCATTCCTTGGCTTCTCTCACATTTTTACAACTGTGTTAATGATGGCAAATAAAGGCTTGCTAGGTAGCAGCTTAATTACTAGCTGCCTGTTTGGATCGTCTCCAAAGGACATCTTGATATGGCCCTTTGCTTGTACAGAGAAAACTGTAACCCTTGTTGTTTAAAGGTCCGTTTTTCCTGTTTTAATTAATGAAACGTTACTCTGTCGAGCTCTGCTCTTTTAGCTCAGGCAACAGTCCTTGAAAACCATGAATCTTCATATCCACAAGCGTGTAGTTAACCATATTTAGTTGAGTAATTTCCTTGAGTTACTTTGTTGGGAGATTGGAAAGGATTGTTTTATTGCTTCCCCTTCTCTCAACCCGCTCCAGGCAAAGTCTGTGTTTTAATTAGTCGTGTAAGACCCTATTTTCCCTTTGGATTCCCCCAACTTGTAAAGTGCTCTCTTAAGGATCCATGAAGGCTAAAAGGGGCAATGAATGATTTGAAGTCAGCTTTTTTTTTTTTTGCATGGGGAGGGGGGCTATCAGCGCTTGCCGTCAGCATGAGGAACTGTAACTTCAAGCAGCAGTCACACAGAGTCTTTGTTCTTTATGGATTTAGTACGTGTGGCAAAGAGAGAGTCTCTGCTTTAAAAGCCCCATCTGGAAAAAGCACTGTTCAAGTTTCTAATATAAGTAGAAGGGCTGTTGCAGATAATACCTGCCTGAGAATGGTAAAATAGTCTCGAGGTTCAATCTTGCACATCCGCCCGCACCCCCCCCCCTGTATTATGTTTTTCGCCAGCAGGGACGTTAGCTGATTACACTGTAGAGATTTAGTCATGTGTTAAAGTCGAGCTTCTGAAGTACACCCCCACCAGCGCCACAACCTAACCCTCCTCTTGGTTTACAAGTCTGTTTTCTTCTCTCAATCCCTTTTTTTTCCCTTCAACTTGTCTGCTCATCCCTGGTGAATGTATTAAATGAAGTTACTAGATATGAGTGCTTAAGAGGCCAGGGCCTCTGAGGCTTGCCAAGTCTCTCACAGGCTTGGCTCAGTCATCCATGTCACTTTTTTCTGTTGTTTCAGCTACTGGCTGACTCGCTTGTATAGCCAAGCACTTTCTCTCTTTCTCACCCGCTCTCTGTGTTTGCTGCCTCTGAGTGGCTTGTTTTTCTCCAGTGTGGAGAAATCAGGCTAAAGCAAACATTGTGTGTCAGCCACAGCTTTTGTTAAGTATTCATTTTTAATGAGCGTAAGTGGCTACAGAATCCTATAAACCATAAATGGAGTAGTCAGACTGGAGAGGAGGGAGGGGGCACGTTGGCCTTTGATTCAGTGGCAGTCTTGCAGTCTTTTTGTTTAGTCACACTTGTACTAATTATGCTTGATGTGGATGAAGAAAACATATTTCAGAATGATAGTTTGTGTTGCTTTATTGTGCCAGTTTTTTTCTTCCCTCATACGCCCCCTCTGGTCTTGTTAACTCTTACAAGGAATTGTTCTCCTTTAATAATCTTTTGGAAAAAGAGCGTCGCAGAAAAGTGTCATTTTTCTCTTTCGAGCAGCGCGCGGCTCTGTTAGATTTCATTTTCCTCTGAATTCAGAAAGAGGCACCAAGTAACCAGTTTTTGTTCTGTCAGGATCGAAGGCACTGTAGCTGTAAGGGGGTGGGGGTGGGGGGGTTGCTCAGGGAAAAGGTATTGTGATGGGCCGTTTGAATGCTGAACAGAATTGAATAGACACAGTCAGCTTCCCAGATACATGCTTAGGCCTGTAGAATGTGGAGTGCTTTGCTTGTAACTGCACCGGTTGTCTCCTTTCATTATCGGTTAATGGTGCCCAACTTGACAGAGCCATGTGATAAACAGTGGAGCTGTGAAATCCTGGAGGTGGAGTTCTCGTCTGCCTGATAATGGGATCTCATCTGCCAGGGAGGGGAGCCTGCCTTGCCAGCCAATCCAGCTTCCCTCAGCACTGCCTTCAGAAAGGATTCACTGCACTCACCCTTCACTGCTGTCTTGGCCCGACTTAAGCTTCACAAACCTACTGAAAATGCTGGCGTTTGACTGGTTTCTTCCTGTAACACGTGGTGGAATCATTTATGGAGCCTGAAATATCATTGTCTTCCCTCTCTAAGGCTTTGATTGCGCATTAGAAACAGAGAGACGAGCATTTCCGCCTCCTTATCAATCTTGGATCCTTTGAATGTTTGTGTAACTCAGGAAAGGAGGCAGACTGTGTGTAAGAGTGTGTGTGTGTGTGTGTAAATATCATAAACATTGACCTTGTGAAATGTATACATACTGTGATAAGGGAGGAGCTGTGACGGCTGTGGGGTTAGGTTACTATGTGGAGGGTGGGGGTACGACTTCTCAGGACAGTTGCCTCAGGGGCTGGGAAGGTTTTTACCAGCACTTTGTTACACCACCCCTCCTCCTCCAACTCCCTATTGAAATGAAGACGACCAACATGGTTTGTAGCACAATGAAGGACCCCCTGCACACCACCCTCAACTCAATTGCTATTGATCCTTACAGCCCGTCTTTCCTGCTGCCCGGCTTTAGTGCAAAAAAAAAAAAAAAAAAGAGCCCAATGTGCAAACTATTTGCTTTGGTTAATTGGATTTTGACAGTGATCCAATATCATGTTCAAGACAATGAAAATGTGTCAAGCTACTTGCTCAGTGAAATGGAAATCATCCTATTAATTTATAACTTAATGTGGTCCATCTTTGTGTTCCCTGGTCCTCTAATGTGTGTGGGGGAGATTGTCAGATTTTTTTAAAAAGAAAAAACAACCAACAGAAAAAAAACACTATTTTCTCAAGATTCACAATAATATTGTCATCGTATCAGTCGATAAAAGCTTTAAAACGAAATCTAGATATTGGCCCTAAATGAACATTTCTCAATGCTTTAATCATGCACATGTGACATAGTTTTTTTTTAAGTGTTAGCCAAATAGTTATTTTCAACGATTACTCAGTGTTGGCCATGTTGAGAGAATCCAAATCTCATTCATTCAATGCAACAAATTTAGTTGATCATCTTAAGAGCCATTATCCCAATAATGATGAATTTGTGAAGAACAAAAAGAAACTGGCACCAGAAAAAAATAGAACTGTCAGCAGTAGTTTTATTATTTTTACCCAATGTACATTTGGATAAGCATTGTATTTTATATCTGCTATCATGATAAGATAATATTCAATTAGGTGGAAGAAATATGTGTATATATCAATATTGGCAAAAATGAGTTGAAAATATCAGATATCTGCAAAAAATCAAATATTTTGGATGCCTAATAGTTTCCCCCACTGAAGGACACAGAATGAGCGCTGAGACCTTGGGAAATAACCCGGATCACATTTGGATGAGATGCGTGCGGGCTGGCCATTAAAATCAGCATCCCAAATATTGCTAATGGACTATTCACATTATCATCCCTGCTTGTTCCTGCCTTTTTAATGGGTGGGGTGATTGATTCATTATCCAAAAAATGCAAATGAGCTCCACAAGCTTGTGCAGCATTCAAGTCGCTCTCCAGCAGATGCACATGGCAATATTTTCAAATCAGCATTTCAGATTTTTTTTTTTTTTTTTGTAGCCATTGAAACATGTTACTGCTGCATTGTGCAGAGAGGGAAAAAAAACTAATGAGCCATTCCAGTATTTACAAGGCACTACTACTACTACTAGCTTTCATTGTCTGGCTTTAGTGTTTCAGTCACATTCCCATAAGCGTTACCATTGATCGGTTGATCACTTTGGCTGCAAACACACACACACCCGGTGCAAGCAGCGTTTCCCTGCAGGGTCTGCCATCAATCAACCACCACCACCACCACCTCCTCCACCCCTTTTGTCCCTGCCGATTATTTGAATCCAGTCCATGTTTTTGTTTCGCTCGGATTTTTTTTCTCCTCTCTTTTTTTGTATGGAGTGTGGTCGGGGTAAATTCTCCTTCACTAGTGTCTGGATAAAGAAAGACTAGGTCAGCCATGTGGATGCGTCTGTTGAACAGCTGAAGAGGAGGGAGGAGGAGGAGGAGGAGGAGGAGGAGGGAGCGATAGGGGGGGGAGAGTGTGTGTGCATAGGAAAGAGAGAGAGACAGAGGGGGGGAGAGAGAGCGTGTGTATGTGTGTGGAAAAAGGAAGCGGAGCCTGTAAACGGTGAACTCACTGGTTTCCTACCTCGAAACAACTACAGGCGCTGTTACTTCTTTCCATGTGGACTCTTATCATCGACGGCAACAACAACACGGCCAAAAGGGAGCAGGAGCCGCTTCGAGGAGGGGGGGAGGAGGGAGGACTAGTTCACGTTATAGTGCCTTTTTCTTTTTTTTCTCTTTTGATCGTCGATTTCGGAGTCCATCAGTAAAGTGAAACCGTCTTTTGTTGAAGCTCGCCTCAGAGGCTCCGTGCGGGCAGCGGGGTGAAAGAAAACAAGTGTCCGCCTTTCGCGTCGCTCTGTCCCGGTTCTTGGATCCGTGGCCCAGCTTGGCTCAAGTTCGTTGGGTCATCTCGGGAGAGGATCGCGGTTTTTTTTTTCAACTTGTTTGCAGTCTCTGGGACTCCAAGAATCACCAGACTGGCGGGTGAGTAGTTGAAAATAAAAAAAAAAGATTGCAGGACGGTTGTGGTCTGAGGAGGAGGAGGAGGAGGAAGGAAGGGGGGGTGCAGGCAGGCAGGGGGAGCACTGTGTGGTTGATTTAAAATTTAAAAAAATGTAGGCAATAGTGTTGACTAAAGCTGGATGGCACTTAGACTTTGACCTAAAAGTGTCTCAGATGTGTTTATACCCGCAGTAGGAAGCGTGTGTGACCTCCAGTTGGATGTTTTTGAGAGTTGAAAGTTGGCTGCATTGTTGTAAAACTTGGCCCAGTCTGGATGGTTGGAGCAGGACCCTGAAGCCACCTCCATGACCCTGCGCCCCCCCCTCTCCCCAACCTTCAAGCCTGGAGCAGGACTTTAGCAGCTCATGGGTTTAAAGTGAGAGGAAAACAAAGGGAGAGCTTCAGATGGCAGGAAACATGCATCAAAGATTTAAGAACTACTTTTATATATGTGTGTGTTCAATCAATCAAGTTGTAGGAAAGAAAAGTTTGACTGGGAAAAAATGTTGAAATAGATCTTCATGAGTCAGTGGCAAACACATATATTTGATGGGTGGGATTTCCCCCCCCCCCCTCCACATACACACAAGTTTCACATAATGGATCTGCTGTTGGATTTACAGCCTTGCTCGTGTCATAAATTGATTATTGGACTGTAATAATGGAAAGTAGTGGAGTCCTTTTTTTTTTTTTTTTTGAAAGAAGGGTAGGGGGCAGTGTGTGTGAGACAGCCTGAACCAGTTGCAAACTGTTGAGGGACCACCAAATTAACTTGACTTCCCCCTTTCAGCACCCCAGAGGCTATGAACTCTGGCCCAAGCACATGCAGCTCTCACTGTGTGTGTGTGTGTGTGTGTGTGTGTGTGTGTGNGTTGGGGGGGGGGCAGCTTAGGATTTGAAAGCAGACTACAGTTATTTGTCTGACAGACAGCTTATCTAATGTTTTCCACTTGTAGTAGAAGAGGGAGGATGGCTTGTTTACTTAAATCACTGTAAAATTGGTCATACTAAGTCATAAAGTGAGTCTGCATGTGACTCCAGTCAGAAGCTGGATCCGCAAGGTATGTGGCCACATAAGCACAAAGAAAGCTTCTGCCCTGAAACAAGATTCAAATCGAGGAAGGGAAGGAGGGGGGGAGGCAGTGCTTGCCTTCAATCTTTAGCCATATAAAAACAATCCCTTCCTGCAATCCTTGCCCCTGCCTTTTTCACTGAGCTATTACACAGACTCAGATGTTGCATCGTTAATTGTGAGGAGCTAATCTCCACCATGCCCAGCTTCCTGTGGTATATTTTTGTGGTCCTCCTGCTAGCTGAGGAGTGACCTCTAGCTTAATGATTCAGATGTGATTAATCCACTTGAGTGGGACGACAGTGCACAGGCTAATGTATGGAACAAGCGCAGATAATGGATGGTCGCTGAAACATAAAGGGCATTTGTTCCATGTAAAAAAAAAAAAAGTTCAAACATTTGAGGCTCCCCCAGTTTTGAAAGTCATGCGAATATGAATATGATACATCATATAAGTCATGCGGTGCAATTAGAGTTAAAATGTTAACAGTGGTTTTCTTTCTTGGTGTTCCTCTGAGTCACCTCTCTGAACAATGCTGAACTGTCAGTTGGTGCTCTCTAATCTTTGATTTAGACGTCATTAACAGATGGAGTGTGAAGATTTTACAACAAGCCTCGCTTCTCTTTTTTATTGATGATTTTCATTTGACGTCACTTGTCAAATGAGTTTATTTGCAGTATGGCGTCAACAAGTCAGAGCATTGCACTCATATAGGTGACACTGAGGCCTTTTCAGTTCTTCGTCTGGTCACTCAGCTTTTAGACCATAATTGTTTTCTCTGTTGTTTGGTGGTCACTGAAATGGAAAGAGGATTGGCCCTTTTATGAGAGTGTCTCTGAAACGGTAACCAGTAGTGACAGAAATCATTTTGGTTATGTGGGTAAAGTGCAATCACAGTCGTAATCTCAGCCTTCTGTGTCATGCGGGAAAAGTTGCAGAGCTTGTCTTTCTGAACACGTTTTGAAATAGCATGTTCCTCGCTTCCCCCAGAGAGTTAGGGATATCCATTCAGTTTCACTACTTGTGGACTGAATGAAAGAGGAAGTGGTCAGCCCTCTTAATGGAGTTGTACACAAGAGCCTGAGTTGTTTTGCGGTGTGGGATTTGTTTTTGGAAAAAGAGCACAGAGGTTGCTATCAGATGAGAATATAACAGGCTAAATCTTAATTATGTACACACTGCCATGCTATTGTTGGTATCACTTCACATCATCTCCATTCACAGTGCTTCATACCAGTGTCTGTAGGAAATTAAATCTGATGTGCAATTTGATCTGGGTCTGAGTCCGCAGTCTGTGTTGTTGATACATGTAAACCAAGGGGAAGCATAGTAGCGGTGTGAGTCACCCCGCCACCCACCTCCCCCTCACAAACACAAGTCTCACCGCTGACAAGGTACAGAGAGCTAGTAAACATTCAGCTCACATACAGGCGCGTGTATGAGTGTCACCTCTGAGGAATCTGAGGGGCGATATCCGGATCAAAGAGGCTGTTTCCGACCATACAGAGAGGGAGATGCTTCATAGAGTGAGGCTGTAACGGCTGTCTAGCTGCTCAGAGGCGGCTGAATGTTTGACAGGGCATTGGAAAAACGTTATTTAATCTGCTCGCGTGATGGTCCTCACTGGGATTGCACCACGCTGCGTCTCTGCCCCCTCTTTTCCTCCCTGTGTCAAGATGATGGCAGTTGCTCGCTGGTAGAAAAACACTCAGCAGTTATCTATGTGTTCTGTTTTTCAACGGTATGATGTAATGCATATAGAATAAGAGAAAATGTAATTGATGCTACGTTTGGTGGGCCTCTAATTTTCTTTCTAATGAGTAAGTCTGCTGGCGTCTTTATCTTTCATAGTCTGAATGACTTAACTGTTTTCTATTGCAATCACAAACAAATCACCCAATAGTAATTATAATAAGCCACATGAATGAGAACATATGTGATATTTAAAAGCAAACATTTTGTAGCATGCCGTTCAGATAAATGTACGTAAATTACACCTCTCCCTTTTTGGTTGTGTGAGTGTCATTTGACTGCATATGTCTCAGTCACACAAAAGGTGTCATTCGCAGTTATCCTCCCACTTTTGACCCCAACAATACAGAAATGTGAGAGCCACCTTGTCATAAAGCCAGGCGTAAAATCAATGAGAAGTCATGGCTTCCATACCATTGTTGGTGTCATTTCCACCCCCCTAAACGGAAGCAGACTCATGGTTTTGAGGAGCCACCATAAATCCTTTCAGGTCTTGATGATTCTTTTGACAGGTTTCATTTCTAAATGGAATGAACCAGCTCGGCACTTCCTGACATATTGTCCTTGCAGACAGTGGTTTACCAGTGACGTATTTAGAATACATTACCTACTGATTGACATAGTACACATGAAACTCTGCTAAGGAGGCAGTACCCTCTGGTGGGTGACTACTGAAATAGAGAGTGATGAAGGACTGGAGAGGTGCTTTGATTGTTCGCAGAAAATTCCATCTAATTTGTTGTGTGCACAGAGGAAGAGCCTATATCTTTAATTAACATAAACCTCAGGAGCCAGCGATGAGTGAGAAATTGGGATAATTGAAAATAGGTCCTGTCTCAGTTTCCCCCTCTCTGCCTGTACATCCTTAAAGCAGCTGAGCCCATCGGAGAGCACTTTCACACATGTTAAGTGGGGGGACATCTGGCCTCGTTAATTCAGTGCATGGTCATAAAGTGGAATGGCGGTCCCCACAGGGCCGCCTGCTCTGAACACCGTCAGATGGAGCCTGTGTGTCCTAGCTGCCTCCTCATCCTCCCTGTTGACTGTCCCTCTGACACCAGCTCTGACACTTGAACAAGAACGTCCTCGCAATCCCGTTATGATGCTTAAACCCTAGAGGTGCAACGATACGTGTGTTCATCCTAAACCGTTCGGTGCAGGATGCCTCGGTTTGATAGGCAACTTCCTCACTTTACATCCCAAACATTTTAGAGCCCAAGTTTTACCTAGAATGTGTTGTCAGTGCACCAGTTGCTGTATATCAGCTCCACGGTTCTTCAGGCTCATGTAGTGTCGCTTCTCGACTGTATGGGAGCATTAGCGTTTCCTGGTTAGTTGCCGCGAAAATGGACAGCAATGAGTGTCAAACTGCGTGCCAACTGAAGACAGGCATCACCTGAATGTGTCGACCAGCAGAATGAGAGAAAAACCGAGTGGAAGCCGAGTCCTTTTCCCCACAGCTTTCAGGAAGCCTCTCCCTGCAGATTCAGATAAAAGCAATAACTAATGCTATAGGAGTGTTTATCTCTGTGGATATGAGACCATACTCAGTCTAAAGAATACATGATTTAAGCATATGGTCACAATGCTTGAGCACCGCTACAATGTGCCTTCATATGTGCAATCCGTTAAAGAATCATCAACAGTATTACAAAAGAGAATTACTGACAGTTAATAATCTTTATGATCCAGAAAAACTGTAAACCTTAATGTGTGGTTTTATTGACCAGTCCTAATTTTCATTTACTTAATACAACGAAGAAATTAAACGTTCTGTGGGTTTTTAGCACTCAACTACGGCTAAACACCCCTTTTCACCCCCACCATATATTGTATATCAGTAACCTATGTCCATTAAGTATATATGTGTTATGATGAGTGGGCTGTCAGAGAGTCTATATTCCTGTATCCACCTTACGTCTCTGCATCCTCAGAAGTGGTAGCAAATAATCGAGTGGCAGCAGCGGGGAAGCGTTCATGCTGCGCATTCATTTCCTATTTTAGCAAGTAAACATTTAATGTGTTTAAATGTATCACAGCTTTATTTATGCATAGAATCTGCTGTTAAGTCTGAATTATACATTAGCCAATGAATAATGCATCAGTGCCATTCCTTAATGATTACTTGCCAGGCAGCGAATGGTAATATTTGCTGATAAATTTACCCATTGATCTTGCTTGTGTTTAACCAGGCTTGGAGAGATGATGTTTGCTCCTTTTTGTGTTTAGGGAGGGTTTTTTTTCATCAAGGATGTAATCAAAAGCAAGCTAATTGTGTTTTTTTTTAAGACGTCTTTTAAAAATGACAAGTGAGCCCTGAGGATTTAATGCAAAATGGATGCAATCGGAATTCTCTGAGTACATACTGCTCGTCGTTCTCAGTTGTCGTGCATGGCAGTAAGGCTCATGTGTTTACATACTGGTCTCTCCATGGCTGCTTTTAAAGTGAGTTATTTATCCATAGACCTCGACACATCAACTTCTAATTACAGTTTTGTCTTTGTTGGTGTGCAGCCATTACACGACGGAGTACTTTTGTTTGTTTGAAATACAGTCTAGACGATGTCTGCTGAGTTAGTCGTTTAGCCCATACTTGCTAAAGGTTCTCTTTTGATACGGCGTCTTTATTGGCACTGGTCTTACGAACCACACCGAGCCAGATTATTGGCACATTACCCATATAACGCAGTGAGTCTAGCGATGCCTAAGCCTCGAAGCACAGCCTGTTACTGTGCAGATGTATTGCTTGTCCACACAATGAGAAAATATTGACTTGTTGTCACTCACTCATTTGATTAGTTGTGCGGGTGATTCTGCTTTTCATTTGTCACCCTGGCAACATAAATGGGAAAACACAGCAACAGCCTCTTTGTATCCAGTAATGAAGCACTGGAGCATTGCAGACATCTCACATCTGGAAAACCTCTCTCTAAGCAGGAATGAATGTCTTTATCACTCCTGGTGTATCATTGGCACTTGTCAGCTCAGCGAGTATCCACAAAAAGCCAACATTTGACAGCTTTTCTCACTGCAGAATGTGCAGCTGCGTGGGCGTGATGGACTCCAACAATTCCACTTTGATTTTTACAGCTTAGTTGAGTGAGATTTAGCCACATATTTACAGTGTCTGCGATTTACTCTATTTTCTTTTGTCTGTAAGAAGAGCGGCTTAAAGCAGTCTGCCGCTTCTTCTTCTGCTGCTGCGTGTAAGCCAGGCCATAACGAGAGCACCTTACATTTAACCCAACAGGATTCATCAGCGCCGTTGTTCTTCCAAAAATAATGAGGTAGACGGGAAGGGCTGCCCCAGGCTGCATGTAGGGAGATGATCTCTCTGAACCGGCAAATCATTCCTGTTTTTTATGCTAAAAAGACAGGCTAATGACTATTCTTGATGTGTGTCAGTGCTTTAAGTTAACTAGCTTTAATTCACAGAAAGATCTAATGGGCTTGATTGTCGAGCGCAGTTGAGGCGGTCGGTGAGAGGCTTGTGCTCGGGTAAGGGGGTGGGGATGTAATTGTTTTAGCTGGCGGTGATTCTCTCTGGAAGGGATGACTGCACAATCCAGATATGTAAACCGGGAGAAACTGAAAGGCAATATGCTGATACCTTGTCTGTTTCCTCTTGATCAAGCTAGCTTTTGAAATAAAATCTCTAGGCTCTGCCCGAACACTCTTCGGATTCGGCTTGGCAGTAACGGTTGCTTTGCAAACCTGTGTCTGCTCAACTAAGCATTTCAAACATGTAAATCATATGTGGAAAATGGAGTTCTTGAGGAAATCATTAACTGTGACGCTGCACCATAAAACAAAGAGGGGGGAGAATTAAAGACAACAGATGCTCAAAGGGTTTCAGTCTGCTTATTGGAGCATGACACTTATTTAGTGCAGCAGAGAATCTCCATGCGTTATTGGTAGACAATGATGCCGTGTCTTGCCAATGCCCTGCCAGTCATCTGCTCTCCAGAGGCATTCACAATATCCCTTTAATGTTTTTGCATTCATCCAAACCTCACATTTCTTTGTTTGCTCGAGCCTGGTGTCATTTCTGCACGCTCGGAATCAGGTTGCTTGTTTGCCCGCACAAGACAGACAGCTTGTAATGTTTATCAGGCTATAGCGGAGTAGACTTCCACCTCTTATGTTTCATAAATAACAAAGCTGCTCAGCGCCGCTCCAGTAAAAGAGCAAGGTTGCCGTGATAAAGTGAGCTGACTCCATTGGTCTGATAAAGATCAACTTCAGACCCTCCAGGAAGCAGTCCAGTTTGCAAACACACGGTTTTTGGGGTTAGTGTTTGAGTCAGCGTCGGGGCAAGGCTGGACATCTGTCTCCTAGTGATCTATAACGCCCACAATCCCTCCCACAGACTGTCAGCTTTGGCACTCAAGCAGTACACCGGTTGCTGTAGTACACCCAGCCACCCACAACAGTGCCTTATCTCACTAGCATAACAAACAGCGGGCAAACAAAGAGGATAGAAAGCAATGGGACACACGCTAACAGAGGACCTTAAGAGCACCGTGCCATCATAACTCCACTTCAGAATGGAGGCCTTTGTTCTGAGGATTGTTGGAGAGGACATCATAGCAAGGTAGCAGCACATCTTTTCATCCTCAAACACACTCACTCCCACTCATTCAGTCTGCTGTCGGTGAAGGAGATCCTCTGCCTGATAGAGCTTCAGAGAAAGGTATTCCTCTGGGACTGTTGTTGAGGGATTTCTACAGTTCTGCCATGCGCTGATTAAAGGAACACTTGTAGATAATCCTTTTAAAAAAATAGGTCTTTGTTGTGGCGGTGGTGGAGTGAGGTGAGCGGTGCAAGGGGCAGAATAAGCCCCCAGATTTGGATTTTTAAATGGTTATCACCTTGGTATGATCGGCAACTCTGTTAAGATAAATATTTAATGACAGGGCGGCTGAAATAGAGCTGTTACTGACTGCTGGTGAGAAATGGAGCTTCTATTTAGGGCCCATACTCTTCCATAAAGTCATGGCATTGGTAGACAGCCCAAGGTTATTAGTGTGGTATGAGACTAGTGTGTGTTTGTGGTGTGTCTGTGGCTTGCTGAAGAGTTCTCACTCTTTTCTTGCTGCAGTGATATGAAGGAGAGAAACGCACTCAGTCTGTTATTGAGCATTCACTCATGAATCCTTGATGGATTACGCGTGTGTGTATGTGTGCGGGAAAGAGCGCTGTTGTGGCAGCACTATACTTAATGCACGACAGCGATACTATTCAGGCGCACTTCACTTGAACTATTTCCACAAGCGAAACAGCTGTATGTTTTGCCCTTTACTACCTTAGTTTTGCTCTGTTTCATTTCACATGCTCCCTGCCCTCTGGGTTCTTGTTTGATGTCATTCATGTCATGCAAAATTGATTGCGAAGGCTTGCATCAATGCCTGCTGCAATGAAGTTATCACAGTGCAAAGACAGATTTCCCTGCGTTGATTCTCCTAACCTTAACACTTTCATACTCAAGTGAATAGAACCTTTAAATTGACATCAGGCTTGCTTTTAGGGTTTTTTTTGCTGAGGATTATGAAGCGACGCCCGTATTAGGACTTGAATGTTACAACACAGCTCATTTAAACACTGATCTAGGCAAAGCTTGATTCATCCTGTTTACTCATTACAGGATGGCTATGGCGAAAGCAATTACTTTCGTCTTTCAAGTACCTTGCTTTTGGTCACACTGCGGCTCTTATTCATTTCACTGGAGCTCCCAAGGCCCCGTGGCTTCCAATCAGTCCGCTGAGTGGCGTGCGCTAACGCCTTGCCTCTTTGTGTAGGAAATAGGTGGGTAAACACAGCAGAGTCCTTGAAGCACTTCCCATCCCTGCTATTGGATTACCAACTGCCTTTCCGGGTCTCATCTGCTCAGATGAGTGCCAAGATCAATGGAGCTCTTAGTGCAAAGCTAATTCGATCAGGACTGGCTTTGCTACTGCTGATCAGAGATTATTTTTTTTAACGTGAAACAAAAACTTAATCAAGTCAAGCCCATGTCCAATAGCCTGTATTTTCAGCCGCTCCGACTCCCATAGACATCATTTAGGAGGCATTTCATATTCATTATTGAATTGTTGGGTTGGCCTGCTGAGAAGAGGTGTGGAGATGGAAGTAGGGAACTGCTGCGTAAAGTGATCTGGCCAGTTTTTGCTGAGTGTAGCAGGAAAGCTGCCTTTTCTCCAGCAGAGCAACTGGCATCATAAATAAGCTAAGAGCATGTTTTTAGAGGGATGAGGTGTCTACAGCTTTGACGGCGAGCCGAGAGAAAGGGTTGAAGGGCATATTGACCCTCTTGTTCTGGAAAGCGAAAAGCAGACTCTTCAGTGCCCCTTGTTCCCCCATTAATTATTGTTTGATGCTAATAAAGGGGGGAGGGGGGGCATGTTATGAAACATAATTATTCATTGCAGCATTTCCCCTCGACGAGCCTTGTTCCCCCTCCCCTTGCGCTTAGCGAGGAAGCTGCCAGGGCTGTCAGTTGAGTACAGCAAGCAAAGATGTCCCCTCAGCCTTTTAAGGAGGGGACAGGAGGGAGCAGGGTGAAGGGCGCCATTTGCCCGAGTGATATATGAGGAGAGACAGCAATATATGTAAGGAGCTGCTGAAAGACAGATAGAAGGTTAAGGCACATTACACTCCAGCCATTTATTGGCTAAGCACATAGTCTGACCTGGACTGCAAACACAGTTGCTCAGCAGCAGCAGCTTTTTTTTTGTTTGTATATGTATGTGTGTGCCTGTAAGTGTGTGTATATGTGTGTCAATGGCCTATACATTTTAGATTGACACATGTGTATACACATAGATGAATGCTGCACTGTAGTGAATATGCTCTCAGTGGCTTTTTATAAGCTTGCAGATGCAATGGGAAGGTATTTTAACAAGGCTGTAGCTCCACAAACCTGTCCTCCTAGATTTCTGTTTAGTGACTATGATGGCAGAAGCACTAGAGGCTGATTTCCTATGCATGAGCACAGCATATGGTGCGCTTAAACACAATGCAAGCATGGGATTAGTTAACAATTGTGTCTCACAATATTGTGGTAATTGAGTGTGGTAGAAACGGTTACTCCAGCACTATATATAAAATATATTATTTCTTGTCCTGATGCTAATTTGCTTAATATTAAGACAGCAAGTCATTTAGGTAATGCTCTATATGTTTTAAAGGAGTGTTAATGGCAAAGGCAGGGCTAAGTAGTATTTTCATCGTCATTAATAGCCCAGTGACGAGAGGAGAAGTTGGTGAGACTGCCATGGTTTAAAGCCTAACATTAACATTCCAAGAATATCTGAGGCTTATTCACAGCAACTCAGCCGCACAGCCATCTGCGTTCACCTTTGGTTTAAAAAAGACAACAGGCCTTTAGTCAGCCTGAGCTGTGTTGTGTCAGGCGGTATTTTTAATGTGCCATTGTTGTTGCACAGTGAAGGATGCATTGTGTAATCCAATATATTGCAGTTGTTAGGTGTTTGGAAAGATGAAAAATATGTAGCTTGTGTTTGCTGGAGGCATAGCACACTATCAGTCAGGGATCAAGTCTCCATTTCACACATGAACGGGCACAGTTAATCTGTGGATCACTACTGTACACTGCGTAATATCCAGCCTCTGCTCTCATATTTTCCCAAAAGCCCATTGTTCTAGGCTCCTGCTGCTAATGTTTTTGGAGGTTTTGAATACTTACCTTTTGTAGCTGGTGTGTATTTTTTTTTTTAGGTTTGGACCTAAGCGTTTACTTGTGGTCCAGGTAGTAAACCATGCAGGTCAGACTCTTTAAAATTAATAATGTGTATTTGTAGCCTACCTGTGTGTGTGTGTGTGGCCTGTGTGTTTGTGGCAGGGTCCACTAAAATGCCACTGCTGTAAGAGGCCCAGTCCCAGCCACTGCATGTTTTATGAGCTGTCCTCAGAGGATATGGGAGCTCTGTGCCTCAGATCCTGCTTGTTCCAGCAGTGTTTTCATCACTCTTGGCCACTTCCCCCAAGCTTTTTTTTTCTCTTTTTATTTTTGTTTGGGGATGAGGTAGAGGAATCCAGAATCAACACAGCCCTGTCTGTGGCTATAGTTTAAAAAGTGTGCCTAGCTGCACGGAAGCCTCACAGAGTCATGACTCATATTATTCTCCTCATGCGCACTGCAGAGGGTGCTTTCCCCTCTGCCAAGGATCACTGGCCTGCACGACTGAGATGGTGGATGACAAGGCTGAACGCTACGCTGAATATTCCACTCCCCTAGTCACCTCCCCCGCTGACTGCTTTCTAAAGCCGTCCTTTTCCTTGAACAAACACGTCTCCGGCTGGAGAACGTTCACTGACGGTGTCTGTTTGCAGTGCTCACACATTGACTCGTGAGTTATAGCTCTGATGGCGAGAATGCTGAAATTAGCATTGAGGGTAATAAAAAAAAAAAACGAAGCGAGGATGCTGTGCATAGAAGAGGGATTCTTTGTTGTATTTATTTTGTAAAGGCGGTCGTGATGGTTGGTTGCGCGGCGGTTGGTGGTTAGAGGAGAAGCGTTTGCATATGAAATAATAGCCCTTCCTAATTAGAGGTAATACCATCCTGCGGTATCGTAGAGGTGGAGGTGTTTTTTGGCTCAAATCATTATAAGACATTGAATGGAGGGATTGCCCCCTCCCCTCCCCGACCATCTGCTCGAGGACGGAGCAGAGTTTGCCACCACATAGCTAAATAATTTAGGCGGAAAAATGGTCTTGTGTACTGACCTAATGGCTTTGTTTTTTGGGAGAGGTTCTTGAAGACATCCTTCAGTGCCCCTGCTGGCCTGTGCTGTCAGTCTGAAACCTCAGAGCTGTCTTAACTGTCACTCTAATCTATTTATGTTAGTTTTTCCTCTATGTTGGCACGTCGCTCTGTGTGACACGGTGATTAGAGTAGCTGGAGGATGTAGGGCAGCTGTATGAATACATTTCCCCGTCTCCCACACTCATTTAGACCACCAGTTGGAGTTGAACTGACGGAGAGGATCGTTAAGCTGATAGGCAGATCTGCAAGGACGAGTGGGGATATTTGATTGCAGAATATCAGTGGAAGTGGTGCATGATTGAGTGCTCAAATATTAAAATCTCAAGAGTCCTTTCATTCTAACAGAAGACAAAATCACTCTTGGGTTTTTTTCTTTTCCCAGTAAATCTCTTTTTACTGTATACATCTGATTGAAAAAATGTCATGTAACTCATTTCCTCCTCCCCTTGCAAGAGCCCTGTTTCATTTTATAGAGATAAATGTTTGAAGATACATATATGATACAGATTTTTTTTTAGTACAAATCAGCCTTGAATGTGTCCCCAGTGCGTTTTTATACCTCTCCTGACCCCAGCTTTACCATTGGGTACATTTCCATTACAACAACATAATTCACCAAAAAATTGAATTGTCAGTGCCTCTCCAGAGGTGAAAGACACTAGAAATCCTTTCGAATCATTTTCGAGGCATTTTATTCACACTGAAAAAAAAAAAAAAAGCAGCCCACTGATTTAGATGGAAACTCAATTAAGAGCCACATTCATGATAGTGCGGTCTGCTGCCTCATACCTCATATGTTCCTGCCTCTCTTATCATTGACACATTGGGAAAGGTCCTTTTACTGGACTGCTCACGATTACATTTCTCAAGAGGGTCTCATTTAGAGGAAAGGGGAAGGGTGACAATGGACAACCCTGGCATTTTCCCTCAGGAGCCGTGTCTAAACACGATGCCTCGCGAAGCAGTCAGAGCCGCTGAAAATGGCCTTCAGCTTCGCTCCAGCCAGACATACGTGGCAGACTGAGAGGTACTGTGTCTTGAAGTAGCTGGTATTAGGCTGCAAAATGAAGTCCTGCTCACAGACCCTGTAGATAATGGACATCTTGGGTCGTGGAGCGGCCCCCTCAGGGCCATTCGAGGCTCTCGCGGAGAGCGCACAAACAGGGACTAGAGTAGGATTTAGCCTTCTTTTAGAGATGGAGTAGAGGCTTAGACCCTGTGGAGCACGCAGTCTGATCCTCGTGTCTGTAGCTGAAAGTACCCGTCGACTGCTGGACAGAGAATATGTTTGACTTAGTGGGTATCGGTTTATATTACAAAAAGAAAGTAATGGATGCTATTGTTGGCCCGTGGAGATTTTGTAAATTGTCTTAATGGCTTTAGACAGTGATAGTTTATCGTTGCACACGGTGTCATTGTGCATGAGAGTCTGTTCTTGAGCAGCAGTGCTTTTGCCTTTTTACCACGGGAGTCTCTAGGCAGGTTTAAATGTTGATGTTGGAAAGCCCCAAGCTATCTTCTCTCGAGCATGGCTTTTACCTACTAAACTAACCCCGGATGCAGGCTAAAAATAGAGCCTTTGTGAGCATGGCTTTAGCAGAGGGAAAAAAAAGATGTGGTTACTCATCAGTGAATTGAAAAACAAGTGGAGCAGACAAGTGCCTTTGCCCTGCCAATGTGAACTAAAACAGAGAGGGCCTCGGAGAATAAAGCAAGCCATGATTGCACCAGGTAAGACAAAGCAGGCAGGGTGCAGAGACCACAGAGAATCCCTTATGAAGTGGCCTATTCCTCGCCTCCAGCTGAGCCTTTCATTGTGCTGTTGTTTCTAGGGGGCTTGGATGGCAGCTTAGATTAGACGGCACTGAGTAATGGATTGGAGCTGACGAAAACCTGCTGCAGCTCAACATCACCACAGCTAGGATCCATGCACTGCTGAGGATCTGGCTGGTTTATTCGGATAAATTTGAGTTGCCCTCATTGTTAATAACCCTGTGTATATTCATGCTAACATTGTTCTCCTCTAATCTGTATTCATGCGAGTATTTCATTCAATCCCTTTGCAAAGCCGGCCCTAAATCCTTGCCAATCACATTTTGCTACTTCATAATTCTCCAATTGAATATGCCATGAATGACTTTTCAGTCTCGCTCCCAAAACTGAGTGGATCATTGCGCTGTATATTTTGTTGTTAGATTCTATTTTGCATTTATATGTAGAAATTTCTAGTGTCTCTATTTCTTCTATAAAGTGCTGTGCGAATAAATGTCCAGTTTTTTGCACATTTATGATCCAACATAATCAATTACTAAAATTGGCAGGATTAAAGGGAAACCCTACAGCTGTATAGGTACTCAAGTGAAGCGTGATAATTTGGATGTTTATCCTTAGACAGGTTTTGATTAAAACTACAGAGATGAGCATGGATTTGGGTAAATGTGGGAGTGATTGGAATGAATAAAACATGACTTTTAAAAAGGCTGTTCGGTAGAGAGTGAGAGAGAGAGAACGAAAAAAAGCTGTGTTTAGTAACAGGAACCTGCTGTGTGGCCATTGTGGGGGATGATGTGTTAATCGAGCCACAAACTGTGTGGTTTTTCAGGCCAGAGGTCTCATTTAAACAGGCACGGAAAAGAGAAATGTATTTGAGCGGGGCCCCGCTGGCTGCTAGCCCTTGACTCCATTGCAGTAATGTAAATGGTGGATTAGGTGACGTTAGCTGGGACCCCCTCAGCCCCTCTCCAGCCACTGCCCCCTCCTTCTCTTTTCCATTAAGACAGCTGGTATCTTTCAAAGGGTCCTGGCCCAGTGATTGATGTGTAATAGCTCCAAGCCTCACCTGCCCCCTCACAGTGTTATTCATTGGCCAGGCAGCCAGCGCTGCTTTCTACTAAGCACTTTGTTTCCCGGGTAGTGGGTGGGGAGCATTCTCCCTCGCTTTCTCTCTCTGTCTCACTCTCTATTTCCCACTCTCTTCCCTGTCAGCCATCAGTGCATTATGACTTTTTTGCCACAGTGTTAACTACTTCACTCTGACTTCTTTTCACTCACTCGATTTGTTCCACTCGAAATTGGTCTTTTATCTGCATTAAACTACAGCTACTGATGGGCAACAAATTAACCATAGACACTTGAACATGTTGTTAATTGACTATTAAAAGTTTTAACACAATAAAACATAAGTAAGTCCATGTCTGTATGAAGATTTTTTTTATTTTTGTTCTGAGGGTTAATAAATACAATTATGTTAACATGAACACAGTAATTAGAGATACAAAATGCGGAATGAGGCAGTTGTGTAAAGTGTATCCAGGTGCATACTAATAGTAACTAGATTGTAAAGATACTTATAGAGGCTTATAGCGGCCCACGACATGAAAGGAGAATGGGCCCTCCATTTGCAACAGTTCAGGGTCCTCGTTGGTTTCAGTGGAAGAGGCTTATGTTACTGATTAGAGGAGAGAAGAGGTGCTTAGCTCACACACAGATCGTGGCGAGTCCCAGGATTAAAGCTGCGCTATCAAATGGTACCTTCATCAATGTTTTCATGTTTCTCACACCTCCGAGACATGCTGCTGGATATGGACACAGGCGGGGGCACAGTATGTGTTTTGGCACATCGATGGGGGTGTGTGTCTCCTCTGCACACACATGCGCGTTGGAGCTCTCCTGAGCCTGTGCGTCCCGTGTGTGTGTGCACTAATGTGTTCTTGTGTGTATATGCTGGCAGCCCAGTGGTCGCCGTGGTAACTCATCATTAGGTGATTAATGGGGCTGTGACGAGGCTGCGGTTTAATCAGGCCCGGTGTTTGTGTTGAAGCCGACGACAAGAGCAGCTGCCCTGTCAGTTGGTGTCTGCTCACGAGATGACAGCACCCGCTGCTGAGGAGCGCCGTTGTCAAACGTGCTTCATTGTGTGTGTGTGTGTGTGTGTGTGTGTGTGTGTATGTGAGTGTGTGTGTGTGTGTGTGTGTGTCTGTCTTTTTGCCTGCCAAAAACCTTTCCACTTTCCTTCTATTCTTCACCTCACATTCTTTCTAGCTCTCTCAATAAACCCATGTGCACTTGTAGACGTGCTGTATAATTTTCACTGGAGGTTGGGTCTGCTTTCTGCTGAGTTCACACTACAGAATTATAGCCCTGATTTTCTACTTGCCAGGCAGGTTTTGGAGCCCCCAGATCAGGGCAAATGGGGGCCCACAAATTACTGCTCAATCGATGTGTGTGAACTGTGTGAACAAAAACAGCCAAATGATATCAAGCAGTCTAAATAGTTGACCGCGTTGGGGACAGGTCTGGGAGTCATGCAACAAGCCACAGCCAATGAGAGTAGACTCAGACTGGAGGAGGGGTCGAGTCGAGAAAGAGAAATGGAGGCGCAAATCCTTTCCCCTGTGTCACTTCTCGCTTGTGTTTTGCGACAAAACATAGTTCTGACACCAGACAGACTCGTCTGGGATTCTTTGTGGTCAAAGATCTTGTAACGTGTCACCCTGGGTCGCTGATCAGTCACGTATTGTGCAAACCACAGTGACTTCAAGATTGTCAATTACGAGACAGAAACTTGTGGTGTCTGAAGAGTTCAGCAGTGTGACTATGTTGAAAGTCACGCAGTGTGACCGAGACGTTACCTTAGTCTATACCCCTTCTTCCTTTTTCGTTCTCCCTCTCCCACTCTGCTATCACAACCATGCACTCAGAGAAATTTTACTGCGCTCTACTCAATTTAATCTGTGTAACAATATTACACGCAAAAATATTGAGTAAATTTGAAAGCTGTGAAATCTGTTAGATTTACTTTATGAACTAAGTAAAACTAATTTAAAAAATTAAGTTAATCTGGCTAACTACATTGAGTACCATGAAATCTAAAATTTATTTTATTTAATTAAAATTTTAAGTCTATGCAATTGTAACCCTTAGTTCGAACCACTCAAAAAAGTGAGTAGAAAAAATTACAATGTTAGGTAGATGTAACTGAAAATGAGATTATTTTTTAACAAAACAAATCTGTAATATTTATTTGATGTTTTTAACAGAATGTAATTAATAATGGAATATCAAATATCAGAATAAATATGTTCTATTTACTTAAATTTTTAAAATGCATTTTTTCTTTAATCGACTTTACTTCAGGTCAATATATGAAACAAACAAAAAACAAAATAATTCTACATGCCAACATTTTTCATTAAACATTTATTTGTCTACTTTGACAAATATATAAAAAAAGAACTATTCTTGAGATTCTTGAGATTTCTCAACTTGCATTTATAAACGTGATTTTGATTTTCAACAATATGGCACCCGGCTGAAATGCACCAACAACAACATCTTGACATCAAGACTCCTGTCTAAACATGAATCACATTAAACGTCCATACTTTGGTTAGGTAAACCTCTCAATGACAGCTTCCCTCGATCAGAGAACATCTTACAGAACAGTAGCCAGCTACAACATACAGAGGTCATTCTTCACACTTTGAACTGTTATTCTCACCAGTGAACATGACACTGTTCTTGTGAGCATCTGGCTGAAATGAATGTAGCACATGGCTGAAATGCACCAAGAACAACCTTTTGAAGACATTAAGATTCTTATGCAAACATTAACACATTAAACTTCCATACTCCAGACAGGTAAACCTCGCCAATGCAAAATTCTCAGTCATCACTCAATCAGAGAGCATCTCACTGAACAGTAGCCAGCAACTACACACAGAGGTCATTCTTCAGTCTTTGAACTCTGATGGAAAGGTTTCCGGAATCCAGCTCCAGCAGTACTTTCTGGAATACCTCAAAACTGTATTTGAGGTTCTTGGGGTATCGCAGATCCAATGCATAGGTCAGTCCCATCAGATAGCAGCAGGCTCTGCTAAGATCCCCAAGACTGCTGAGGACGGTGCTGCCCTCAATCACAATGCTGACATCAACTGACCCATCTTTCCGCAGCAGGTAAATCTTCATCACCTCATCTGCCAACTGCTCTTGAACGCTGGCTGATCCATCCGCAGCATCCTGCAGATATTGTAAAGATAATTGTTAAGAGCTCACTTTCAACCTGCATGTCACAAGACAAATACCACCTACTAACATAAAAGAGCAGAGCAGGACATTAAGTGGAGAAAAACACACTAAAAACATATCAGTTTGGTTCAGTGGCGGCTGGTGATGGTCATGAAAACTACAGTAATATACGAACCTCGAAGTCCTTGAATAGGGCACTGGCATCTTCTGCAAGATAGTCAATAAGGCATCGGATGACAACCTCCCTGGTCTGCTGAATGGGGATTCCACTCTGCCCAACAGAAAGTATTTCAACTAATAAAATGCAACACTACACATTGAAGCAGGGCTTTGATTCATTGGAAAAACTTAAGTGGCGAACCTTTCAATTGAATTTACATCAGAAAAATTGAAAAAAATGAAGTTGGAAAGTAGTGATGTCAGAAAAAAAAAGCGGATTTTTTTGCATATGACGAGGCAGAAGCCAAAGCAGGCGGATGAATTTAAATGGACATTGTAGTGAGGTGTGCAGAGGATGTGAGAGATTGAGGGACAGAAAACTAAGGAAGAAAAAGTAGTAACTGTTAAAGGGGTTGTATGTAAGACTGTGGCTAAAACTGTTGCTGGAGTCAAATTCAAAAGAATCAGTACTGCAACTATCAACAGTCAGAGGAATGAAGCAGCAGTACATCTATATCTGTTATCGCAATAATATTTGTTCAGGTTTCTGTAGCTTAAGCAGGTGGGATGGATGAATATTTAGCTTTTTACTCTGACTTACAGTAACTATGAGCAGAGTTCATGTCACTCAGGTGATCTGCGGGTTATTGTTTCACTTTCACTGCCGTGACACTGACACACACACACTGTAATCCCACATCTACAGATGGCTTGTTGTCAGAACAGTATTTCGAATGAACATGATTTCTTAGTCTCTGATGACATATTGTGTGATTATATGTTTACTTGATGTGCATTTCATACATACAGCTCCTTTAAGGAAGACTTAAGGATAGGATGAATAATGAATAGGAGGGAAAGTCAGAGAGGATAAAGGTAAGTTGTCTGATTTGGATATTAAAATGTTATTATTGATGGTAATTAACTTAACAGAGAGAAATGTGAATGAGACACATGGAACTATGATTATTGCAGGTAAGGTACAAATTGAATAGGTGGAAGATAATTTTTAATACCTGAAGTAGAACACTCATTTGTGCTTGAATCCTTGCTCCTACAGCGCCTTTCTTTGCTTGAAACAGGGACAGCAGTTTCGGTGTATACAGGTCCAACATCTCCATGAATTTTGGCTCAAGGTTCTGTTTTGTGAGCCTTTGAAACTCTGCGCTAACCTGAAAAAGAAATATGAAAAAAAGAGAAAAAAGAAACAGTGACAACAAAAACTTGAGCCCCTAGTTAAGTATAACTGTATAATTGTGAAACATACAGGTTTTCAATTCCAATTACTCACTTGTGAGACATTAAACAAGGTCGGCCACCTGTCCTTGATGTCACTGATGCTCATCTGTAGGTTGACAACATCATGTCTCCTGTGTGCAAAAGTTCTGCACATCAGGTCCTTGATGACTGTGCTGTCTCTCTTCTTTGATTCGGCGATTAGTTGGTTTCGGTTCAGCTCCTGTTGTTCCTTACTGTCTCCTGCAGGATAGTGTGGAAGAAATACCACTTCTCCTTTCCGTGCTTTCTTTATGTTCTTTGCAGCAGACCTGTCATTTGGGCGCTTGTTCTTGAGGGAGTTGCAGGTAACCTCAGGAAATCCAAGGTTCCGGAGCTTCGACCTGTAATTTCCCATCTTGTACTTAAGTGAATACATCCACCCAATCCAGCCATTACGACTGCCTAGCTCTGTCAGGCATGGATGTTTTTTGACTAAAGCCTCTGCAACCTCACCAATCTGAAGGCCTGTGGGGTAGGGTGTGTAGCTGTACATGTAGTCAGCTAATTTTTCCCTGATTTCACATCTGATCGGAACACTGTTCAGCACAGTACCATCTATGAGAAAGTCTTCATTGGCATTCCTCAGTATTGCCTCTGTGGCCACAGAGAAAAGTGGAATGCTGATTTGCTTTGGCCATGATGTCGTATGAGGGCTTGCACGTGGGGACAGGATGATAGTGTCTTGTGAAGACACTGATGCGTCATCTGTCTGGTAACCTGCTGTTGTGTCAGTACTAGCAGAAGTTGAACTATCATTCATTACATCTGTCTCATTTTCAGTCACAATAGTCAATGTAAGAACTTCTGACAGAATGATCACAACTTTGAGTGTTCCCTTGTGTTTAACCTGGTTAGTAGTATGGAGGGTGAAAAAATCACCAAAGTCCTCATCCAGGTAATGCAGGATAAAATCATCAGTGAGTTCAAATGTCTCTTTCACAGTTTCATGTAACTGTTCTACAGTGCTAGGCATTCCTGAGGGCAGTGTAAGCTTTTCACTCCGGTGCTCTATAAGAACTTTCAAGGCAACCAAATCCATCTGGACAAAAACAGGAAAAAAAACATCAAATCAATCTGAAGGAAGGAAGGTGTTAGACATTTAAGACTCAGACTAATCACCTAACAGTGGCAAATAATGTGACGTTTCAATGTCACCTTGTGTTGTCCTCCCACAAAATAAGCCGTCAAGGGATACGTGTCTCCAAGTTCATTATGCTGTACGAGGGTCATTTTCCCAGAGTGGTCCAATGTGAATGCCCTAAAATGTTCATCATACCAGCTGTTAAGCATTTTTTCAATGAAACTGACACTGTCATCTACAACAACAATTTGTGAAATCATCACAAAATCAGTTAAACCACCAGTTGACCCATGAGGCAAAACCATCCCAGCATATTTAGTTACATGCAGTATGGCCACATTGGTCAGATTCACAGAGGTGTGAGTTGGATAAAGTGCCTTAAAAGACTGTTGTATTTCCATATCAAGTATTTCTAATGGAAGAGCGGATATTTTTGTGACACATACCGCAGGTTTCAAAGCATTCTCTTTTGAACTGTAAGCCATCCTCATTTGGTGCTTTGAAGCAAGTTACATCACTACATTTCTGAAGTTGTTTGTGTGTCTAACAGCTTGCTTAAAGAAAGAATGCTTTGCTTTGAAACGCATAGTCCAGAGGCTAACCAAAGGACCAAACCCTCTTATCAAATCAGGGTAATTGGAATTGTGAATCAGGAATTGTGGGATCTAGACAAGTGTGTACGAAGGCTACCCCATGTTTTAAAGGAGCATGGACAGCTTAAATGAAGACAGGGTACTGAATAGCCACGACCATAGGTACCGTGCTTGACTCGATAATGCTTGAGAAGCTCCCCTTTTGAAGAATCCTCAAATGTGCAGAGCTTACATTGCCAGCTCATGGGCCACCACCTTAAAAAGAAGGATAAACAGTGTTACACTGTTTGTTGTTTTTTTTAAAGAGTAATTAAATGCTGTTTCATTTCATGTACATAGTTTTGGATTTTTTTATCACACAGTTCAAATAAATGAATTAAAATGCACATTGATGTAAATTATATCTACAACTATAATTAATAGAAAACATTAATAATAATTATTATTTTTTTCAATGAAAACATGAATTAATCGTTTTAATGAATGAATGAATGAATTTTATATTTGTAATTTACTTCAGATTTCAAAAGTATGGGGAAAAAGATAGGTCTTTTTGCATATGAAAAACATTCTGTACATTATTAACAGATGCCATTTACCTCCTCTGTTATGTCTTCGTTCACCCTCTTTCCTTCAGCAGTTTTAGTGCTGCAGCTGTGTTGGTGCTGCAAAGGAGACATTAACATTTTAACATGCTTGACAAAATAATTCAACCTTTACTTTCTCTACTGTAGGTATCAAGTGTTTCCCCAAAAATATCATTAAAAAGTATTGACAGCTCAGAACCCCTGTACCCCACAAGAGGAGGCTGAAAACCTCTTCAATAATACTATAATTCCGGACAAATTTTGTACCTACACCGGCACCAGTCCCTCCACCAACACAAGAGAGTGACTGTGTGTGTGCGCGCGCGTGTGTGTGTGTGTTGCCTCGAAAGAGAAGGAGAACTCGAACGACTAAGTTTACATTAATATTGAAACTCTGATACAGTAAGTAAATGACGCTAAACTTTCACAATGGGGACAGCAGGCAGTCGGAGGAGATCGAGGTACGGCTGATGTCACTGATGTGACTGAACTTTCACTTTGAAAACGGCAGCTTTCCCTCCAGACTCGCCATCGCTGCAGCTAAGCTCAGCTCTGATAGTTTGCGGGAGTCGGATCGCTCCGTGTTGATTTAACACGGCCTCTGCTTGGTTTAGCGTGAAAGCTTACGCTGCCTTAGCCCATAGAGCCAAACCGAGTAAAACCGAGTAAAACACAGCGTCCAAATACACAGAGAGAGAAAGAGAGGGCGCGGTGAAAGCCTAACTTATACCTGCGCAACTGTATATTAACCGAATGAACCATGTGCTAACTTAGCTTAGTAATTTGGTGGCTAGAAAACTGTCAACAGTTAGCAGTTAACACGTTAGCTTATGCACAACAGTATGATGGCGACAATATTTAAAAGAAAATAACAACACCCAGTAATATATGAGGGAAGACAGGGTCCTTAATGATTTAAAAATTTCAAGTGCTCTACTTACCGGCATAGTCCTCCATAAAAATTCGCCGTGGTCGACCGTTGCTTGCCTCCTGTTGCTTCAAAATGCCGGATAGATTTCCCATGAATCCAATCTTTGCCCGCGAATGAGGAACGTCATGGCGTTTTGCGTATAAAAACTTACTCATTTTCTTTGATTGTTGTTAGATACGAAGACTATTGAGTTAGAGTGAGCAATAATTAAAGTTCTTGAAACTGATCAGTAAATTGCTCCACACTCAAATATTTTCCCTCGTATTTACAGAAAATATTATGAACATGTGAGAAATATAATAAGTAACTGAAACACTCAATTCTTTTTGTGAAATAAACTTAAATAACACATGTAAATTTAAGACAAAATTAGCTGTTAGATTTTTAAGCATTTATATTTGTATGTTCAACTCAAATAAGCACTTAAGTGATTTTCAGAGATTTTATTTAGGTAGTATACCTTTTTATTATAGTGATATTTACTAAGGCCCTGGATCATTTTTCTGAGTGTGGTAACGTGGGTGCTGGTTGCCTGATCTGATCCCTCTGGGGGCTGGAATAACTATTTCTACTTAATTTGTTGCGGGTGGGGGTGGAGGGGCCAAACACTGGCAGTAAATGAGAAGCCTTGTGCAGGGCAGTGTAATGCAGACAGTGTGCCTGCTTCAGCTTTGCCCACTTCACTGTTTAGGGAGGATTTCATTATGGCATGAGAGAGTGGCAGCAGAGTCCTTTTTGAGTGAGCGACGATAGCTGAAAATGGCAGTGGACTGGGCATGGCAAATGACTGGCTCAGCCTCTCTCCTCTCCCTTTCCTTACCCAGTGGATTGCTATGTTCTTCCCTCCAGAGCTGTCACTTCACATTAACACAGTACCGACTGTCAGCCAGGGCAGAGGGTTGGGCCGGGGTGCAGTCCGGTTAAGCGAGAGTACACACACGGACATGCACACACTACACACGTAACCACACACAGATGAGTAAAATTGAGCTTGGTGTCATCACAGATGGTCTGCGGAGAGGTTAGCCAGTTAACTCTGTCATTGAACTTCACGCTGTGTCTCTCCGGTGGCATCGCAAAAGACAAGCAGCGTCTTGTGCCGAAAAAGCCCCTCGACACATTATCTCTGAGGAATTCTATTGGCTGCTTGCCTCATCCTCAATGCAGCACTACCTTTTTTATGCTTATTCAGTTACAACTTCCCTTTAGCTTATTGTGTTACAAATAGTGTACATGAGGCACTTGCCTTCTACCTTTCTCACTCTCTTTTTCTTCATTCTTTTATCCTTTAATAACTCTGTTTTACTGCCTCTCTGAAAGAATGGCAATATGTTTGAGCAGGAAGTTAGAAGGTTATGTGCTTTGATAAAGCTACTCAGTGCTCTCCAGAGTATACATGGTTGTGGAGGAGAGTGCCAACGACTACCATGATGTTGAGAAGAGTCTGCTCAACTGCCTGATCTCTAGGAACTAATCTTGTATTTCTCACCCGCAAAATATCTCCTCCAGCACAAAACAGCCCCTTTGTACTTAGAAAATGTTGCTTCTGCTCTATAAGGATGATGGTTATTGTCATAGGGTTATGCTAATTGTCTTTCTTCTCTCTTGTCCACAGCTTTTCTGAAACACTGGGGTTGTTGGTGTGGCCAAATTTTCCCTGGATTTGACTGGTAAATTCAGAAGACTGAAGCCCAGGCTCACAGTCTACCTTTCACGGAGGCCCAGCCGTGAGAGGACTGAGGAAGGCACGTGGCGGATCATGACGGCCGACAAAGAGAAGGAGAGGGAGAAAGAGCGGGACAGAGACAGAGACAGGGACCGGGACAAGAGAGAGGCCGGTAAGTCCCGGCGACAGGACGGGGACAGGGGCGACCGTGAGAGTGAGAGCTCCAGGCCCCGACGCAGCTGTACACTGGAGGGCGGGGCCAAGAACTATGCAGAGAGCGAGCACAGCGACGATGAGGACAACGACAATGGCAGCACAGGCGGAGGCAGCGGCACGGCCGAGGAGGCCGGCAAGAAGGGCAAGAAGAAGACGCCGAAGAAGAAGTCACGCTATGAGCGCACAGAGAACGGAGAAATCACGTCCTTCATCACAGAAGACGATGTTGTTTACAGACCCGGAGGTAAGCCCTCGTCATGGCCCATCTGATTGTGACTCTGCTTTAATCAGTTTCCCCAGTTTACTGGTAATTGTAGTCCCTCAACACCACATTCACTCGTTTACTTTTTACTTTTACACTTTGTGCTGAATAAGCTGGTTTTAGGAATTAAGACACATTCTAAATTAATCATTGATTGATTTCTGGGTTTTACATCACAAACATCATCTCTGTTGGAATAATCTGCTATAGATTCTCTGAAGTAGCAACTCTGTTACAGAAGTACTCCCTTCAGGCTTGAGGCCGATGCATCATACAATCAATTCCAAGTTGACCCACTCTGTGCTTTGTCTTGAGCTTAGTCAATAAAGCAAAGTGGTGCTTCACTCGATGATGTGATAGTGACGACAGCCATGATAATGATTTCATCCCAACACCATCTGACTCACTGAAAGTATGCCATCTCCTCTCAGGCCAAAAGGTGCTCCAGTTTCCTGGGGAGATGTTTGAGCGACGGTGTAATGTCTTTATTACGTCGTATGAATGAGGCTAAAAAGGGACCCAACCTTTGCCGCAGCTGTAAACATGGCCTCCCTTTCACGCACTGTTTATAAATTGGTGGCATTAGAGGAAGGAATGTCAGCTTTCACTGTCGGAAGGAAGCCAGGCTATGCCATGTGTGTGTAGCCTGCTCCCTCTCAGCTACAGCTCAGTGCTCTCCGCCTTGCTACTAAATCATTGCCGCCATGGCTTTTCATTTATGAAGCAGCTAGTAAAAGGTCAAGTAGTGGTGCTGCTGGTGGAGGGGGGCGACCCACATTGCTTGGGGACTTAATGGGAAGAAGTAGGAAATTATAGCCAGTGTGTTAGGTTATGTTCTTCTCCAACTACCTACTCATACGCACATCCAACTCTTAGCCTTCCTTTTTTTCTTTTCAGCTGCTAAAGAGACAACTTCAAGTAGCTGCGGTGAAACTGCCAGACCTCCTCATCCTATACTTTCTGTCTAGCTGCGTAATCTTGTTGGCTAAATTATCTCTGCGTCGGTATCAGTGGAGGTCCTCGAGCAGGCAGTCACACTGAACCCAATCTTTGTTGTTGTTCACTCTCTGTCTCTGTCTCTCTAATGCTCTGCAGCGGACTCCATTGAAGCCTTTTTTGCTCTGCATTTCATGTTTAATAGAGAGAGCACCGGCACTTTGTCTCATAGTTGACCATGCGGAGATGGGGGAGTAGAGAGGAAGAGAGGGGAGTAAAAAAAAAAAACGGAAGCAGTCAGTCACATCAATGAAACATTCAAAAGGCATATAAACAAAGTCGACCGTCTCAGTGGATTAGCTTTGTGGAATATTTATATTTCCACATCCGAGTGAACAGCACAGCCAGTGTCTGGTTGACGGGGAAGATTTATGTTTCCTGTCTTCTCCTTCAATTAGTTTGACAGGTCTAGAACGGCGGCGGTGTCACAACCTGCTCCTGCCACATAGACTGGAGCTGTTAGATTGGTTTAGATTGGGGATGAGCCAGGATTGGGCAGCCCTAGCACCGGTACACTAGTTTGTAATTTACCTCCTATTGTCAACATAGAGGATCCTCCACCTCAGCAACTGACCTCCTGCTGTCTCCTCTGCTTATTGTTCAAGTGATAAGCCTTATGTGTGTGTGTGTGTGTGCATGTGCCGTGCGTTTCCTCCTCCTGCTTGGTCATTGGTAGCAGCCTTCTTGCAATCAGATTTGATGTGTGCAGCTTAGGCAGGCACAAAGCCTGCAATGGATTATGCTTTACTAAATGTTAAATCCCTTTATAGCCGTCTAGTGACACACAATATGTAAAACTGACCACCCTCGGAGAGGGATTTACACCGCCCCAGACATGGGGAGAGGGAAGAAGTCGGTGTTGGAAAGCAGTGCAGAAACCGGAAGAAATTGTGAATCAAAATACTGTTTTGATTTCTTTTGTCACAGGGAGCTTTAAAAACATACAGGCTCATGTCTTCACATAAGAAATAACAGGTAATCTAGTATTGAAACCGTCTGCACACTTCCAATCTCCAGCCACCTTCCAATCTCTCTGCTTAGCCTTTCTATCCCTTGAAGATGGGTTCAGGCGGCTTAGTGCACATCGATTGGATGGGGAAGGGTGTAAGGAGAAGTGCAATGGGCCAATAGGTGGGCCTGCAGCTAAATCTAACTCTGCTGCTGTTTAAAAAGGATGGAGGGAGTGTGTCTGTGTTAGTGGCCAGGGGACTGTGTCCCGGGTCATTTGTATGGTCTGCTGCTGGGGTGAACAGCCTGATGCAGTGCAAGCAGACATACCAAATCGATCTGTGCCCTGTGGCTGAGCTCTCACCACTTCCCCTGGCCCGGCCAGACACCTCCACAGCCTGTTCTCTACAATCATCCACCCCCCAGCCCCCCACCCCAGATTATAGATCCTCTCTCTGGAGATTATACACACTGCCATGGGGGGATCAATAGAAGACACCCTAGAAGCTTGGACGCACAAAAACATGTCAGTACACACACACACACAGAGCACACTGATAACCAGTATTTGTGTGCACTCACAAGTGTACTGTAACACATATGCATACACACACTAATGCATATACAAGGAATGCTTTTAACAGTCATAGTCACGGTCCCTATCTCCAACAAGCACACTCCTGCAACACACATAAGCTCAGCCAAATACACACACACACAGTACTATCCACATTGCTCATCCCTCCTATCCACTGTAGCAGGACTCTGCCTGGTAGCTGGCTACCATAGAATGTCTGCTTCCTTCCTAACTGACTGACTGGCTGACTGGTCTGTTTAAAATGGAGAGAGCTAATGGAAACCACCTGCCCCCCCTACACACACACACACACACACACACACACACACACACACACACACACACACACACACACACATACACACATTCACCCACCCACTCCTTCTGCCCTTCTACCTTGGTTTAAGTCACACAACATGGCTGCCACAACCACGCCAAGACTACACTTGATTAGATTTAGTAATTTCTTCTTAGGAAGTGATGGTTTCTGTTGTCAGTGCAGTGTATCATACAGAGAGATTGCAGGCTCGTCTGAGAAAAAAAACACCTTGTGTGTCTGAGTGTTGGGGGAGTTGTTGATGTGGACAGCTGGCGCTTCTTGCCGCAGCCACCACAGAACCCTGGGGAGTGTGTATGAGTGTGTGTGTGTCATTGTATGTGTCATGTGCACACACAGAAAGCAATGCAGCAGGAGTATGTCTGACACACACATGTAGAGCTGGATAACCAGCCCTTCCTTCCTCCCCCTTTCTTTAAACTCAGGACCAACTGTTAACAGTCACACAAACCTGCCATGTTCGTTAAGTTTACAAAGGCTTACGTTTTCTTTCTTAAACATATGTCAGATGTAATTTTCTAATTGTTGTATGTATGGCATAACACCATTAATCCTAATGATCCACAGTATCTGTTCTGGACAAATGCTGACATGCATTAACCAAATCCAGTACACTTTTATAACTTGTGTATTTTAGAAGTGTAAAATATAATTCTACTAAAGCTGTCTTACCAGCTCTCATACATCAAACCTTTAAATATTGTTAGTCTATCATTTAAAAAGATATTCAGTACCTTTCAAAAGAGAACTATTAGTTGAAGTACATGCCATAGAATTTCATTATCTAGTTGAAATTTCATCATTTAAATCTGCACTGCCAATCATTTTTGTGCAACTGAAGTACCTTTTCTTTTAGATGGATGTTTCATTCAGAGTAAAGTAAATTATACTTCATAAGAGCCAAACATGTCTGAATTCTGTTTTCGGAATGGGTCCTCTTGAGAAGACAGTATAATGCAGTTCAATAAGTGTTGGAGTGGTTATTCTAGAGCCAAGACACCGTAGGCTAGAGCTCGATTAGCATAGCACATCCCCGCTGCTACAAAGGCTAGCTGTCGATCAGTTTGCTGTTTCCAGTGAAGCTATCATGAGGGACAAGCCCTTGGAGTCATCTCATATTGAAACATAGCAGTGTGAATCTGTAGCCTGTCGCTAACAGAACAGATCTATTTTTAAAAAGGCCTCTCTGCTCTCCCAACTCTCCCCACGCTAGAGACTCTGGGAAAAGGGCTTTTTAGTGAAATCTAACCACCTGCCGACTGCTAAATGAGAAAGCGTGGGCTAGCCGACAGGGAAGGGTGGGGGGGCGGTGGGGGGAGTGGTGTTGTCAAAGAGCCTCTGTTCTCCCCTAGGAGCTCAGTCAGCTGTAGGCCTGCCCTATTGTAGAGAGCTGATGGTATCGCTTGCCAGGTATTTCCCACTGCTTTTCCAGTGAGAAGAAGGGAGAGTTGTTGGGCTTGTGGATGAGGAGAGAGGAAGGAAAGTTGGGGTAGAATCAAATGTCCATGTGCCTGCAGGCCGTGGCTGCTTGTTCCGCCGCCCCGCTGGGACCAGCCCAGCAGGAAGTGGCACAAGGCAGCCTTGGTCATCAGCTGGTCTCCCTCGCAGAGGCGCTGTGGTCGGTGGTGGATCAGTAATAACACCAGTCTCCCTCTTTCTCCCTAGCTCTCTGTCTTTTTTGGCCCTCCAGTCCCCTCACACCCCTGCGGTTCCATTATTGCATTCCTTGTGCTATTTAATTTCAGGATCAGTACACTCAAGGGGGGTAGCTTTTCTAAAGCCGGGCACTACTCTGCTGCCTGTGTGTGTGCCTGTGCTTTTGGTGCATGCGTCCTCTGCCAGTTTGAGCCGAACACCACTTTTAACAATGCAGGTGCGTCCTGCCTCATGACTAACACTCACCACCTGCGAGCGTGACTTAAACAAACGCTCCTCTTGATTTAATAAGCCTGCGTTGTATCCTTAAATATGCTCACATTCTGGCTTTGTTTAGCTGATCTCATTCCACAGCACCAACCACCACCACCACCACCACCCCCCCACTCCACTCCGCTGTTTACAAAACATTGGCATATATGACTGTGTTAACAATGTGACTTTTCCATTGTTGGCGGCTTGTAAAAGAAAGCCAAGCTGATATTATCTAAGAACCCCCCCTCCCCCTCAACTCCCCTCCCCTCTGCTGAAATGCTGCAGCAAATTAAACGGCATCTTATTTGCTTGATACAGAGCGAGTAGGACATGGCTCTTTTGCTGAGGCTAGGTGTGTTTTAGATTAGACATGCTTGGCAGCCGTAAGAGAATGGCTGGCTGAACAATGAGCTACAGCTGAGAAAATTGCTGTGTGTGTGTGTCTGTGTGTGTGTGTGTCGCGAGGTTATAACAATGAATATTCCAATGCTTGAACTCAGCAGTGACAATGTTCAGGATTGGGTTCAGGATCAGGTTTCAGCGAAGTTGCTCAGTGGCTTTGTGATTATCTCCGTGTCGAAGTATTGAACTTTTCTTTCGCTCTCTGTCTGTCTGGGTGGCGTGGCATGGCAGTCGGCAGTGGATTGTATGGTGGAGGCGAGTGGAAGAAGCTAACCTTACGGCTGCAGAGGGAGTGAGAGCACTCAACTACAAAGGCCCTGCTGTGGCTCTCCCTCCTACAGCGAAGGCTACATCCATCCAACAAGCACACACTTCGACCCTAAAAAAAATTGCCCCCCCAACACACACATAGACCCCCACCACAGCTAAACCTCTCGCCCCTCCCCTTTCCACTTCTCCACTTGAGCGAGGAGACCCAATTCCAAATGCACAAAATGGCAGGAATGTTTAACAAGCCAGGCAGACCCCGGAGGAACCATGTGGCCCGCTTCGATGAGCCCCCAGCCCCCCCCCCATGCTGCCCCACCTCCCTGAGCTCTGGTGCCTCCTTTTCGTTCAAAAGCCAGATTCTGAAGTGTTAACTCGGTTTTAACTTTCACATTCATTGAGATTCGTGTTATAGTCGCTTTCAGAGAAATGCCCTTGAGGTAGTAGGCTTTTAGCGCCCAGGATGAATTCAAAATGTGCTTTTGACGTTCGAAGAATAGACTCGCTTGCTGTCTGTGAATGATTAAACTAGATCCCTGTCTCTTTTTTTTTTTTCCACCACCTATCTTTTTCACTCTCGCTGTCTGTTCTTTATGCCTGTTGATGTGCTCTGGGGTGTAGACACGGAGATCTGGCCTCTCTAAATGAATGTGCAGACGAGGTGAAGGGACACTAAACCCTAATTCCCCCGATTTGACTCCTCCGAAACATGTCATCTCATTCAGATTAGTCTCTTTTGTTCTCGGCCCTCCCCCCACTCCCTCCCTCAAGCTCCCTCCTCAAGCTCCCTCCTCCTCCTCCTTCTCCTCCTCCACTTCCACTACCCGCTTCTCTCTGTCTCTTTCAACACACACACACACACACACACAGTGTTGCTCACAGATCACACAATAGCACTGATGGATATTTTCATTCATGTTATCTTGTAAATGACTTCCAGGGATGGTGTAGAGGAGGGAGAAAAGGAGGGAGAGGGGAAAGCGAGAAGAGGGCAGTAGTGAGAGAGATATAATGCGTCACTCAGAGCCGGCGAGGGCGATAAACCCCCCTCCCCTTAGAACAGCTCATTCAGCCCACAGCAGATAACAAGCCCACCCTGGGGTTACACACACACACACATGCGCACACACACAGCCTCTCAAAAAACAAAGCCCATGATGTCACAGGAGCACTCGTCCACACCAGCCCCTCTACAAATGGTATCTTGGGTGTCTGTATCTTGTGGGGGCTATTTAGTGTCTTTGCCACCCCTCTTTTCCTCTGCAAGCGGTAAGATAAACCACAGCCAGATCGATAACTCTGTTGACACAAACAAATAAATAACAGATGATGGCACTGTCAGTCACTGAAAAAAAAAAAAAACGCTAGCCGCACATCTTTTGTTTGGTAAAGTGTGGCTTAGTCCTTCTGCAAGGGACAGCTCAGCATGTGTTTTGGTGAAATGAGCACCAGCAGTGTGTGTTGTTAGTGTAAATCCTACCTACAGTGGCTTTTTTTCCTTGAATCAAAGCTTTACAGAGCTGCAAGACATTGTCCGTCTCCGTGGCCTTGTGAATGTGTTAATGTTGCACCAAACAGTAGGTAAAACCAGCCCTGGGAGCAGTGAAATGGCTTGTTACATTGCATCCATTTGAACAGGTCAATTTTCAGTGCGTACAATTTATTTTTCAATCAATTTAAGTGTCAGTGGCTTTTGATTGCTTTGCATGTGGAGCGAGCATCTTTTACAGGTTATATTTCAAACCCAGATAAATCACAATTTTGCTCAGTTTGATCACATTCCCGGTTTTGTGTTTCAGCTAAGAGCTAAAGGTGAATGGGTGACTATTATGCTAATTTGACTTTTGTGAATTCAAATCTCTTTTTCTCTAATAATTCTAACCCTTGGCTGTTTCTGGAAAATACTGTGCCAGGCTTAGCAGTAACCATTAGCCATGTCCCCTCCTCCCGCCTCCTCCTCCTGTTCTTCTCCACAGAAGTGGCTGTGTGTTTTTGTCCTCTGCAGCGTGAATGTTTTTGTTAAGGAGATGAGGGTTCACGACCTGGCCATACCACCAGTCACATCCAATTTAACAGCACAGCCTGCCGGGGCCACCTCTTCACTCACTATGTGAGAGGGCTGCTTTTAACGCTTGCAAGGGTTATGTAATTTGGCAACATTTTAAATCCTGAATGAGAGGACGGAGGGTGGGCCGCTGAGCTAACCCAAAACTGACTGGACATATACGGGTGTAATGGCAGAAGTTGTCATTTTGTAGGAACGAGTTACAGTGACGACTGAGGGGTTGGAATGGGGTTAATGCCAGCATTGCTCACTGGTGTATAAATGGAGTGGAACAATAACATAATTCCCCTTGGGCATAATGTTTGCTTTGGAAAGGCAACCTTGTAGCGCTCCAAAAGTCCTTAATCCTATTAGTCGCATTCCAATTGAATTTGACTCAAGGAGAAAAATGTCTTTTGAGCAGAGGTAACAGCATGCAAAATAATATATTACTGAGTCTGACTGCATAAAAACATGAAAGCTATGGGAAGTGTGAACATCATCTTTAAAACTCACTTTTCCCCCCCTCTTCTGTCCCGCTTGCAGATTGTGTGTACATTGAGAGTCGGCGGCCCAACACTCCCTACTTCATTTGTAGCATTCAGGATTTCAAACTGGTGAGTACATTTTCACTTCCTGTCTGTCCTGTTTTATGTCTCCGTGTCCTCACACTGACCTGACATGCACCACTAATCCACCCACCCATCCTGTGTGTCCCGAGCTGGAAAACAACGCTGCTGTTGTTCTTGTGTGCAAAAATATGCCTGAAGAAATCCAGGCTATGATGACGTGTGCTCCATAATTAGGGGATATAGGTGCAGGGTTACATATTTTTGTTGCACAGTGGAAGTCTGGTGAGAATTGAATACAAATCATAGTTAAAATACAGCCTACTGTATCATCAGTTTGTGTCCTCAGGTTTGTTTTCGAAGGGTCGTGGAAAAATAAAAATCCCTCTGAGAGTCAGGCTTGAATATTAACCACCTTTGCGATCCACTGGCAGTTTAATAATGCCTGTAATGGAAATAAAGATGTTTGTCGATGCACTTAATTGATTTAATGAAGGAGACCTTCACCAGTTTTCAATAGATTTTTTTTACAACCTAATGTGGCCAAATTGCCTCTTTTGCTGAATAAAGAAAGAAATTAGTTTTTAATTTGCTACTGAGAGAGCCTGATTCATCTGGCTCAGCCAGTTTAGCAAAGTGATTTCTCTGCAACAGGACACGTAAAATGTACCGCATACACACACAAACCCAATTGATTTTCTCACACTGCATTCTCTGTGTTTGCTAAAGAGGAAGTCACATCTGAGTTTACATAGTTTGCTGCACTGTACAAGTGTTTCTTTTGGCTGAGGAGATTTACCAGTCAAAGTTCACCAAATGCGAACTTACCGGTGAAGCCTGAACTTGATTATGCAACTGAAAGTATTTGTTTTTAATTGGTCCTCTGTATGGTTTCCACCTGCCATGAATAGAGAGCAGGACACATTTTGGTGTACATTTATAGTAATGAGGCTGCAGTTTAATGTGCAAAGACTGCTGGAATATGTAATCGATGGGGTCTGTGTTGCCAAATGAAGCGGCATCTAACCCCACTGGAGCGAGCATTGCCTGTCTTTTAACAGATTGGTTGTCTAAGTGGAGCGCAGAGGGCTCGGTGAGGGGCGGCCAAGCCCCAGGGGGCCAAAGTAATGGCTGCCAGCAAACATCCAGGGTGATGATGGGAGGTCAAGCTAAGAGGCCACACACACACACCACTTTTGGAAAAGGAGGGATAGTGTGTGCGTGCATACATACATGTGTGTGTGTGCGCGCATTTGAGGCATGTTGGCACTTTTGTTTTATGTGTGAATACTTTTGCGTGTGAAGGGCAGTTGTTATGTATAGAAGGGGTTTTTAAGGTGAGCTGCAGGCCTTGCAGAGGGGAGGACAGTGAGGCCCCACAGCAGCAGGGCTTTAATCGGATTGCTGCTAGAGAGTGCTGAGGATGGCAGGAACCCCTCCTCGCACATGCGCATGCACACACGCCATGCTTGCACAAAACCCCACGCACCTGCACCTTGATTAAGAGCGCCAGAAGAGGTCTGGGGCAGACAGAGGTAATTGTCCAGGGAGAGGGAGAAAATACTGGCTCCATTAGCTGACCCCCTCTCTCTCTCTTTTCTCTCTGTTTCTGTGTCTCTCGCTCTCTGTTACTCCCTCCCCCCATCCATCTGTAATTAATGAACAGCCATCTGCATGCCTGTATGTGTTTGAGCAGACTGTACCCTTGTCCTCCTATGTTAAAACAACAAGCCCCGCTGGCTCTCTAAACAAGTACAGCGTTTTTCAATGAGCCCATTTTGTCACCATGCTACAAATCACAAAAGATTGGCACTACGCTAGCTACTTTGAAAACTCGTAATCTCTATTTACTAGAACAGCACAAAATCCTCTTTTAGGATGATAGCTGATTTAGGTTGTAATTGCACGCGTTGGTTTAAACTACCATCTAGCTGGCCAACCTCAAATCTATCCCATCACCATGCTCTCAAAATTGGGGCACAGACTTGCGCCTTTGGGAGGGGAAAAAAAAATCATCCTCTCATTCTGCTCTTTTGTGGAACATAATGGTCAGTGTAATCTCATTTCCTTCTCTTGCGACAAGATATTGAAAAGGAGAGACAACAGGCAACTTGAGATCCATCTAAGCGAACCATGCATTAGCCGCCAACTCATTCTCTTTATTTCCTATCCTCTCATCCCTCGCTGCTTCTGTCTCCAACCCCCACTTTTTCTTGCCGCACAAATTATCGATCAACCCCCCTCTGTGTGGGGGAACAGGGCTTTGGAGGCGCAGCAGAGGGAGGGGAAATTTCATTGGTCCTGAACCAAACAACCTCATCAATATTGCCCCTCTCGCACCCTTCTCCTTTTTCCTGTCTCCCTCTCCTCCCTCAGTCTTTAGGCTGTAACAGTCTCACTCATGTACTTTATCTAATGACCTGTGAATCCAATTAGTGGTGTGTAGAAATCCTGAATGCAGCCATCAATCTCTGCTGCACAGGGAAGAACAAGGATTGAAGCCCGCCTCTCTGTGTCGTTATATCTTTCTCGGCATCAAGATGATTCTTAGACTTGTTGTGCTGTGTGTGTGTGTGTGTGTGTGTGTGCTTCCTCCCTGCTTCTGTACACATGCGTTTAGCAATAATGCATGCAAAAAAAAATCCATTCTGCAGCATTATTGGGGTCATTTTGGACTTGGAGGGCAATCATTCCCCCCGTTTGTTTACTCAACAGTGGCAGCTGTGGTGCCCACTGTAACCTCTGTGACATATTGATCCAGCCATATAGATTTCAGCCCGCCTGCCTTTCTCCTAAAATGTCTGCCCAGATACAGAGGTGACCAGTAGGAGGCCATTTTAACTGTTAGAGATGTGAAACAAAAGCAAGATACCAAAATGCAGCCACAATTAGATATAATTATTAGAAAAGGGGAAAATGTAATTATAATAATAATTTCCAATTTACTGATAAAAACTGGCAAAAATTATTTACAAAAAATTACAAGACAAGATAAAAATTTAAGCATTAAAACTGTTACCACAAGAGAATTATTAGAGCTAAACAGCGTAAAATGTGCTTTTAAGTGAATTAACGGCTAAAATTGCAGCCGTCTATAAAAGTCTATAAAAATGATATTAAGATGTATTTCAAAGAAAATGTCTTTTACTCTCTCTCTGATGTGATCACTTAGGTCAATTAAGGGCCCACAATCCTCGGAGTGTTTTCCCACAAGGGTTAGTTTCAGTTTACACCCGGTGCCATGACCTTGTAATGTGTTTACAATCTATATTTGATGAGAGTAATGCGGTGAGCCAGCAGACTGTAGACGCATATGTGTTTACATGTGTTACGTTTATATTCTGGTGATGCAACTTATATTTTTGGTAAAAGCAGTTTGTGCACATATTTATCTGGTTCATCACTACATACACACACACACACAGAACATGGCGAGTTTCCTGTTGTTGTGAGATGAGAACGTAAGACAATAAGCCATCCGACAGCGACTGAGCACTGAACAATCTGCAGTCATATCTGCCCATTGACCCTGGCTTCAGCGATCCATCCTGCTTTCTTACCTTGATCGTCTCCTCTGTCTCCATTTCTCTCACTCTCTACAACTCATCCCCCCCCTCATCCCCACTCCTCTTTATCTACTGTCACTCACCTCCCTCCCCCCTCTCCCTCCTCCCATCCCATGTTCTAGTCATTGTGTCCATGTCCTCGACGCTCATTGACCCCCCGTACCTCCCTCTCTGCTTGTATCTAACCTCATTTGCTGTTATTGGCCAAGTCAGCTGTGTTCCATCCTCCCTCCCTTCCTTCCCCACATCCCCTCTCTCTTACTCCCTGCGCTTTCTCCCAGCATCCCTGTCTCCCTCCCTCTTTCGCTAATGGAGTGATTGCAGCGTTTTTCCCTCCGGGAACGCGGGATCGAGGAGCCCAGTACACCAACACACATACATACACGCACACACAAGTAGGCACACACATCTCTATTCCCTGCTTATGGACATTTAATTAGATGCCATGTACAATGCAATTATCTTGCCAGGAGTCCGGCTCATATGTTGCAGGCCTGATCATCTTAAAAGGATGAGGGATTTTCTTTGTCATTTAACCAGTGTACTGTGTGTGTGGGTGTATGCACTGTATTGGTTTTCATTTTGTGCCCATCTTGGCATCAGTTTAAAAACACAGTGTAAGGTTATATTCATCTCAAGGTTAAGCGTGCTCAATTTGAACTGTGGTGATGAGTGCAAGCAAATCTATGATACCTTTAACATTCACACATGCTGTGACCAGTTTGCTTGTCGCCATGTGCTCATTGTACACGTCTGTGTTATTGAAAGTAATTGATGGGCCGATCTAATTAATGAGATGTGTTAAAAGAAAAGGTCTGACTATAAACCTTAGCTATTATTGATTAGTGTTTGACCTCAAATCTTACTTGCTGGATTTGTTTGGTTGCATGACCTCAGGATGCCTAATAATTAAAGACACATCATATATACACACACACACACACACACACACACACACACACACACACACACACACACGTATATAAAAACTGATTCTAAAGGAACAAGATCATCAGGGGCCTCCCGATCACTTGTATTGCTAATGTATCCCAATTAACTGAGATTTTTATTTTTGTGCTCTCTCTTTTTATCCGTATTACTCACTCTTAATTGAAATCGAAGCAGAAATATTATTAAATTATCTTCCAAATTAGTGTCAGCTCTGCATTTACATTTTGTTAGCTGTCTTTAAAATTTCTAACACCTAACATTTTTCCAAAAACTGTATGAATAGCATGTGTGATTCCTAGATGCTCACCTAGTGTCTGCATTTAGAAATGACTTGACACATTGTCTCCTTATGACAGGTGAGCTTTTCTTTTGTTTGAAAGAGTTTTCTTATCTATGTTTTGCAACTGGTTTCAATGATTGATTGGAAAGCCAAAACACTTCATTAGCAGGTAGCTTGAAAATGATAAAACCCCCAAATTATAATTGTATTATTGTGTAGATCCTCACATAACATTGGAACATAGCACTGTTATTTCTAGGATTATAACAGACAACAAAGACTATGAATTTGCAGTTATGTTTTAGTTCTGCAGAAAATACCCTCCAGTATTTTATCTAGCTTCTAGTTCTGCAGTGTTTATTAAATACAATCCAGACTTAAAACAATTGGACAAAATGAAAATCCAATACAGTTAAAATTATATTATGAACCTGTACAGATTCACTGTCCTTGTGTGGTTACATTTGTATTGAACATGCATGTTTGTGTTGGATGGATACAACGACATAGCTTTCCCAGTTGTCATGTAAACAATGAGTGTACACCTCCACCGTGCGCGCTCACACACACACACACACACACACACACACACACACACACACACACACACACACACCAAATGTTAATTGTATCTTGCACAACTGTTTCCTGATGGTTTTAGCTGGTGCTTATCGTACAGCCTTGGAAAATGCCACCGATTCAAAGCCCATAATTAAAAATGTTTGATAAAGATGCAAATATATGTGCATAAATACGCATGCTTAACATGAGCAGTTATTAGGTTTTGTGTGGACCCTGAGTACAGTCGTAATGGATTCCAAAATGCTTGGAATTAGCTTAACAATGAAATCCACTAGCTAATTAGCTTGCGGCTAGTATTCAAATCCATGCAAAAAATATCACTTAATATACAGTGTGGCTTTGGTAAGTGTAGTTCTCTGTCGTCCCTCTGATCCATCCTCAGATTCTCCCTTTATGTAAAGCTGCAGTGTCAAAGTGCCGTCTGATGCATGCAGCACTCAATGAGAGGAGGAATGTCAGACTGTAATGCAGAACCTGTATGTTTCTTTCACCAAAAAGTCTCTCATTGGTACTGAGCCATTGAGATGGTGGTAGGAGGTTGACTAGACAGGCATCACTTGTCTCTTGTCACTGCCTAGAAGGCTAAGTTCCCTCTTTTTATCTTCCCGTTTCTCCCTTCGCGACCACCCTCCACCCCACCCCCATCGAACATTTTGAAATGCAATTATGGATCAGTGAGCACCGCCATCAGTCGCACTTCTTGTTAATATTTATCGAGTGGAGCAGCAGCCGCTGCCATCTCTTGAGAGAGGGGCGCTACCCTCATTAGGGGCAATTTTGTATGTGTGTGTGCGTGTGTGTGTGTGTGTGTGTGTGAGATGCTCAGCTCTTTCTTTCATTCCACGGTCCACTCAGCTGCTGTAAGCGAGCTGGTACATTTCACAGACATGAACATGTGGAGGTGCAGCCTTTCACAATTGTGTGTGGGGCTGTCTTAAGTGTCTGCTTGTCTTTGTGCGCTCTGTGAGGAAGCAGCTTTGACAAGGGCATCTAGGCGTCTATAGACATGGCCGGCCAGCCGAGCCTGCTGCGAGCTGTTTGATTGAAGCATTCTGCCTGTAATGTTCCCAATTCACTAGCAGCCTTAAAGCAATAGAACCACAGCACAACAGCTACTAAACAATGAATGGCCATTCTCTGTCACTTACCTACATAAGGAAAACAGACCAGAAATTGTTGCTGACATTATGCTTCTTAGCGGCGGTAGGCTGGAGCAGGTTAACACGAAGTGGAATAATTCTTTTGATTTGAACAAGCTAATTCTGCTCAGATTACCTGCCTTTGCTTGACAAATAGCTCCCCTCCTCCTCCCCTCACAGTTGGCTGAGACCAGACCCTGGATTTTTTTACTGCTGCTTTGGCAGTATCGGGTGACTTTCCCCATTATGACCGTTTTGATTAATGCTCCTCTATGAGGAGGTATGCACCCCACCACTCCTGCCTCCCCCTCCCTTTCCCTCCCTCCTTCTCTGTCTCCACACACTTGAAATTTCATTGAGGTAAAGCTATTAATGCTGTTCTTTGGAGTAACATTAGGTCATTTAGCTGAGGTGTTGGGGTCACTAACTGCAGCAGCTGCTGTTTCTATGCAAGTATGTTCTTAAGCAGACACAATCTGCAAGACCGACAAGCGCTAGTCCCCCTCTGGTGTCAGTTTGCAAGCTCTGTGCATTTCTCAAATCAGATGGAGACAGGCACGCATCTCTCAGACAGCTACAACGCTCTGTCTCTCTTTGGGGAGGCAGGTGAGATTGATTGTCCTCACGAGTGCTGCGATGAATAAATACAGCAATACAAATGGCAAGGTTGAGATAGCAACGCAGTTCACGCTCAGTGAGTGCAGGAGGCTGTATTGAGCTCTGCTCGTGGGTATGAAACCAAACCTACCCAACCCTCCTTTTGGCTCCTCGCTTCTACTCTCCCTTGTATCCCCCTCTTTTCATCTTTTTGGACAGATAACACTTTTTTCTCTCACCCTCACTGCCCTCCCTGTGCATTAGCTAAATGCTGCTATGGAAACTAGTTGTTCAGCCAATAGGATGATCTCTTTCTCTAGGATGGAAGACGGGAGGGGAGGGAAGTAGAGACAGACTGAAATCAAAATGGGGTTTTGTGTGTGTTTTTATGAGTGGTGATTACCTTCCCAGATGGAGAGGGTGCAGCCTCTGGACAGTGGGGGTTGGTCGGGCTGGAGGACCAGGCCAGCAGCCATACCATTTTCATAAGACTCTTTAAAAGCTCAATCAATAGCCACCTCTTTGACCCACCACTGCTAAATTATTCAGCAGAGAAGCCTTTTGCCCACTCTTCTCCCTTGGAGTTTCATTAGTTGAGTTTTCTTTCACTGGCTTGGCTGCATCTCTCTCACACACACAGATGCATGCAAATTTGTCACGTCATCTTTCAGTGACAGATGACATTTGGGCTTCGCATATATATCCAAGTGCTAATTTCACCCCTTCTTGCTGAGTTGTTGAAATATTCAGCGGCTCCTCTGACACTTTTCTTTTTTTTTCCTGGCACATCACAAAGTGAAAATGTCTCCTCTGATGTCTTCACTAACATCTGAAGCAAATTCACTATGCTCCGGCGTGGAGCACTACATATTATCTTTAAAGCAGGAGAGCAAACCGATCGTCTTTGGCACCAGCTTTGATGAGAAAGTGGGGAAACAAATGTAGCAAAGACGCCAAGAAAGGCGGTTAGATGTAACACTCTCAAAACCTACAGGACTCCCAACCTGGTCGTTGTATATGAAAATAATGACAGGGCCTTTTTTAATTACCTGACCAGGTCTTCCTGTTGAAATGAAAGCAGTCGACTCCCCATAGGGGGTTGACTCTAAATTAGAGGGTGAAGGGTCCTTTGAAGTAGGCTAATGTTCATAGTGTCTCACAATCACTGGGGCTCTGTAGTTTCCAAAGTAGATACCTTAGAATTGTAGATGAGTCCCTTCTTTTTGTCCTTTGATCGTCATTTTCAGCTGTAAGTATCTGTTAGTAGTGCAAGTGAGTATTGTGTTTGGAGGAGAATCTCTGTGTTTGTCCGGCCACCCAGCGCTCCGTGTAGTAACCAGATCCTAAACACATTTGCGTGGATTGGTCAAGCTTTAATTGGATTGGCCTCTGCTCTGAAAATGGGCAGCTAATTTTAACCCACCTCCTCGTTCCCTTTCCCACTTTACATTTCCACTTCCATCCTGTCCCCTATTTTCCTTATTTCCGCCCTCCACTTTTCCCCGCTCTCTCAGCTTAAGTGGGTATCTGGTGTGCTTCACCACTGGTTCTCAGCTCAGCTCGGTGTAATTTCCAGCTTGTCCAATGTGTGACATGCCAATAAAAAAAGAATGAGAGAGAACAGGAGAGGAGGAGGAGGAGGAGGGGCCAGAGGGTAACACTGTGGAAGTGGAGATTTACAGTGGTATCGAGTTCACACACTTTCACTAGGGCCCTGTTTCCCCCCTCCTCTTCTCTCTCCTTTTCTCTGTTAAAGAACACATGGTGCAAATTAACTCTTACCAGCATAGAGAGCGAAGGGAGGAAGGAAAGAGGGAAGAAGGGCATCGGTCAGAAAGAGGTGCAGACACGAGAGGAGGAAATTTCAGGGATTGCTGTGAGGTCTGAGGAATGTCTACACTTTATACCTTGGAGCCAGCTGCCTCACACAGCCCTTAAAACAACAGCAACATCACCACAGGCTGCCATCTCCAGCGGCTCCCCTGCAGCAGCACCGCAATCTCACACAGCCCCTCTGACATTTTGTACATGTGCTACAGCTTGACTCACTGCTAGCTTTATCTATCCTCCATCTCTGAGCATTTGTTGATCTAGTGCAACGCAACTGGCTCGCATATGCTCATTCTTTTGATCATGAAAGGGGAATATTGCTCTGTTTAAGAGCTCTCACATGTCATTTCTTTAGCACAACGCAGCCCAGTCAGTATATGTGAGCATGAAAACCTAGAAACCAAAGAGTCTTATCGGTCTTGTCATCAAGATTCAGACACTGGAGCTGCTCCATAACCAACGAATAGGAGTCTTGAGGGGCTCACAACTCAAGCTTTTACATCTAAATGAGGATTTTTTTTTTTTTATAGATTGCTCTCTGAATCATTAAATGCGCCAGTATCCCCAGAAGGCTGATCGAGCACAGCCTCACCTTCTGTCACACAAAAAAAGAGTATCTAAGGCAATCTATACAGTGAAAAATATAAACTTAGAAAAGCAGTACAAACAGTTTTTCCAGATTTGACAATTTTAGACTGGTCTTTCCTGAGACACAGAAGGAGGATTGTGTGTTTTCCCGTCCAGTGCGTCACATTTCCACCCGCGGTGGCTGTGACTGGCGTTGCATGCGCTTTGATGGGCGAATCTAAATTGTGTTTGCCTGTCTGTCACCGCCAATGGATCACATGGAGTGCGGGAAGCGCCGCTGCGAGGGCTCGGAGACGCTTCACCACGCATGCACACACACTTTATTTATTCTGCGCATAGGTGTGCAATTTTGTGACTTGCATCCACACGCAAAACACTCCAGCACACTCCATTATACCAGCGTTGTGTAATCCTCAAGTCCTCTGTTGTGCTTCCCAAAAACCATCCAGTCCAAACCTCTAAATTCCCAACCATCTCCTCCACTCGTCTGCCGTTTCACAGCGCATACCTCAGCTCCTCATCTCCCTCCCTCTCAGCCCCATTTCCCCCCCGAACATCAGCTCTGCAGAGATTTCCCGCTACTACCAGTTGATTTTATTGTTGCCTCGATCTCAAACAGTACACTATGAAGCAGCATAAACACTATCCGCAATGGTAAAGACATTTCCTGGCATCAAAGGGCCGAGCTGTGCTATCCCCTCAGTAGCTGTATTCATTTCTGCTCCCGCCATGCTCAAACGCTCTTTGTTCTTCTCTTTATAGGAATGTACTTAACAGTTTGGCAGTGTTGTGTTTGTGAACAGAGCCGCCTTTGTTCCAGCAGGCAGTTAACACTTGTGTACGGAGCAGAGGGAGGAAAGTCTGCGTTATTAACCCTACTGTTAAATTAGCCTAAGCACTATCTTAATGAAATGATTAAGAAAATACAGACCTCCCCTAAGTCCCTTTTTTGTACAGTTGTCAAATCCCCTTGTCTTTCATAAAATGGCTTCTCCTCTACCCCTATACTGTTGTTAAGCCAAGCTGCAGCAGTGCATGGCAATCTGTGTTTGGAGCTTTGTCTGATGTGTTGCTTAATTCCTCCGCTAACTTGGTCTGGAGCTAATTGAAATAATCAGAGCACTTTAAATACATTTTTTTTAATCCAGATGGTGCTGGCTGAGTGTTTATGGGCAGGCCAATACTGTCAGCTATGTAGACTTTCACTGCAGCATCACGACAAGCTAACCTTGGGCTATTGAGCTTAACAGTCCATTTATAGATCGCCATAATGCCCTCCCCATTTGAGGGTGAGTAACTCTTTATAGGCTCCCATCGTTTGCTTTTTTCATATCTTACAGCATTCCTCACCTTATTCCACTTTATTTCTCTTCGACTTCTCCTTTCTTCCTCACCTCTACTGTCTGGTCCTTGTGATGAATCTTGTCCCTTAAGGCATTGTGGGATGGGGGGGGGGCTGATTTGGGCCCATTACCGATAGCAGCCCAGCACGTGGGCATGTCCGAATCGGTTCACACACCAGCAATAAAGGACAGAGTATAAAAAAAAAAAGAAAAGGTCTCTCTCTACTTCCTCCTACCTTCACCCTCCTCTCCAGGTGAAATGGAATGATTTAATGTGCGGCCCCGTCGGAGTGGGTAATGGAGTTGGCGGATGAGTGCGAGAGGCTCTCTCCATCAGCGAGTGGAGGGTGTGGAGAGGTGTTGGAGGTGATTGAGACCCCCGCCTGTCGAGGTGCGCTCCTTGTATAGACAGTGACCCCTCGTCCTCTCCTCCCTGCAGAGCCAAGATACACACATTTACACAAAACACACATCTCATTTCTTCCGCGTGTGCACCGCAGTGGAACTTGTGCTTACAATCTTCTAGCTGTAGACTTGTGACAGGACCTGTAGGGGACTGATGGAGCTTGCTGTTAACAGATGGCTGACTGTTCCTGTCTCTCTTTTCGACCCGAGACATCATCTCTAAACATGCCTCATTGGATCATTAGACGGGTTTTTAGATGCACTTACTTTGAGTGATAATGAGACGTAATGTTATTTATTTGCTAAAGCACTTCCTCACCTTTTTTGAAGCTCCAAATTGAGTGTTCTGTGAAGGTTAAAGGGCAATGCCGCTGTTTTTACACATGGGTCCTTTTTTTTTTTTTCCCCATATTTTGAGGTCTAAAGGGCTAAGATGTACAAAAACTGGTCCTGCAGCCAGTAGCTGTGAAACTAGCTGCAATGCCTACAATCCTTAATCCATCGAGGCAAATGTGCCTATCAATGTATGTCCACTAAATCTGTTTGTTTTGGCCACTGACAGGCTCTGGTTGCTATTCTGAGTGTCTGACAGCATGATAGAAAGGATCCCTACAGAGATAGCCTTTTTGTTAAAGAGTAAGATCCCTTTTGTTTAACCAGAAACATCTGTTATATTACTTGCTTCAAAGCCATCAGACTCCATTGACAAAAACAGTAATTTTACCTTGCACAATTGCGCCCAATGAATGCTTTACAGCACATGTAGCCAGTTTCACACCTGCTGGCTGAGGCGATCTACTGGACCCCAAAATATGTGAAAAAATAGTGTCCAGGTGTGAAAATACCAGAATTGCCCTTTAATTTAGAACTTTTTTCATGATCAGATCCCTCACTGGAATAAAGTGACTTTGAGCCTGTCGAAGAGGTTATATTGCAGTGCAATACAAGTGCTAATTCAAACAGTGAAAGGTACAGAGGGAGAATATTGATTACAACTATTGATCAAGCGCACACTGTCCTTGCTTTCCCCCCTTGTCTTTGCCTTTGTTTGGACTGTTTACATTTTACATGTTATAGAGCCCCTTTGTCAACATCTCATCTAGTCCAACTCAGCCTTAAGCCTACAGGCAGAAGTAGCAGTTATCCTTAACAGAGTAGCGTTAAGAGCCCTGCTCCTGTTTGGATGGCTGTTTGAGACTCTCGTTTAACTCAGGACTCAGCAGCAACTGTCCATAATTAGGTGCAAACTGCTTGCTGCCTTGCTAAAATGCCATTTAAATGCCAAATGGCAGTGAGGTTGTGTATAATATGGGGGATCTCTGGCCTGTTGAAGCTCTGCTGGATTGTTGCTGCTGCCAGAGAGAGGTTACACAGAGATAAGTGGTTGTTCTTGTGGCATCAGCCCACACTGTTAGCTCATCAGCTTGGACTCCCCATCCAAAACCTTTCGTCCTCCACCAGCTATTGTCAGCAGAGATGCTATCTGGTAAACAGGAGAGGGTAGGTATTTAACTAATTGATGTGCAAGTGTGTACAGATGAGCCTGTGGCTCCTGCTGCTGGCACAGTTTAGGCAAGCTTGGCTTTTGGTGTGGAAATTCACTGAGGCAGTGTAGCTTTCCATTCACCTAGGAGAGCTTTAGTTTTTATTCCTGACTTCAAATCTGCTACAACTGTACACAGCTGGTTTTGGCTGTGTGGTGCAGACACCCACTCTGTGCTGTTTCATTTAACTGCTTTGACTTTAGTGGGGTAGCCGCTCGTCTATTGCTGTTGAGCCCAGCGCTGCAGGCCCATATAAGGAGTGTGTTTCAGCTCTCTGTGGTTCTGCACATAATCACAAGGTGTCTGGAGCCCACCTGTCAAGCCCTACCACAGTCATCTTTAGCACCAGCCTGACAAAAACCACCAGAGCAACAGCCAACTTTACGCCAGCCTGCTGATGTGCTATGCTAACACGCTATAACAGCGATATTTATTATGGTAATATGTCATGCTAAGCTTGCAGTCAATGGTTGCCTTGAATGAAAAGGAGCAGTGTTTTCACAGGGCTGGTGCAGCAGGCGCTGAGCTTTATAGCCTTTAAAGTAAAGCAAGGCTACACATCCCCACATCCCTACCAAACACTCTAATGTGTGTGTGTGTGTGCGTGCGTGCGTGCTTGCATCACTGTGTGTGAGCAGCGTGTGTAATCACTCCTAGCTGGCGGGCTCAGAGGGAGAGGTGGAATCAATGCAGTGGGCTATGAAGAGAGGAGAGAGAAAGGAGGAGAGGAGAGGGAGGAGGCTGATCAATATCATAGCAGCAGGGTGGGGTAATATCCACTTCATGCAGTGCTGCCACAAACAGGGAGGATTGTGGGAGTGAAGTGAGGTACGCAGAGGAGAAGAACACAGATGAGAGAGAGAAGAGGGGAGGGAGGGGCAACGGTAAAAAGATGCAAATCTCCGTGGCGCCGGTAAACAAGAGGCTTTGTGTCAATCACCAGATGAAGTGGCACATTTAGCATTCTCCTCTCTCCCCCAACCATTCCAACACTGCTGGGGATTGTTTGCTCGGCAGCCGCCCACCCATTGGTCCAGGCCGGTGACGGGGCGTGGCAGCGCAGCGATAATGTATGGGCTGCCATGGCAATGATCCCCGCTGTTTAAGAGAGTCATCAATAACCCCGCCCTGTTGTATTCCACAGACTGTTAGTCAATGTCTGCTGGATCATTCCATCATCAGCATCAGCATCATATCACCGTCCACACACAATCTATTACAAGCATCCACTCTGTTACAAAGAGCCAGCTGTAAGAACACCTAATCGCCCTCCACCCAAGGACAGGTGGATGTCAATCACAGCACCACAATGGAAGAGAAAAAAAAAGGCAAAGATGTGCCCACAAAAGGGGCTGAAAGCGGACGAGCTTCACTAGCTAGCACAAGCTACACTACATGAAGCTCTGTCTTTATGCTGCCAGTGCTTTGTCGTTTGAGGTTGCGTGCGCCCTACCAGATCTCATGCTGATGCTGATTGCATGGTATGGTGAACTGTGTCTCCTTTCTGCTTGATTTAACTTCAAAGCCGCGACTGGGCTGAGCCGAGCAGGCTGAGCATTGCTGTTTAGAGCTGGGAGACAGGATGTGATGGCGGATAACTGAACTGTGCAACTGTAAACGGACACTTCCTCTGCGGTGGGTAGGAAGTCCCCGCCAAACCATATGGTCACACTCGGATGTACAGATCATATGTGTGTGTGTGTGCAGGGGGTTGCATTCCTTGGTTTTCCTCTCAATGTGTTTGTGCATTTCTTCCTCCTCCTCTGTCCCTGTGTATAGTATCTTGCCCTGAACATGCTGTTACAGCTAATTACATTGACCTGGCCTCTTATCTAACACACCTCACAGCTATTTTTCAAGACGCAGAGTGGATGTGTGTGCGTGGGACCTTTCAATGATGGTGGCAGGGTGCAAGCGAGGGGTGAAAGTGAAGCAATAGGCGACTCGCAGAGAAGAAAGCACCGTCTCAGACACGGCACTGACCTCTCTATCTTTTCTTTCTGTCTCTCACTCACTGCGGGTAAACAGTCATCCCCCTCTCCTCGCTGACAGAGTGAGACGAGGCAAGTAATTCCCCCGTCTACAGCAAAATCCTTTACCTCCCCTACCCAGCCCTGGATGCTGCTGCACAAAGCCAATGCAGTCTGAGCCTGTGTTGTGTGTGAGCGTGTTCAAAGTGTGCCTTTTGATTTACAGGCGCGTACACACGGATAAATGGGCGGAGAAGGCTTTGATGTGCCTCGGTTGCAGAGAGTAGAGATGTTGGTGTGTTGTTCAACCTCTTTGTCTCGCGTTCTCTCTCTCGGTGGGCGCTCTCTGTTTTTGCGTGTGAATGATAACCAATGTGTTTGACACACTACGCTCATCATGACTCCAGTGTTTTTCCCGTGTTCTGCATTTAGAGCAATTGTTTGCTTAACCATGTGTATTTTATTGTGTTGCATTTTAGCAAGCCAGACATTGCAAGGGACTGCAGTTGTCATTTACAGGGCTTAAAATATGTTGTTGTTGTTTTTTTTTATCGTTGCCAAATAGTCACCCATTGACTGAATATTTTGTCAGCTGAATGTTCTCTTGGTACATTGCCATGATAGTGTTGTGAAAATATCCAGAAAAGTAAGTAAAACCAAAAAAGAATTAGGAAAGGAAACGTTGTTCAGAGATCAATTCAACTCTCCTGTGAAGGAGTTAATGACAAAAAATATAATCCATCATATTAAATTATGGAGGATATCAGTGGTTTTTAAAGTCTCGACAGGTGTTCGCAAAAGTGTCTTAAGGTGTATTTTTCCACTTGGCAGTGAGAGTTGACAGCATGTCTGCTCATTTAATGCAGAACAGGGTGTGCGTGGTTTTTCTGCCTTACTTAATTCAATCATTTATACCTTCCCTCACCTTTTATCTTGTTCTCGCACCACCCATTTTCAGTTTCCGAACATTAATCAGATAATTAAAAACAACAGTGGTTTGCTCACGTTGTTGTTGTTGTTTTTTAAATTCAGATTATTTTCTTAATTTACATTTTTTGCCTCATTAGTTCATTCTACCTTCACTACTACACACCCATTTGACAGTAAAAGATAAACAAAAGGCAACACATCCCTTGATTTTTATGCACAAAAAAATGGCAAATCTCTAGTGTCGAGTTAATTGCGTAGGAGGAATGCATAAAAATTTCAATCAATAATACTATCACAGAGTCCTGGACAACTCAGCCTCTCCCATCAATTTAAAAATGCCTTTGGACTTTTTAACTGGTTTAAGATTTGGTTTATACTTTGTAATGATTGAATTAAGGAGGGAAAATGTTTCACCTTCTCTCTGGAATTAAACATGTTTCAAATGGACTGAAACGGGTCTTTCTGATGCTCTCAGAAACTCCATCCATAATCATGTTACAATATGGTGGCTGTTATTGCCGGTCTAGACTGAGAGTCATGCAGTACAGCTCCTTCTAGCACTGGGCCAGCCTTGTTATTGCAGCTGTGTTGTCTACAATACATCTCTTGTTGCAGCACAGCAGGAGGCTGCTCAAAGCCCTTGGCCTGTGTGTGTGTGAGTGTGAGCGTGTGTGTATGTGTGTGCGTGCGCGTGCACATGTGTTATAATCACATTCCTCCCTGGCGTTCACTTGCTACAGTCGCACTTGCAGTTACAGTTGCTGTGAGTAACCTTTAGATTTTGTCACCTGTAACTGTGTGGTGTGCCTGATTGGTGCAAAGGCCTGTAACTTGAAATCTTTTGTGAACACACGCATCTGATAGCCCGCCGCATTTGCATCGACACCGATATATCGTCACACACACGGGTTGGTAATTTGCATGTGATTATTTGCATATTGTACAAAGCAAGTGTGCCTGACAGACCACCCGCTGCTCGGCTTGTGCGGCATCTGCTGATACACTGCTTACATGATGTATTGCTGATAGGGCCAGTGTCATCGCTAGAGACTGACAGACAGGCAAGGTCACCTTCAGACACAGAGATAGAGAGTGGGTGGGGTGGTGGTGGTGGTGGTAGGGGGGGAGAACAGAGAGATGGATATCTTCAGAAGCATCGGCCAGATAAAACAATACAATCACGACTGGTTGAGCTCATGGCGATATGAGCTCTTCAGGGCCGTCTGCGATGCTGTCAGTCCGGTTTCACATGCAGCCTTAAGATCTGTTTTTGCATGCTTGCTCTCTTATTCACTGCTTATTTGCCTCCATCTCCGGCTGTGTATGGCCACTCCTCTCTCTCTCCCTCTCTCCCTCTCTCTCTTGGATGTGTATGTGTTCTTACACAGAGACAGTCGTATGTGTGTGTGCGGAAATGAGCTTTGGTGTGTGCGTTAGGAGGATCATAAATATTCCTATTAGCTGTGTATCGATGTGCACTGACCATGCACACACACACACACACACACACACACAGAAGAAGCCCTCTCGATTTCTCTGTCTATGTCATCCTTACACACACTCCCTATAGACACTCTTCTGATTTCCTGACAGCTGCTCTTACATAGAGAAGACCTCCAAAGCATTTACACACACACACACACACACTCTGCTCCTTTTTTTACCATCGCTCCATCACCCCTCTCAAAGCACACACCCCATCAGTCTTTGAAGTGGCACACATCCGCACACACACACACAACCTGTCCACCCTTCACACACACGCATCCCACCCTCGGCTAAATCTCACTTGCTTTGCGCATTTATTACTACGGCATTAACCTACAAGAAACATGTGCATGCGTATGTATGTGTGCGTCTGTGTGTGAATTATACCAAGGGGGAGATCGATTAGCATTGGCTTAGGCGAGCCTTCTCATTTCCTGTCTTCCATTACAGCGCTCAATCAGCCCACAGCTCCATCTTTGCTATGCCCTGCTTGCTCAGGAGGCTGCCGCTGGTAGCCATACACACACACACACACACACAGGCTCCGGATTAGCTGGCTGGGCAGGCGTCCAATATGACATCCAAACACACACACCAATACACACAGAGCCTGATATTCATATCCTTTCTGCACACCCCTCTCAGTGAACACCCCCCTCCTCCTCCTCCTCTCTTCCTCCACAGCAGTAGTCCAGTCAGTATTAGTAAGATGTCTCATTAGCTCACCAGGCTATGCTAACAAGGCAAAGCTAACACAATGGATCACAAGCAAACGGCCTTCCAAACAAAACACCAGGCCGTTTAAACACTCTGCACAACACAAAGGAAGCCTGTGTCGTCCAAAAAAAGCGGCAGCATTCCTCAGTCTTTTTTCTGTGTGTGTATGTGTGGGTAGGGGTGTGTGTGTCTAACCCTGTATCCTGAGTCATGGGTATTACCTTGAGACCAGACAAGTCTGTGCTCTCAGGAGAACATCCCAGGCTGTACGCAAACACATGCATTCACTCACTCACTCACTTACATACACACACACACACACACACACAGAGAGAGAGAGAGAGAGAGAGAGAGACAGGAAGCCAGGTATCAAAGCGAGATGGCTTTGAAGCGGCTAAATGAAAGGCTGAAGGCAGAAATGACAATGTTTTCTGGCAGGCTATAACTGTATGTCTGGCTGAGAGGGAGAGCTTGGGAAATAAAGTCAGTATTATGATCTGAACACCCAGATATGAGCTCTCCTAACCGCCTCCATCTGTCCTCACACAGCCCGCGTTTGAAGTCTCACTTGGATCTGCATTCTAGTCTATACCCTGCTAGTGCTGCAAGGATTTCTGAATGTGTTCTCAAAAAAAAAAAAAAAAGAAGTGTGTATTTGTGTGTAGCTTAAATCACTGAACACAAGTTGTCAGGTCCCTTGTGCTCCATGCCTGTGGTCTGCAGATAATGATCATCATTAGTGAATGTATTCTTTATATCCTCTCTCCTTTTGCCTTTCACGGTGCTGCTCTCTACGTACCATCACTTAACTTGTCTTAAATTTCTTTGCGAAAACTGCAGCAAAAGTGTGTTGGAGGCAAAGGCAAATATTTAAGTTGGCCACAGCCTGGCTGTTTTATGGAGCGAGCAGCCAAGGCTAGTGTTCTCGATTCTGCTGCCACTTTGTCTCGAAGGAGGGCAATGTGGACAGCGTCATGCATTTTTCTTGCTATTTGTGCCATTAATTTACATCCTCCCACTGGGACACATTTGAAATAAATGAGCGATGAAGCTAAGACAGGTGCAGTTAGCCCTCCATGTTATCAGAATGGCAGGAGACAAAGTGTTGGATGAGCTAGACCTCAGATGTGACAGTCATGTGTGGTGTTTGTGACTCTGCAGTGCGTAAAGTGTGCCTGTGGTTGACACTGTGATCCACCATTAGTAGCTCTCAGCCCTCAAATCTTTATTAGTATCTTCTCACTCAACCCTGCCACCATCCCTTCTTCCTTACCTGGATGACGCAAGGACCTGTTAACAACATTCTCAGATGTTTTTTGGTGTATACCACCCGTTTGTACAATGACGTGTGTTTGCTTGATTCCTTGAAAAGGTTTTAATTTAAGGCAGGCTTGTGTTCAAAGGCACGCACGCACACACACACAAAGAGCAACAAGAGCAAATCTGCCCACTTTGAATCGGATGAAGCTCATCCAATCCAATATGGAGCTGGGCTGACAGATGGGCCCAGTGTGTTCAAAGCAGAGGGCGCCGATTTAATATCCAAACAGGTCAAGCCAAAGAGAGGCAGAGAGAGAGACACCCCTGTGTAGGCACGGCGCAAAGGTCCTGCCAGCACCACCACCACAGCTGGGACTCACCTCACCTCCTCCCTCCCTCCCCCGGTCTGCCTCCCACACTCTCTCCATTTGTTCTCGTTGCCAGGAGGGGGAAGCAGGCTGTGCACATCTCCTCCTCGCAAACATTGTAATCAGCATTTGTTTAGTGTTATTATACGTGCCTAAGAGAAGGAGGCTTGAGGGGCAGGTTATCCTTCCTTTCTCCAAGTAGCCAAGCGCGCACTGTGCAGCCCATAAGGAGAGAGGAGAATTGCAGAGTGGAATCCTGCTGCTGCTGCTGGCTCTGACAGCCTGATTTAGAGGTGCTTTTTCTTACCTCTGACACAGAGTCCCAGCCTGCCCTGCTCTACTGCAGGGCTGGGAGAAGAATAGTGGTGCTTATCCTGAAAGCCTGTTATTTTTGTGTGTGTGTGTGATAGAGAGAGAGAGAGAGAGAGAGTGAGTGTACATTTGCTTCTGTGTGCGTGCTTGCTCACACGGCATGCTGGCATTTCTTTTCACCAGTCTCCTTTGTCAGTCACTAGCTGCTTTTACATGGACCCTAATATTCCATTAATAATCAGTCGATCAGAATAAAAGTGTCTCATTTAACCACCTCAATCAGAAGAGCCTGATCGGAATGAATTTTCAATCAGGTTGAGGGTGGTGATATAAACCTTTGATACTCTATTCATTAGGAAAATAATATCCCATAATAACCATGTAAACACTTAATCCAATCGTTTCTCTGTGGTTGTAATGTTTTCATTCATTTTATTTTGTGCATGTTCGCCCCACATAAATAACATTAGATGACATGAATAAGATCCAGGAAGGACAGAAACAGGACCTTTTACTAATCATTTATAGTTACATAAATAGAATTTGGGCATAAATCCTATAGAAGAAGAATCACTTAGAACAGTAAAATAATCAGCAGTCATAATTGGTCTGCCTGTTGTTGCCAGGATCACTTTTCACTGTGCTAATGTTATTTGGGGCTGTAGCTACTAAAACACATATGAAAATTAAAGTTTTGTGTAAATAACTATGGGTTTTGTCAAAAGCATATATGCCCAATTTAGTCATCATGTTTTACAACGTGTTTGGAGTGTAAAAATATTGATAAGCAAAGAGATAGCGTCTTTAAGAATTAAGTTTGCCATTTTCACCAAAAATACATTCTACTTACTGCTCTAGGTGGTAGACCACCTATAAAAGTTGAGATTTTGTTCAATTAATTGTTGCTTTGTCAGTGAGGTGTTTGTCGAGCTTTGTGCTTAATCGATAGCTATCAGATTGGACGCTTCACTGCGGCAGAACCATTTTGTGCATGTCAAAAATGTCAACGTTCTGATTAAATGATTTGAGGCATGTAAACGCACATCTTATCTGTTAATTCTATTTAACATCCATGTAAACAGTAAAGTTGGATTTTCTAATTGGAATAATTCAATCAGGTTGAAGAAATATTGTCCACGTGACCGCAGCTACTAAGATGTCGTAGATTGGGTGAGCACAGCCGATCTCTTGTACCTCGCCAGTGTAAGTTCACACACACACACTCTTTTTGTAGTCTGTGTGTGTGTTGTTGTCCAGATGGAAGTGCTTATTGAGTGCTGGTGTGCTGGCAGATATCTCTGTCTCCGAGAGAGCGGGAGAAAATAAGGGAGAAAGAGAAGGAAAATGAGGGAGAGAGAAAGCCGAGTGGAAAAACCTTCCAATCAAATCCATCATCTTTGTGTGTGCGCGTGTGTGTGTGTGTGTGTGTGTGTGTGTGTGTTTACGTTGGTGTATGTGTGATCTTCCCAGCCAGCTCTTCCTGCCTCCCCTCTCTAATCTTATCATGTCGGAGCAGCAGATTAGTCCTCCCAGATCCCATCTCTGCCTCCAAATGCCACAATCAGCCTTTTGTTCTTCGGCTGTGCTTACTCTCCCCTTGCGGCGGGCGAGGTGAACACTCCCACAATCCACCCTCCGTGCCATTTTGAGCCTCTGCCCGTCAATGTCACGCCACTACCAGCCCTCATCTACCATACCCGAGCCTCCCCTGCCCCTGGGGCGTTAGCTAACTAAGCTGTTAGCTCTTCAGCTAGCCTAGCTGAACTGCTTGACATTCCTCGCTAACACTGAGCTGCGGCTGCTGCTCTTGTCTGTTTGACCTCCCCCCCCTCCTCCCTCCCTCCCTCCCTCCCTCCGCCGTCTCCTTTATCTGTGTGTTTGGGTATCTGTCTTTCCTTCCTTACTTCTGGCTGCCACCTCCTGAAGGAAGTCATAGATCCTGGCTGCTGATGTCACCAGAGGAGAGGAGGAGGGGAAGGAGGAGGGTGAGGGGGGTGGGTCACTAACAGGGTTAGCAGAGGAAGAAGAGAGTGTTTGAAAAGCAGAGAAAATAAACAGAGGTTTCCTGTTAACGAGGTGCACTGGGGGCCTGTCGTGTGGGAGCGGGAGGGTCTGGTTTTGTTTAAAGGAAAGCTCTAGTGTTACAGTGCGCGGAGGAGGAAGAAGAATAGGGCATTAGGTTTGAGGGTTACAGGTTGTAACAACGTTTCCTTAGTTTTGTCGCAGCTCAGCTTTGCTGCAAGGCAGTGCCCATATTGTAAAGGCCAGTGTGAACAGATGTGGGGCAAAGCGGCTGCCAATGTGCACTCTCCCAAACATTGAAAGGTAATAGAGTTGTCATTGGTGTTGCACTGTATTGATTTCACACTCTTGGTTGTAAACATGGACTTAATTCTGCTCACTACATCTTTTAAGTGTATGTCTACCAGAGCTGGCTTCTTTTCAAACTCAAAGCCTTTTCCTTGTTAAAAAAGGAAAGTCTGCCCTCTGTATTTCCCTCTCTCCCCCCCCCGTCTTTGTAGTGGTGTAGTCATACACGGGGCCCCAGCTCCAGAGTTGACTGCGCACACATGCAGCCACACAAAGAAAACTGCACAGCCATTATGGATCCAAGAGGCCCGCCACCTTTAGCTAGTCAGAGGGAGAATTAACCGACTCACACAATGGCTGGCTTGTCGTGGCTGCTTTTTAGAACAGTAATAAATGCATTAATTTTGTTTTATATTAATAGTGACACGTGTTGGACTCATTCTAAAAGAAGTATACTTTAAAATCTTGTAATATTTCCCAATATACAGTTTTTAAAGAAGTGGCCTCTATATAATTCAACCCCTGTCTGATCAGTGTGCCCAAGAATGCCACAGGCCAGGCTGAGCCACCGGAGGGAGGGAAGGAGGTACCATTGTACTCAGCCCCAAAGCATGACTCTCAGATTTATATCTCCTCAATGAATAAAGGGGGAGCCTTGTACCCTGGGGGCTTCAGTAAAGCAGGAGGAGGATAGTTGTAATTTTAAGTCTGAGGAAATGAGAAGGTCTTGCTCCTCCTACCTTAATCCACCCCCCACCCCCCACATCTCCTCTGCTCTGCTTCCTCGCACTTTCTCTTTTTTCCTCTTGTTTCATTTCTTTCTCTCAGTAGTGGGTTAGTAAGTCTTTTGGCCTCTCCGCAGCGAGCGGCATTCCCAGGGTTTAGGGCCCAGGAGGAGGGAGGGCAGGGCCATGTTTAGCCTCTGGCAGGACAGACAAAGATGGCTGACGTTGTGCGGGGCTCAGCTTCTCTACAGGCACCGTGGAATGTCTCTAATCAATTCAGCATTGTGGGTTCCCTCTTATATGTTCTCTCCCTGTTATTTTCTATGGCAGGCTTAGCAAAACCCAGACAATACAACTAGTAGTTCGTGCGGCGAGTCTGAAACTGTCTATCATCCCCCTTCATTTTCTCCTTGCGTTATCTACTCATTTTTCCACCCCGCGTGTTTATAGAATTGTGATAATTGAAAGCTATGCTTCACTCCCACTACGTGCTCCATATGTTGCACTCTCAGTCTTTCTCTCCGTCTCCCTCCCTCTTTTGCCTGAGAGGGCTTAACGCCGCTGTGAGCTTCTAAACAGCAATCTGCTCAGGAGAGCGACAGCTACTCTGTAGTGACGAGGATCCTGATGATAGCTGAAGTAACGTTCACTCTCTGCTTTGGTTCGTTTGGTTGGTTTAAAATAATGCAGGCTCATGAATAAAGTGTAAAACTATGAGTGTGTGTGTGTGCACTTCTTTCCGCCGGCTTGTGCTTTTCTGTTTTTGCATCAGCCTGTATGTTCCAGCTCTGAAACCCTTTGATTTTGTGGTTTTACAGGCTGAAAATGAAATGTTCAGGTAGCACACTGGCAGCATTTACAGTCTCCTTAAAGTATTAATTATGTATAAGCACCGGATAACTACTCCTTCTGCTGTGGCAGGCAGCCTGTTAGTCTAGAAGGCAACAGTGTCTGTACACTGGATACACAAGAGGTTGGGATGGGTGGGCTAACTGCTGGGAGGGAGGGGGAAGGAGGGAGGGGCATGACGTCATTGCACACATTTCTTCACACACAGTATGGCTACGTGCTCTGGGTTCTGTGTGTCAGTCCATCAGTGAGCCTCTCTGTCGAATAACAAGCATAAGTGTGTGTGTGTGTGTGTGTGTGTGTGGCTGTGTGTGGTGTTGCGTGCATGCTCGCACAATTGTCCAGAGCAGTAAATGCAGCCGACTGACTGCGTGCCAGCTGCTGTTTAACACGTCCAGGCTCACTTACTCACTCATTCCTCCTCCCCGCTCAGGGTTGGAGAAAGGGACGAACAAGGGAAAGAAAATTGAGAGGTGGCGGAGTGGAGGGTTGGAATGAGAAAGACGAAGGAGGGAGGGAGGGAGGAGAGGAATGGGGAAAACCAGAGGTGGGCTTGAGGGTTTAGGGAGGTGATGATTTGCTTGGCTGCGTGTGTTCAGCCTCCTCCCCTGTGACATAACAGAACAATGTACTCTAAAGGCTTTAAATATCTTTACTCTGACCTCATGTTCCTACACACACACAGATGCAATTAAGAAGCTAAACAGTCTTCAATTACCATAGACTTTTCCCCGTCTTCCATTTTTTTCCCCATATGCTCATTTCTCCTCTGCTCCGCGAGTGGTGTCAGTGGTGGTGCAGGTGTCTCAGTCGGTTAGTGCGGTGCAGTGTAGACGAGTCCCTAATAAAGACGGCTGGGGCCAATAGGATTGTGTCGCAGTCCAGCACCCAGCCCGGCAGTCTCTCTAATATTCTTTCAAACCACTGTGACGGTCAGTTGGGCTTATGTGAAGGCACAATAAATATTTTATAACATGAAATGAAAACAGTATTTTGCCCTTTTCATCCCTCACCTCAGCGCCGGCCTCTAGCATTTTCTTCCACCCCCCCACCCCCCTCTTTTTCCTTCCCTCTCTTCATTTCATTGACTGGCCCTGGAAAAGCTCTCTTCTTACCTCAGTGCTGCCACTTGCTGGTCATCTAAGGGATTTCAAGCCTTTTCTGAGTTGCACTTCATCAAAATGCCAGTGGGTGGCAGCACTTAAAGAGTGTAGAGTCCAAAGCTTGGTGAACAGATACTGTACCTGTGCATTAGTAAAAGTTTAAAAGCTTTAATAGTGTGTTAAAATCAATGGCGTATTGTCACTAAGTGAAGAGAAGCCAGAAGGCAGAGGATTTGATTTGTAGGAGGCAGAGATTGAACACTCATCCATCCCCCTCATGGTTCTTCTCTCCTCACTTCCTCCAGCGACGGCCATCCCACTGTTTACTTTATTAAGGCTCTAAATGCTCTGCAATCCCTTTTTAATTGACTTGGTCTCTCTGCGTGCATTTTGGCATCAGCCTGTGTGAGTCATAAACAGTGCGTCTGCACAGCATCACTGTTTGCCAAGAGGCCAGTTTGTGACGTCGTAATCAAACAATATGATGTCTGTTTGGCTTAGCTTGAGATCTTTTTCTTTCTTTTTTTTTTAATTGTCTCCTGCTCACTCGCTCTGTGTCTCTCTGTGTTGCAGAGTAAACGGGACCATCTGCTGATGAATGTGAAATGGTACTACCGCCAGTCAGAGGTGCCCGACTCTGTCTACCAGCACCTGGTGCAGGATCGCAACAATGAGAACGGTGAGACTGCCTTGTGCTCAGCCAAACACATCCGCACATGTGCATTTTCACAGTACACACACAGCAAGTCAATACACTTACTTGCTCTGTAACACAGCACTCAATTTCTCTCCTTCACAAACACACCTGCCTTAGCTCTCCAGACTGTTGGGGATATAAGAGCTAGCTGTGAATTGCATTTCAAACAGAAAGCAGATGACAGTGTCCCGGGCAGCCAAGCCAATCCCGTGGCTCTGCGCTGTTCCCCCGGTAACACTCTTTCAGGCCAGACGGCAGCAGCACCGTCAAGTGTTAATAACCCACAGTGTCATGTGGCCCTTGAACACACACTCTCAACACCATCCGTGCCAGTGGATTCATCACACTATAACACATACACATCGACAGGAACATAAGCACTGTCACTGTTTTTTAGACACTGAATGTTAAATTGTGATGACAGAAAGGTCACAGAAGCAAAACAGAGTTAACATGACTCGTAAAATAGTTGGAATTGTCAATTGATGAATAAGTATTTTGATTTTACAAAATAGCCTCTGCTGAGCTACATACCAATACCAGTATTGTTCTTTATTCATATTAAATTAAGAAATATCTTTCTGTGATTTTAACAAATTCTTCATGAATAAAGCCATTGCATAGTTGTACAACCCTGATTCCAAAAAAGTTGTGACGACTGAGCCTTTCCAGAATGAACCTTTCATACCCAATCATGATACTATCACCTGTTACCAATGAACCTGTTTATCTGTGGAATGATCCAAACAGGTGTTTTTGGATTAGTCCCAACTTGTTTGAAACGTGTTGCTGCCATCCAATTCAGAATAAACAGATATTTACAAAAATAAATGAAGCTTATAAGGTCAAACATTAAATATTGACATATAAGTATATGTGAAAAATGATTAGGAAATGATCACATTCTATATTATAAGCTGAATAAGCTTTCCCTCAAAAAGTAATTAATGGATTGGTTGCTTATATCCATCAAATGCTGTCCTTAAAAATTTTGACTCAGCATTCTTGCTTGTTAATGTGCAGTTTGATTTTAGATTTGTAAAAGCATCAATTCTTTGGTGTATTGCTTTTCGACATGCCTCAGTTTTGAGAAAAAGCAGCCACATACTAGTCTCACAACACACACAACCCAACATCTATCCTGTGTCAAAAGAAGCATGTAACCAGAGAACAAGTACATATGTAGTCACAGTCACAACAGGGTGTTATGTTGTTTTCCCTTTCTATAATAATCCAAGTATCACACGTGTCAGATGGAAGGCTTTAGTCTCGGGATGTCATGGAGGTTATCAACCAAACATTTTGTATGCTGCTCCCTCCAGAAGCTGCCTCAGTGCAGTGCAGGGCTCCACTATCTGCAGCTCGTCCTTGCAGCTGGGACTCAGGATTATTAGAATTGATGTCACAAGGCCGGAGCGCAGTGGACACAGAACACCACAACTCAGGTCATTTGTCAACGACGAGTTCCTGCCGCTTCTCGGTGCTGCTGATACGTCTTAACCCCCCGAAGGGTCATTTCACTTGAGAGCTCAACATTATGTCCTCTCCTCAGGGGACCACACTTTATTGGCTTTATTGAATTATGTGGCATAATATTGACCTCAGCAGAGGTGCTTGTTACTTTGGGTGTACACAGAACTGTGCTCATGATTTCATAAGTGACTTCAAATACCTGAGCTACTTCATCTCTGTTTCCTATTTGTCATAGATGAATGGCTTTGGTTGTTTTTAGCATTATATGTAATGTAAATTTGTATTCAGAACAACTGTGTTTCTTTTCCTCCAGACTCTGGACGGGAGCTGGTTATCACAGACCCGGTGGTCAGGAGTCGAGAACTCTTCATCTCTGACTATGTGGACACTTATCATGCTGCTGCTCTCAGGTGAGGGAACATTAACTCACACATATCTGTATGCACACACACAAAGACTTCATAATCTTAGCTGAAGTAGAAGGTAGAAGCTGCACTTTGAAAGAACTTTCCTTTAGGTTTCTCCTGCACACAATAAAGAGCAATAAAGAATGCCCCTGTTACACCGCCCAGCTTTTATTTGTGGTGTTTTGTTGCATTTGCTTGTTAAGTTCACAGTTGTGGCCTATTTTTAAACAATCCCAGTTCTGTGGCCATGAAAATTCTTTATTTAACTGAAGTTTTATTTTCATTACCAAATGGAAAATTCAGTCTTTTTTTGTGGCACCTTGTGCTGCCTTTTCTTACTGTCACAGCTCGAGTTCTGTTATACGAACAATTCATCCTCCAAGGAAGTACTATTCTTACATAATCAAAGAGACCAACAGACTTACACCATCTGTTCTTTAATGGATACACAACTTTTGTACAATACTGGTCTGCTGTGATCCAGATTCAGGAGCCAGAAGAATGAATCTTAACTACTATGTGCTATACTTATCCAGTGGCAACATGGTAATAGTACTACATTACGGCTGTGTTTCTGTCAGCTTTCCACAAACCAATTCTTAAAGAAATCGCACACATTTTTCTGTTGCATTTATACAACATTCACAAGGTAATAACATACCATGTTTTGCTGCTGCAAGCAGGTGCTGCAGAAATAGACCAGATGTGTCAAGATGCGAAGCTATAAATGAGCCACATGTCTCACCCTGACTTGCATTAAAACACTGATTGAAATGGTTGAGCATCAATGCCCCCATACACACACCTGTCACAATATGAGCAACTAGAAAACTGGTGGCGGTCACTCTCTCTATGTTTGATGTCAGGAGAAAGGCATGCGGGCTCAATTGTTTTCTTCCCTTCTGTGTTCCTGCTCCTGTCTCTTCATCCAGTCCTGTCTGACCACACCTACCACTTCTCCCACTTCCCCTTTTTCTTTAACCAAAACCATCTGTGAGCAGCACAGCGGCAAGCAGCCAAAGCCATGTCTCCCAGAAACCACTGATTTCAGGGCAAATTAGCTGCAACCTCTCCTACACAGAGAACCCTTTGATTTGACTTATTCTCCAGGCTTTAGATAAACGAGAGGGAATTCCAGTGGGATGCTGTAATGCCGCAGCTCTCTGAAAACAGCCCTCCTTAGCGCCCTTTAATCTTTTCATGGGGAGGAAGATACTGTTTCTCTGCGAGGCAGCCCAGCTCTGTACGCCTGATGTCTGTTATTTTGATAGAGCCAGACACCAGAGTGCTGGAAACAGGAAATGGTCTCAAGATGTGGTCAGAGCCTCAGCTCATTGGGGGGCAATCGTGTCGGGAGGGAGACACACAGGTTGAATTCCTGTCCAGATCTCTGCGGCATCTGTGTGCCGTGCCTCAGCTGCAGCAGACGGGGCAGGGCTGACATGTTCAGCTGGTGTTTACGGGTTCAGTAGCCAGAGCCTGATGTCTCACCGCAAAGTCAGCAGGCAGTGACAAGCACTAGATACCTGCTGCTGTGTTTGTCAACTCCAATAGATGAACGCCCCAAGAGCTTCTAATTAGGGCTATGTGTGCTCCTGCTAGGGTATCACTTTGTCATAAAGTTGTTGTTGTTGTCTAATAAAGCCTGTCTTCTCTCTCGCAGGGGGAAATGCAACATTTCCCATTTCTCCGACATTTTTGCTGCCAGGGAGTTCAAAGCCCGCATCGACTCCTTTTTCTATATCCTCGGATATAACCCAGAGACCAGGTGAGGAGCGTTTCTGTCCAGTGATACCCTCGGTACCCTTCTTTGTCATCCCACAGGCCAGAAATGTTGTTTATCAGTTCGTCTAGACAGTGGTGAAAAATACCCATCACAATTTCTTAAGCCCAAAGTGATGTCTTCAGAAAACTTGTTCTTCCAATATTCCAAAGCCCCTAAATATTAATAAATAATCATAATAATCAATAACATAATAATAATATAATAAAAGCACAATTCCTCACAAAGTCCGCAGAATTGAGACTATTAAACTGGATAATGTTAGGCATTATTACATTATTACTTGAATAATGACTCGATTAATCAATTGAAAATGGAAAAGTCAATGGCAGTTTGACATTTCTGTCAATTTGGCTAATTGATTAATCTATTAATTGTTTGCATATTGTTATAAATTCAAAGTTCATGTTCGGTCAATTAAATTTCAAAATTAAAAATTATAGCTGTTATTTAGGGCTGAGGAGTACAGATATGGTGAAGTTAAAATGATATGAGACAAGATGGTGGGGGGTTTATTAAAGACCCTCTCCAATGAAATCAAATGTTTATCCTTGTTAACATGCCCATGGCTAAGCATTTCTGACTTTGTTCCAATGACGGTCTCAGAAACACAGACTCAGACAGAAGCCAGGTGTAGCTACATATTGGTATTTTGCTAAGTTTCACTATTTTCAAAATGATGGCACAGACGTCCTATTTTTGGTTGCAAAGTAGCAAAAGAAGAAATGGAGGGCCTTCGTGTTTTACCAAAGAAAGGATCTGGAAGTCAGACACAGCAAGCTCGGGTTTGCCAGAACACTGTTCTGAACATTTTACACAAAAACAGATGGGTTTTCCCACAAATCAGAAAACCATCCTTTTATCCTGGGGACACAGCGAGTACGAACCAACATGCTGGTCAACCAGTTTTTATTTGTCTTGTGTTTTGTCTGTTGGCTGTGTCCAATCAAATCTGCAGTATGCTGGTTAGTGTCAGCCAACATTAGCCTGCCAAGTTACACGCTGATTCATATCGAATGCTGACAGGACAATTTATATGGTTTGGGGTTGTTCCTGAAGAAAGTTACATTGCTCTAAACAGTTAGTCTGCTAGTCTGAATGAGATGATGGCTGTATTCAAAACATATACTCCACACATATATGTTTGACTTACTCCTATATTACTTTTGGCATTGTGTAGTGTACAATAGTTAACAAATCAGAACTCAAGAAGCGTTTTGACTTGAAGGTGAGCAGGTATGCTGGAGCTCCAGGCGACTGACTGAAGTGAAGGTGGAGATAGAGGCGGAGACTTCTACCCAGCCTACTAAATGAAGGCAACGATGTTGAGTTGCATCTAAGCCATTTTCGTGCATGAAGGGATTTTTTTTTTTTTTGTGGAAAAAAACTTCTCAGATGCCCATAGAGGAACTTTTAAATAATATCCTAATCACTACCATATGTGTTCTTAGTAGGAGTAAATATTGCACATATTGCATTGATTGCACCAATAAGCAAGTTATAAATCATTCTAAAGCTCTATATCAAGTTATAAAGCTGATATTTGCTTTTCATTCAAAAAGGCAATTCAGCAATCGTTAAAAAGCCAACGTGTTTTAACGACTGCAGGTGTTAGTCAAAACTTTAAAAACAATATATTTGCTTTTTTGATGTCACCCAGCAGCAGCATAAATAGGAAATGCAGGAGATGAACAAGTAATTTTACTGAGTTTCATTGTACATGCGCTTCCTGTTTTTCAGCTTTGGTTGCACAGTGTTATGTCTAATGATGCTTTATGCTCATTACTGCTGTCAGTGCTATCAGTGCACAAAGAATGGTCCGGTGCAATTATGCAGAATGAGCTCTGGGAAACCCCCATGGCTTCATAATTGTTTGGCTGGTTGTTGACATTTGTCAAATAACATGTCAAGTTAGAACTACTGATCTTTTATGTTAAGATTAAGATTAGAATGGAAAATCTACATGAAGCTCATTGATAGTACTTTTAAGTCATCTATTTGATTGGGACAATTTTCACAAATTTTCGAAAACAGATGTGAATAATAATATTTATAAGGACTGAATTCCATTTAGCTGCGTCAGATAATATTTTTTCCCACAGTTGTGATGCTGGTCTTGACGTGATTTAAAAATAGACTTTTAACAAGTTGCCTTTGTTAAGTCTGCTTGTTACATTATTTTAGCTGATGCTTTTGATTCAGATTCAGTCTTTTTTGTGTTTTTTGTTTATGGATCAAAATGAAGATTGAACAGATGATATTTAATACATTACATAACACATGACTGTGTTAATAATGATAATAAAAGTACATTTATTTATACAGTGCTGTACAAAGATTTCAAAGGGAAAAGTTGTTGTAGTTTGTTGTGCTATTATAGAATTTTAAATGTGATCATGCATTTTTCAGTTTTATATGAATATTTAAACATGTTAGCTTTTCATTTATATCTTATTATTTACCTTTGTGTCATTAGTCTTTGATATAGTTTTGACCCCAGTACTGACAAGAGTGAAAATGTACCATTAGTCTAAAGGACTTGTGGACATGTTGGCTGCTTGTTGCACATGATGAGGTGTTCGAACTCCATCGTTGTTATCCATCGCTGGCGTCTCAGGTGTTGCATGTGTCCCTGTTATCAGCACCAGGGGGTTGCCGGTTGGGAACCCCCTCCTCCACGGCCCTGCTCAGCCCCCCACCCTCCTCCTCCTCTCGTTTTGTATTCCGAGCGGCGCGTCTGCAGCCTTGCAATTTCACTCTTGTTTATTATGGCGCAGACACACGAGCAGAGATGAATTCCGTATCCTGCATGCGTGTCTCTCTCTCTCCCTCTCCCTCTCTCTCTCCGTCTGTGTGTGTGTGTGAGGTCGCAGCACATGCTCAGTGGCGCCTGTAGAGGAGCGAGCGGAGGCTGCGCCGCCGCACGCGCAGGCTGAGGTCACAGCACAAGCTCAGTGCAGACCTCTCCGGCGGCGAATGCGCGCTTCTCCATTTTGAGCACCTTAAGAGAAAAAAAGGTGGCAGAGCGTTTTTTCTCAACATACAGTGTCACCACCCAACCTTAGGGCTCGATGTCAGAAATGGACGATCTGTTCAGTCCCCGGAGGTAGGTCCGCGCTCCTCTTCTCCTCCTTTCATGCGCCTTTGCTGACTCGCCGCTGCTGCGACTGTCGGCTCGTTTCATTCGCCTGCACACACACATACGCGCACACATACACAAAAAGAAGTGTTTGCAAGCTGTCGGCATCACTGTCACGATGTTAGCCTGCTGTTGTTTGGTGTCGAGCGTGTGCACATTGTGTCAGCTGCACACACGGACGCTGTCATTGCAGAGAGCGTCGTGCGTAATTGCGGTGCCATAATGGAAACACCACCTTTATTTATGTGCTGCTCCTCAAACGCGTGGCGTTAGAGATGCGATGTGCACCCAGCATGCTTTTAGAAGACCCGGTTCGAGGCTGCACTGGCTCCATTTTGCAGCCCCCCCTCCCTGTTTACAATCATGCTGACATGGCGCACGGAGCTGACGCCGGGGGCTGCACACAAAGCTCCGGCTCTGCCCCCCCGTGTCCGGCTCCTGTGCGTCCACGCTGCCCCCTCGCATCACTTCTGTAACCGTGAAGTTGAGGTTTGTTTTTGCTGTGCTGCAATTATGTCAGTGTGCCACAGACTCGCGCCGTGATTGGCTGAAATTGATGGAGGGGGGCGGGGCCATCCTTGATTGCACACACAAAGTTGACCAGACTGTCACGTTGTTGTTTGGGTTTAATAAGTTGAAGCCTGTGCTCGTTTGACAGGCTTGTGTGCTGATACTGAGTTAGATATGAATGTGTGTGTTACAACTGGGCATGTTTTTATTTTTTTATGATCCAAGGCAACATGCATTTTGTATCTCATTAGAGAAAATAAAACGTTACAAGACGTCAGTAGTATAGCTTTGAGATATTGCTTGATGTATATATTTGTGATCTACGGTAAGAGAGTAAAAGACTCACTTCTTTTATTATTTGTCTACAAGAAATCAAATGTAACAATGATCTGGATATATTAGTGTGAGTAACATCACCCTAATTTCGTCACGTTGTCACTTTGCTGTGTCTGTACAAGTATACCTGCAGTCTTTATGGAAACTCCTCTGAGCTTCCTGCTGCGATTCATCTGGATTCCGCCTCCTCTCTCAGGACCTGTGCAGACGTTCCCTCTGAATGTCTGCTCTCAGGTATTTGCCTGAGAGTAAAACATGGCTGTCTTCAAGACGCCATTCTCATTCTGGTGCGCAGGTCCTCGTTTGTCATCCTTACAGCCTCCTGCCAAATGTACGGTGGACCTGACCGACTGCACATCGTCAGGAACACGTTTGGAGAACTTTCTCCAGCTGCGACACAAACCAGAATCACGCTCACTCAGTATATTAAAAATTCTTCTTAGTAGAGCACATGCAGACATAACACACTATGTGACTGTCAGGACAAGCATGCTTTGTTCATCTGTAATAAATTAGGTTGTAGCTAGATCTCGGTTACTCACTTGTAAGAAGCAGTTTAAACTTTCAGTGTAATAATGGCACAGGAAACACAGCTAAAAGTAGCATTCAAGTCTTATGAAATCGTTATGAAACTTTCAAAATCTAATCTGAAGCGCTGATGACGCAGGCGACTACCATATTTTATCTTTATCAGCACTATTCATCACTTTGGGCTCTCGTGGTCGGCCAACTTCTGATTGCTTTACATTGAGTTTGTGTTATCTGCTGAAAAAAATGAGCTGAAGTGTTTCGACATGTTGTGCAGCAGCTGGCAGGTCTGGGGTCATTTACTGCAGCTGAAATTCACTTGTTTTTTCTTTTTTGGCTCGTGCTGATATGATCTGTGCCAGTGCTTCTGTCAGCCACAGTTCACAGTGGTATGGATTACTCTCTCCTGTCTGAGAGGAGCAGGAGGAGGAGGTCTGTTAAGGAGGAGGAAGGGAAGGGGAGTTGAGTCAAATATGTGCCCGTCATAGAGGTTTTTTCTGCGGTCGGAGGACTGTAAAGAGACCAGAGGGCTGTGGCCTCTCAGGTTTCCGCCAGGTCTCCGTGATGGAGTGCGAGCTTCTCTGGGTGCAAATCACGCTGACAGGTTCTGGGCCGCCCCGCGCTCGGCTCTATGAAAATCGGCGCTGTTACCTAGGCAACAGGGGGAATGGCTTTTGAAAAGGAACATCTTGTCATTTTCTTTAATCCACTGCAGCTGGAGAATCACAACAATATTATTAAACTGCAGTTGCTATGGCTACTAACATTTGTACCAGCAGCCGCTTCAGAGGCTCTCGCCCTGCATATCCACAGCCAGCTCCCCCATCCTCCCCCCCATTCTCTCCCCCTCCTCCTCCTTTTAGGGGATTCTGTTTTATTGCTGCATCCACAATATCAGGGCTGCAAATGTGCTCTGCTCAGCTCGCTGTGCAGGAGCAGTCGACCATTAATGTTCTCCTGAAATCTTTATTTGTTTCTCATAATAAAACACTACGTGCTTTTTCTCACATATGACTTCCTTGTAAAGATTTCCACAATAGACGGTACAGCCCCTCTCGCTGCATATGATCTCATCCAGGTCGTGAATTGCTGGATTTCTGGCATTTTCTTTGTTCCCTGCCTTGATGATTCAGTCACTTATGATACCCAGTTGTGACTTTCTTAGTTTGTGCTCATTCAACAGGCACAATGCAGACAGATTCCTTTCAGCCTGCTTTGAAATGTCGCCAAGTAAATATTTTGTTTCAATCTGCTTCCTTTGTCTCTTCTCAGGCGACTAAACAGCACACAAGGGGAAATCCGAGTGGGACCCAGCCACCAAGTAAGTCACTGTGCAGCACACCATCACACAGCTGCTGACTTGAGAGATTTCTATAGTCTGGTGAAAGTTGAAAACAGCATGCAGCCTCTTTATGACAAAATTCAATTATGACACAGTTAGCTAACAAGTCTTCACAAGTCACTTCATGATGATGATTGATGGCATTTAGTTTGATTCATGGTATCGCTTGTCATTTAAGATAATCAAATCCTAACAAGATGTGTTGTAGCACGATAATATGTTGCCATTTAGCTTTACTACAACTTTTCCCACAAAATAATTGCTGCTGACAATAACACACCAGTTTGTATTTTGCTGCAATGCTTGATACTTTTACTACTTTTCTCTTGAATAAACTGCAGAAAGTAGTGTCAGTGTGGAATATGACACCTTCTTTTGTGAATCCTGGTAGAATCAAGATCCTGCAGTTTACATAAACATTTGCATTCAGTTTGCATGATGATTTACAGTATGTTTGCATCTGCCAGCCTGTGAAACTGTACTGTAGCTTTGTGTGATAACAGTATTTTTACATGCATTTAAATAGATCAGTAGGTCATTTATTATTATTTATCCTTTGATGAAGGATATGTACATGCTCCACCTTTAAAACAAAGCAAACAAAAAAACACTGACAGTCTTGAGACAGTCTTGTTCATCTGAAGTGCTGCGTCAGAAAGAACAGAAACTCATCCAACTGCTTCAGTTCTATGTTGTGTTAAGATATGGAATCATTGTGAGTGTAACTTGTCCCCATTCCTCGCCACCACCACCCGGTGAAATCTCGATGACAGGGGGCTGAAAGCTGATATTTTCTTCAAGCTTGCTTGCTATTTGTAGTGTGACACCATCTGTCCCTCTCCTTCTCCTTCTCCCTGGACCTAATTAGGCCAAGCTCCCAGAGCTGCAGCCTTTCCCCTCTCCTGGTGGCCAGGCAGTGACCGAGAATGAGGAGCTGGTCTGGATGCCAGGGGTCAATGACTGTGATCTTCTCATGTACCTCAGAGCCGCAAGGTGAGCCCAGAGAAATGCAGGAGTGCAGACCAGGCTGGGCTGCAAGGTCAACCCTAGTAGCTCAGGGGAAAATGATCACAAATGAGGTTAAAGATAATATAACTTAAAATCTATAACACCAAACTATCCCTTGCCTACACTGTAATGACACCTGAGTGTAGTTGCATGCATTTATTACTTAATAGTATTAAGACATTAAGACAAATCTACAGGACAGCAGTGGCACCATTTTTTTCCTAGTCTCAAGAGTGGTATTTTAATGCAACTTAGTAATGTTACACTTCATCAGGTGTTGTATCATGGGATAAAATCATTCATCAGTGTTCCCTGAGATGTTGTTGCAGTGAAAGTGATATGTGTTAACAGGTTTCTGTGTTGTAGTCAGGAGCCTCAGTGTCATTAATCACCATCTGTCACCAGGACAGTGTTGTAGAAACTCCACCAAAGTCTATATTTATCCACATTTATTCATGTGACCAGGATTACATGCTGTGAATTATAATGCACTTAATGCCAAAGCCTTGCTCAATGAAAAGTATTTTTCCGGTTGGTTATTAATACATGTATCATATGTTTATGAGAAAAAAAAGATTTACTGCAGGAGAGGAAGCCTAGAGCAAAGAGAAAAGGCTCATGATGTGGTTTAGCAGTGGCTACATCAGCTCCTACCTCAAATGCTCCTTGTTCTGCTGCAATTTGGTTCACTGTTCTCAGTTCCACACTCACTTCTATGGCTGCAACTAACAGCTGACAGTTATTTTCTCAACTACGTTATTAATCATTTGATGTATAAAACATCTGAAAACTGACTGGGAAAAAGGCCCATTACAATATCCTAGAGTCCAAAGTGACATCAACAGTCCCAAACCCCAAATTATTCAATGTACTGTGATCTGACCAGGAAAATAGCATAGAAGGAAAAGCTAATTCTCACTTTTGAGAAGCTGAAAGGATCACATTTGGCATTCTTACCTAAGGACTTAATTAATTATCCACATAGTTGCCAAAGAATTTTCTCTTAAATGACTGATCAGTTAACATTATCATCTTGCAGCTCTACTCCTGCTGTTACAAGCTGTCTAGTTTATGTCTATAAAGGCACTATGTCTTGGCTTGCGTTCCCTAACCCTGTACTGTTGGCCAGCCTGTTTATTAGTTGCCCCCCTTGTTTGAATATTGTTCTATCTTGTTACAGTATGTTGGATTTTTATGAAGTTGTATCAGTACCCCTGTTGCAGTGGCAGCAATAGTCTTTTTTTTTAAATCTGTAAATTTGTAGCCATTTGTATTTGCTTGACAAACATTTGCTAAAGGAGGGGAAAATCTGTTGAGGTGACCCCTGCTTATATTCATCTTTTGTAATCTCCAGTATACCTGAGAGACATGATTAAATGCACATGCACATTAAAGTGAGTTGAGTAATCACAGTTCTGTAAGTAGGTGTCTGTGGCCATTTCAGCGTTGACTTCACATATGTTGTGTCCACAGGAGCATGGCTGCCTTTGCAGGGATGTGTGACGGAGGCTCAACAGAAGACGGGTGTCTAGCAGCCTCTCGAGATGACACTACATTAAACGCACTTAACACTGTGAGTAACCATGCAACAAACCTAACACTAGAAGTCAAGTGTGCATGATAGAAAACGCACCAATCTATCATGAGTTTCACAATAAAAAATTTATTTTAATTGCTGCAATTGCAGCGTTTATATTATAGCTATGATGCAGCTCCACAGTGATGGGCAATGATAAAGCCCCTGAGCCCCAGTTGAGTAGCCCCCCTAGCAAACCCAGAGTCAGAGGCTTACAATATATTAGGCGTAATGAGAGATTTGTCCGTCACATTGATCATGAATACCGAGGAATCAACCACAAGAAAGAGATTAGAATCATCATAAACAGGGCATTTATATTCTGACTCTATAAACTGGAAAATTAACATAGCGGGCAGGTCATTGTCTCTCGACCTTCCTCTCTATTTGCAATTCCAATGAGTAATGCTTGTTTATTCTCGGAGGAAGAGCTCCAGCGCTGCCTGTTTCGCCCATTTGAATGTGACACCGGGCTTAAAGCTGCACACTGATTGCTTTTGTCACCGTGCTGTTTATTTCCAGGCTTGTCCTTGGATCTTAGCACAGCATTTCCTCTCATGCTCTGAAATCTCTAGTAAAAAGGTTCAGTCACTCCTGGATGTAAACTCTCTAATTAGCTCAATAGAATATGTCATTACGGCTCAAAATGTCGTTCCTCTGCCACTGTAAAGAAAGCTGTCACCTTCTACCTATAATCAGAATTATAAGTTAATAGGTTTTTTTGTGATTGTCCTCAGCTTCACGAGAGCAGCTATGATGCAGGAAAAGCTCTCCAACGTCTGGTGAAGAAGCCTGTACCCAAACTGATAGAGAAGTGCTGGTCTGAGGATGAAGTGGTAAGACAACATGCATTTAATTTGGAAATGGAATAACAAAGACATGATGCTTGAAAAATAATAGGCAGGAACATTATACACGTCTTAAGTTGGCATACACAGGAAATTGATATTACGTTAATTCCGGGTGGTTTTCTTGGTGTTTCTCAGTATTTCCTCAATGGGTATCTGCTGTCTGTCAGAGCTCAGTTTGTGTCTTTAGAGGGAGCTGTTGAGAGAGAGTTAAAAACAAAGCTCTTGGCCCAGTCTCATAAGACATCAGTAAAAACACTCGTCAGTTTCCAGCCTCCTCCAAGGCCCGAGAGCAGCTGCATCCTGTTTATCACCCACAGAATAAATCTTTAGTATGGAAGTCTGGAAAGGGAAAAGACTGAGGGCTGGTAATGTTAGCCTCCATTTGAATTTAGATGTGAATTTCACCACAGCTGTTAAAGGGCTGGAATCAGAAAATGGCAGCCCTTCTCCCTGATCAAACACCACATCATGAAGGGGTAGGAGGGGGATGAAAGTGCTGGATAACAACCATGTCAGAAACCACTGAGCACTGCTGCCTTGGCCTTGATGCTTTATGACACACTGCACTGCATGTTTGTATGCCCCCTCTCTTTTAAAGATAACACTACTGACTGATCTGTCTGTAGATCTTAGAAACACAAAAAGCTCCACTACTAAAATTCCTCTGTGTTAGTTTTTCCTCCTCCTGGGTGAATCGTCCTTTTAGAACTTTGATGTTGTTGGTAATGCAGAAGCCTGGTAGTCTTTTGTTACACTTTGAATCCAGCGGCTCAGATCCGGCGGAAGTGAATGAGTTGATTTGTCTTGTAATTGAACATGATGGGCACATTTGAATAAAGCCGGAGCCCACGGCAGGACCACAGCGATTCACAACAATTTAGTCAGCCTTCCCTTTGTGGACGAGTTATGAGTTTGCCTTTATTTGTGCATGCTTGCTGACGCCAAGCTGAACTGCTGCGCTAAGATGATCATGAGCTATGGACCGGCATGTTGATGGGAGGCTTCATTGCCACACTCCACCGCAGCAGGTCTACCACAGACCTCTTGTCACAGCAGGGGCTCAGCTGTAGTTAGACAGTGGTTCAGTTATTCACTTCTGACTTCTTGAACCAGAGAATAAAAATTGCATTACAGTCTTATTTACCTGTAATGATAGATACAGTAGAGACCAACCAAAACTACTGATACTGATATTTGTAGGTTTTAAAACAACAACAACAACAAACACATAACCTAAACCATCTTAATTTGCATTCTTTAGATTTTTAAATTTTTATTTTTATTTTTTGACTTGTGACCAAAGTGCATACTGAGCGGCACATTATACAGTGAAAAAACCTAGTTTGGCATTTTTTGCAGTCCTATTGCTTGTTGATTATCAGCTGACTTATACGATGAGAAATGTCTGCATTAAGCTAATATTGGCCAAAATCTTCGTCTAGCTTTATACCACAATACAGAAACACTATTACATCAGATAAAGCACTTAATACATATGAAATAAAAACTTTTCTTACTGATTTTGTTAGAAACAATTAAAAGTTAACATGCTGCAGTCGTATTATTATTATTATAAAAACCCACGAGACGAGATGCATTATTGCCCATCATTTATTCTGTAACCTCGATCAAAGCAACTCCGTCCAGACTTTAACAGAGGAGTTTCATCATGTTCAGACAGCATTATCTAAGTGAAGTGAGGGAGCTGTCAGGGAGTCCAGCACAGTGTGTTTTGTGTCTGCGGGTGGAGGCGGTCAGCAGACTGTCAGTGCTCCACCTGCGCCACAGTGTCCGCAGCCTGCAGAAGCAGCATCTTGACTGTGGCCAAGGACGCAGCTCCCAGTGATCTGATCACCGGTTGTGCCTTTTCAGCCCTGCAGCCTTGAGGGACAGGTGTAAATGTAGCTCCAACCTTGACATGCTCAGAGAAATCAGCCCTGCTGCTCTTTATTTATTTATCACCCCTTGCTCTGCCTCTCCTCCTCCTTCTCCTTCTCCTCTCCCTCTTCCATGTCATCCCCCCTCCAGGCCGAGCTTCATTATTCTTGCCTGCTCTTTTTTCACCCCACCCCTGCATTCTTTTAGAGATGTGAATAAAAGTGACAGCGGGGGCCACTGGAATGACAGAATCAGCCTGTCTGCAGGGTCACTTGTCACCCTCTCCTCCCCCCCTTTGACTTCTCTTGCCCCCCACCCTACTTCTCTGCTCTCCACTTGCAGCTGCTGCCACATAGCACATACTCCTGGACCTTTTCTCAACTCTCTATCTCTAGAACAATATTTAAAATTTCTCCCCACACACATCATGCAGAAAGATGAGGCCGCCGCTATGATCATTTGTTAGCTGTGTCATTGCTGCTGTGGAGGAAGTGACAGCGCTGCAAAGCAAGTGTTTTGTTTCATTTTTATTCTCTCCTCGCTGGCACAGAAAATCATTTCACTTCAGTAAGATTTGTTACAGTCAGCCCCTGAACAATCTCTCACCATGAGACTATTAGCACAGCTTTCAGAAACTGACAATCCATCACCTCGATGTGAGCACCGCTCAGAGGTGATAACCACTGATTACACAAGAAAAATCTGAAATGTTGTAAATTAAATATAAAACTCTGAATATTTCACCAAAAACATTCACTGCACAGTCTAAACTGCTTGTAGCTGTTGTATACTTAGCAGGCTGTTGAGTGTTGAGAGCAGAGGAGTGGCTTATTTAACCACCTGGAAAAGGGAAAATATAATTACTAATATAATTACTGTTATTATGGGCGGGTGAAACATTTCAGACAGAAGAGTGCTCTGCTTTTTCTGAAGTCTAACTGAGAGAGACAATCCCACTACACCATTTCTTTATGTGCATTTTATCAGAAGCCAGATCAATCCTCGCTGCCCACACACAGCTCCCTTCCCATCCTTTTGATCCACGTCTCTACGGCACAAAAAACTCTTTTTAAACCAAGAACAAAAAGCACTTCAAGTGAAACGCACACAGGTTGTTTCCTTTTAGTGCCATTAAATGTTTCTTCACTGGTGCAGTATTGCGAAACAGCAATAGTGTTACAACACTGAGTCCTGTCCTGTCTAAATAACCATTTGTTGTAAAGCTTGAAAGCACAGTTAGCTGACAGGAAATGATTATCACCATCTGTTTTTTGATCAGAAAACCCCTGTTGTAGATTGTAAGTAATTGGCGAGTCTTGGGCATTAAAAAATTAGAAGCTGCAGAGAGCATAAGCATTGTTTTTGCATTTGCAAGTATTGTGTATTTTAGAGTTTTTATGATTTATTGTAATGTGTTATATACAATTATCATGAAGAGCCTCATCATTTACCTCTATGTACACTATCCAGATTATGTCAGTGGCAGAAAGTTTAAAAAGATTATACGTAGGTTCTCTTCGTCCATCCAAGCCTAATAATTATAATAGTAATAAATATACTGAATTCAGCAAAATGAGAAATTATGACAAAGGAATAAATAAACCACGTGTATATATATATATATATATATATATATATATATATGTGACCAGGAATAATAATTAGAATGAGTATACTTAATCAACACATTTAGTATCTCCTTTCTCATGTGAATATTAAATATTGAATTCACACCCAGCAGCTGTAGTCTGCTAAAGCACCCTCTGTATAGTGAGTTTACACTATCAATTGACTCTGTTGCTCTTGAGAGTATCAAATGAATTGATTCTGTTCTGAAAGCTTTACTTTATTCAGACACGTCTCAAAAAAAATCCAAAGTCAGCTCAATGTTACATCATCAGATTGATTCCTTTGTACCTCCAGACTTGGTGAAGGTCGTCAAAAGGATTCTTGCCCTCTCAAACTTCACAAAAAGAAATCGCTTCCTCTCATGATGCTGCTGTCTTGCCTCACTGTAAATAAGCGCTGCTAATAATGCATCGGCCAACAGGAGGTGCCATATAAACAATCAGAAGCAGCAGCAGCAGCAGCGGTCGGGCTGCGTGTCGCCATGTCAGAGACAGAGAGGCTGATCTATGACTGCTGCGGGGAGGCAGGTCTGTTCCTCAGCCAGCTGCGCTGTGCCGCGGCTTATCTCCGCCTGTGTCTTCAGCTGATGGATGACTAGAGCAGGCTGCCGACGGCACCCGGGCCGGAGGTGGAGGGAGGAGGACGAGGTACAGGAGAGAGTGGCGGCCCCCCAGTGGTTGAACACAAGCTTACAGACCTGAGACGCGGGCCAACCAAATACACCACAGCCAGATAAAACCCCACGTGCAGCCCCACATCCCCCTGCTGCAGGCTGTAAATTATCTTAAAGTTAGACAAGCAGCTTCACTTCAGTGTCTGCAGTGGGAGGCTCTTGTTTGCGACACCCAAAGATTTAGTGTCAACAGTGCATTTTATCACCATTATGGTTCAGTGCCAGCAATGCTTTTTAGTGCTGTTTAGTAACTAAATAGCAGGCAGGATGGGTGTGTGCTGGAATTTCCTGTCACCTTTTGTGTCAGAACAAGCCAGAGGAAGCAAAGGATGTTACTTTGCCTGCTAAAAAGTTGACACAATATGTCTGTTTATTATTGCACAAAGATAAAAAACAGGACTTTTGGTCTGTTCAAACTCAGGTTCTTAATATACTGAAAAGTATTTTTTAAGGTGTTAAGAAAAGTTTCTTATTGAGGCATCTATCTTTATTAACATCTACTTAAAGCTTTGCATATCTAAACCAGAGATTTCTATCTTTAAGCATAGTGTCGGTGCAGAGAGGATGTGGGAAGTCTAGTGTCTGTCAATGCGGTCTCTTCTTCAAGCATGTTGTGATTTCCTCTCAACGCACCATGGCCAATCTTATTACTTGCAGATATTTCAGACAGCAGTGTTTTTAGCCTTTGGTTCTGGCCGGCAGACAGCCCGTCCTCAGCCCTCTGGCTTTATACACAGCAGGCTTTGAAAGGTCAGCTTTAAACAACAAGTCAAGTATAATGACTCCATATTGAGTGAAAGTGGCTTTGTTTGCTGTTGGACGGCGTTGCGTCAGTGTTTTCATGGAATGACATTTAGCAGGAATTATGTTCCATGTGTGAGCCTGCGCTCTGTTTGTCATCGTGATACCATCTTTGTACGCAAGTCTGCATTATCTTAACCAGTTTTACAACTCCCAACAATCAACTCTCAGGCAGGAAGCGGGCACAAACAACAATGGCCTATTGAATCATTTTTTCTCGTTCTCCTCCTCCTTTTATATGTCTCCTCTCCAGCCTCACAATAGTGCTCTGTTAGCCTCCGAGGGGGAAACTTGGGGCGGGTGAAAAGCGCCAGCTCTCTGGAACACACTTAGAGAGAGAAGCCTGTTGTTTCTGCACAGCGGATGGCCATTTGGTAGCGCTTCCACCCCGCTCTCACCCCTCCTCCTCCTCCTCCACCTCCTTCTCTTGCTCACTCTGGCTCTCTCAGCCCCTCCTCCGCTGCTGCGTTGCCCAGCAACGGAGGGCTGGAGCAATCGGAGCAGGGGCAGAGCGATTCAGGGAGCAGATTGGCGGATGATTTATTAGCTGGGCTGGAGAGCAGTGAGCCCAGGCAGCTGAAATGGAGCCTTAAACTGGAGCCGACGTGCAGGGAGGGAGCAGGGAGTCAGCGAGAGAAAGCAAACGCGAGGGAGGGAGGGAGGTAGAGAGGGAGCATGCACGCAGCTCCTCTGTGGAGACGGACGGACAGACTGTGGAAATAGTACAGTTGGGGAACATAATTAAGGTGACATAATTAGGACGGACACACAGGCTGCATGGGCAGGTCTGATTGTCGACTTGTCCTACCGTCACTGCGAGGCAGGAAATCCAAACTCTTCTTCTAAACGGTGCCTCTGTGGCGAAAAGAGTAAACACACTCTATTCAGTCAGCAGAATCCCTCTCTGTCTATTTAAGACCCTCTTCTGAGAGCAATTATTCTGCAATATGCTCTTACTCTCTATTCTTCTCCAGCTCTCCAAACATTAGAATTTGCACTTATATGTTCATGCACCTGCAGCCATGTTTTGTGTTTGGGCACATATTCTCGAATACTATTCATTTGCACATCACTTTGGACAAAAGCATCTGTCAGATGAATAAATGTAACTGGTTAAAACCTCAAGTAAAGAATCAGATCTCTCATTTCGCTGCTGCGAAAGAGACAGGAAACACTGCTTCGTGATTATTATATTATTTGTACATCTTGTGTGAAATTTTCACTCATTTGTGTTTTCCCCCACAAACATTCCTGAAGCTAATATTTCCAAAGAATATTTATTTAGTTTTGTCATCGCCTGTCAAACCAGCCCTGTTAATGCCGATCCCCTTGACCTCTGCAGTATGTAGCTCTGTGGATGTTTGACTGACAGTCCAAATGGTAATCTGCTCTTAACCCCTCGAGTGGCTTGACACGGGTGTCGGATGTGGGAGAGCGCTTGTGTTGGAGATGGCTCCATCTACTGGTTAATCAACCGCTACACCTTCCGTCTGATTAATGCAAATTAACTGCTGTCTCATGTCACTGATAGGACATGCTTTTTTGTGTTCAGACTGCCAGCTCTGTTAGATCTCACTTTTGATCAGTCATCGTGTGTTGATTATTTAGTCTGGTCTAACCTTATACTTTCAGGTTTTGTTCCTCACAATTACACAGTTTAACTCTCAAACTTGAGACTATTGTGTTTGTTTGCATAATGGATATAAATACAGTCATTCTTTCCTTTGTTAAGATAGGTCTGTCTTTCTCGCCTGTAATCTTTCCTCCTGAGAGACAGTTGTGTTTTGCAGCTGGCTGTTTTACTTCTGTAAATTTGGCCTTTGTTCCCCACCAAAGCTGGGTATGTAAACAATCTGTGGTTACATAATGTACTGTACACGGCATGGAAAATGAACTCCTGACACTGGGGAGAGACTCTATGTCTGGTTTTCCTTCTCACTTGTCTCCTTCCACCATGTCCAAGACCTTTCTCCACACAAACTGTATCAGCCTGCCTCCCCTCTCAGCCTGGCAGCTAGTTGTGCCTCTGTGTGCGAGCTCAGCCCAAGCTCTGATCGCATTTACCAGACCGCTGTAGTTTCTATGTCAATGAACGTTTCAGCACAGAACAGTGGCCTGGCTTTTTCCCGTGTTGGGGGAAGAGAGGTGAAGCCAGCGGTAGAGGATCGAGAGCAGGCTGAAATGAGCGCTGAGCCCGACGCTCACATGAAGCCCAGGACTCCACTCCTGGTTTTCAAGCCTGCTGCAAACCAGAGGCTCTCTTGCAGAAAGATCACATGTAAAGCCTTCCCCTTTGTAGTGGAAGAGCAGAGAGTGACAAGCTATTTCTTGCTTGTAAAAAAAAAAGGAAAAAAAAAAGCAGTATACCGTCGCAGACATTGTGGATTTGCCCCTATAATTTCTCTTTTACCTGTGGCTGGACGTAGAGATATGTGCCGTGCTCCCTGAGGACTTTTCCCTGCTTTTTGCTGGAGTTACTTGGTGGAAACGGTTGGCTGAGATCACTGAGGAACGGGGCTCGCCTCTGGAACAAGAAAGTAAATCTGTTGGTTTGTCTGCTTCGCTGGTTATGAATGTTTTCAGCCTCCGCTTTTTATGGCTCGCAGTCTGTGGCTCTTAAAGGAGAAGAAATATATTTAGGCTGTTCAGCTTTTTTGCTGTTTAGTCGTCTCTGCTGTTGTTTTTGTGCTCATTGAGCTGAGGTGGTGTGTTCACAGTCAGTTTTCACGTCAGATTAAATTCTGTGTTGTGAAGCAGCGATTCCTGTCACCGTCCTGTTCACCTCCTTTTACTCGTGTTATCATTTGTTAGTGTATTTTACATTTTGACGTGTTTTCTGTGCTTTTATAATTGCCAAAATGTGCAGACAAAAAATAGAAACCGTCCAAACACAGTGAGGCATTTGCTTGCTTTTCAACTCTCAAGTTTACGTTTTGACTTTGAACTTTTCACTTCACTAACTAGCACGTTCAACATGTACGTTTTTATAATTGACGATATATATTTTTTTTACCTGTATTTTCTGTGCACGTGAAAAGAAGAGCTTAATCTCAGCGTCTCTCCCTGCCTTACTTGTCATTTCCTCCCTCGTCTTTTTTTGCCCTGACATGGCTGTGTTTTCTCGGGACTTTAAACAGCTTTCTAGATGCACATCAAACCTCCGCAACCACAGACTACAGAAATGAAAACAATGTTTTTTTTGTCGTGGTGCTAGCCAGTAACTTTATGCGGTCACAGTTTAGCTGACTTCACAGATAGTAACTGGGTCTTTTTTTTCTCTCTCTCTCTCTCTTTCTTCCTCTGTGAAAAATTGCAGAAGCGCTTCATTAAAGGGTTGAGACAGTTCGGCAAAAACTTCTTCAGGATCCGGAAAGAGCTGCTGCCCAACAAAGAAACGGTAAGATGATTTGTTTCTTTCTATACTGTGGAACTTTTTTAGCGTCTGTGTCATTTGTTTTATGGCACTGAAACACATAAAATGAGGTACATGTGGTTTGCTTGTAACTAATGGAAAGCTGGAGCAGTAAAACATTTTTAGTGTGATATTCTGAGCCTGGGTGGTTTTTAACCCAGAGGCTTTATTGATAAGAAGAAAGTGCTGCAGTATTGTCAAGATCTCCCTTCAGGCTGTCTGGATAAAAAAAAAAAAACTTGTTATACCTGAGAGGAGAAAAGGTTAAATGTACTTCACAGACAGTTACACTCACAAGTGACATGCTGAACATTAATTAGCACCCTCTGTTAGCAAGTAGTAAACAAGTTGTGCAGATGTGATGTGAGCCAGTGTTTACAGCACAGCTTGGGTCTGAAGAGCAGCCTTCTTTATCTCATGTTTGTGCTAAAGTGTTACAGCAGCACTCGAGATTTTTTTTTTTTTTCCACCCAACTTTTAGAGTAGTTAACTCTAAAGTGCAGCGAAATGGCTTCCACGAGGATTAAAAAGCAGGTTACGATGGGAGCCTTTTCAATGAACGTGAAATCTCTAATAGCTGTGCTTTTAAAGGAAACAAAATTATGTTTGCTGTCTGAAGGTGGCAAATTGAAGTTGCATCATAGAGACAGAGGGTGCAACGTTTAGCACTGTCTGTTACAGGCCCAATGATATGTTTTTTTAACATATAAATTTGAGATACACATACGATACATAAATAAATATTTTTGGGTTTTATGCTGAAAAATCTTTTTTTAATGTTTTTTTTTTCAGCTGATCATAGCTGAAAATACAGGCTTCTTTGTTTGTCACTGATGTCAACAAACCTTTAACAGCATCAGAAAATATTAATAACTCAGATTTTGTTGCTGCCAAGTCTTGAGTGCTTGTTTTCAAGTAGGTTCCAAATTTCTACTTTGAATTTGGCTGCTCATTCTTCTGTTTACAGATTATTGTAACTTTAACTATTTTGAGGATTAAATTATAATGTGTCTTGCATTATACATACTTCTTCTTCCTTGGTAGCTTTAAGGTTCGTCAGTCACGTATGAAAATTTTGATTGGAGACACAGTGATTTCATATCTGTCGATCTTTAAGCAACTCTCGTAACGGTGTTGTTTATTTACATGAGCAGAAGGATGTTCCTCTTTCAGACTTTCCCTCTTCTGCATGCGAGCGTGCTTGTGCGCACGCGTCAGTGTGTTGCTCATCTGTTTGTCGGGTCAAATCGAGGCCTAACATTGATTTGAACAGTGAGCAGTTGACCTTATTAAATGTCATCATTATATGGAAAACAAAACATGGCAACCACACTGACTTTGTGTCGTTCCTCTTTAAGCTGAGTTACAACATTTTACCCTAATCTTTGTCTCATATACTGCAAGGAAATCTGTCACTACTACTTGGTTACTGCTTGATCTTTATCTGGGCTGTAATTGGCGATAAAGGGAACATTTTGTGCATGTACATGTTGCTTCAAAGTGTGACTTAGCCATTCGATTATTCCTAGATTGGTATTTTGATTCATAAAGCAGGGCAGACCTCGATGTTTCTGTGAGGCTGCTCCCTCTGGAAGTGTGCCGATGCAGTGCTGACACAGGCATCAAAGGAAAATCAAAGGTGTTTGTCATACTTCTCGCCACTTCATTTCCTTGTCTACTGTGAGCTCAGTATACGTCAGCCCTCCTTCTCAAACACACACACACACACATCATGTAATATTTTGACTCAAGAACTCTTTAGCGTCACCTCCTTTATGCCACATTTTTTATCCCTCAAAACCAATTTGAACCTCTTGAATAAGAGATTAAAGTGTATGAATACAGTTTCCTCACAGAGGTTTCTTCAATTATTTTTTTACTGGTTTTGAAATATATGACTAGTCCAGTTGATTGGCTATAAAGGAGGCATTAATGTAATTCAACCTGGAGGGGGAGTCTACTTGGCAGGAAAGGTAATAGACCTCCTCCAGGATCTAGGCCTGCCACCACCACAGAGCAGAGACAGATTAATTTTTCCTCTGCAAATGGAAAATAAACTGGCCTTTAAACATATGAAAAGAGGAGAAAATGACTGGGAGAGCAAAGGGAGGGCAGCAGCGACCGGAGGAGAAGGGGTGAGGTGGGGCGTTAGCTCAATATAGAGACACAGAAAAGCCTGGGTTGTCGTACTGGGGGGAATAAAAAAAAAACTCTTTGCTTATGATTGAACTTGCTTTTGTGCTGTAAAACTGATCTGAGCAAGTGCCAGTCAATACCCCGAGGAAAGCTCCATTTATTTTCTACCTGCTCATTCCCAAATCCTATATCTGGAACATGAGCACAGCAATATCTCAGGATATTTTAGGTCTGGGAAACGACAGAGATTTTCCCACTATCTCCTCCCACAGGTACATATTTGCATTATTCTGCTTTTGCACATCAAAATATAAAAATGCTACAGCAAATAGGGCGTCTCTGCCCGATGTCCTGGCCGGACCGCTGTCGTTGAGATCCAGAGGTTCAGTACAGCGTGTCTGCCTGCCCCTCACCGCTCTTCCCGCTAGTCCCTATTAGCCGCGCTGCCCCTGAAGCGCCAGCGCGGCTCAAACAGCCAGTGCCAAGGGTAAGCACCCAGCGCTGTGTAAACACACCAGGCCTGACTAACACTCAGGAATGCTTTATATAAAGTCACATAAAGGCCCAGAGGGGGAAGTGGGTGTGTCGTCTGACCGTCTGCAACTGGCTTTGCTGCCACCATTTCCTTCACTCCAGAGAGGACGTCATGGAACATGAGCTCGCTGCTTCCAGTGTTTAAACAACTAAATATGCTGAAATGGCAGATCACAGATAACTCTGTGCCTGATATTTGCTCTGGAGGGGTTTTCATAAAACTGTGGTTTTAGGGGGGATATCAACAGACAGTATTTGCTGAAGAGATTTGTATCAGCCACAGCCTCTGTTTGCTGTACGGCCAAAACAGAGAAATTGACAGTTAAAAATCGGATCAAATTAGGGCGCTTAAGTTTTGGCTTGTTTCCATACATGATGAGGTTGAACCATTTCAGTGGTGGAAAAGGGCAGAGCAGTTAACTTGCAAATGATGTTAAGAAATAAATATGAGAAATAAGAACATATTATACATGTGTCACAATTATATTTTCACTCTTTTAAAGGCACAATATCTAACGTGCTTGTGTCTTTGTACCCATATGACAAAGATTATAAATTGCATGAAAATACAGAGAAATTATTTACATTATACTCACATATCAGTGTTATGTATTTAGAGCATAGAAATATTTCAAAATAAAACACAGCACAATCATAATCTAATAAACAATTTACAAGCATAGAACAAAAGCTTTGAGTGTGTGAATGTTTATCAGTTCAGTTTTCCCTCGAGACTCCACTCCTGCATCCTGTTGTTTATTCTCTTGTGACTGCTCGCTTTTACGCCACGCTTAATATTAACGTTCATACAGTATATCAGCACAGAATTGGCATTAGCACTGACGCAGCTAACTAATGTATTATTGTGATACTTCATCACATGTATATTAAATTAATTTATACATGAATATCATACAGTTTTATTAATAGTGAGCTGGCACTGGCGCAGCAAAACATCAGCCGCGACCTGCGTAAACCTACAGGACAGGAACAACAGAATCAAACATTGAACTGATTCATAGAGACATTTTTGGGCTGCTGGTTCCTGCTTTGTTTTGGCATGGAGGTGGAAAAGACAGAAAGGTGCAGTGGCAGTGCGTTAGAAAAGCTAACACAGGTGAAGCCACAGTGCGTGTTTGGCTCGCGTTAACGTCACAAGCCAAACAAGTGTCCTCAGAGGGCAAACAGTTCGGCTCCAACACAAGGGCAAGCAGCAGCGTTAATTTGAAAAATATAACCATAATTCTCAGTAATACTTGTGTGAGGATTTAGCTTTTGATTGTGGCCAAACAGTCCAGGGCGCAAATGTCAGTGAGACTGCAGAGCGGGTTATATTTCCTGGCCATATGGGTGACCTGAGCCCCATGTCAGATTTTTTCAAAAACTGCTGCCTTGTTTGTGTCGACACTCAGATCAAGCAGGAGGCGATGTGCTGAGCAGTTCTTGCAGCATCTTGTTCTCCCCCTCCTCCTCCCTCTGCAGGCCCTGTCATTTACAGGATGGCCAACAGGAGAACAGTGTTCTCAACACAACCTCACAGCAGATGTTTGCCCTGGTACAATCTGTACAAACGTCAAATTGAATTCATTGCCATGTCCTTAGCTCAGCAGCCAGAACCTTGGGGATGACTGTGATTATAAATACTTTGGTTCAAACGCTAATTAAACCAGCTACAAACTACAGGGGCCTGGTTCAGTTGGCAGCAGCTGTCAGTGGAGATGCACCGATACCACTTTGTTTCAGACCAAGTACAAATACTTATTTGGGTACTTGCCAATACCAAGTACTGATATGAATACTTAATAATACCATTATAGTTCTAACAAAGACTATGAGAACATGTTTCATTTTCACCAGATGTTTCTCACTCACTCTGACTGTAGCAAATTATATACAACACAATGCTGTTGCTGACATGTTAACTGCTTTTTGTTTTCATGAACAAACATGGCACTGCCACACGTCTCACTTAAATATACCCTGAAACACATTCAGTGGATTTCGGCACCACGCAACATAAAACTGTAGCAGAACAACTGAAATGATATATTATCTTGTTAGTGTTGTCTGTGAGGACTAAGCCGACTCTCTTGGGAGTAAAATCCTCATCGGTCCTCTGTGTAGTTAAACCGATGAGAGACATTGGGCTGGCACTTCTTTTCCAAATATCAGTGGTGAAGCCGAAGCCTGAAATGTCCAACTACAGGGTGTTGATGTCCTTTTTCATGAAGTAATGCAGCTTTAGTAATTTGGTTTGTGTGATGTGGTGAAGGCCAGCAATCTCATGCTTTGGCTCCAGTACACCAAAAAAATCCCATATTATCCACAACTGACAACTGCTGGTCATTAGGAGCAATGTACTGGCTAAGAGCTTCTGTTATTTTACTGCCCGTAGGTCTTCTTCTCGTGACCTTTTTCCTCGCTTTCCAGTATTTGCTGCAAAGTTAGTGGTTGCTGTTTCCCATTGCTACCATTGGCAAACTCCCTGAACTCTGTGTTCGGTTGGTTCTTTAGATGTTTTATTAGATCGCTTGTGCTAAAGAAGCTACTTTTCACGCCTCCTCTTTAATTTAGCAGAGCATAGTTTGCAGTCTGCTCTACTTTTGTCATTATTGTTTATCATAAAATATCTCCAGACTGCTGACATTGCGTATCCTCTTTCTACCTGATGTCACTAAAGTGGTATCGGGCACAGTTGTTTCAGAGTAGTTTCACGATTGCAAGTACATGAGCACAGTATGGGGCTGATACCTGATAGTGGTATCGATGCATCCCTAGCTGTCAGTTGTGTGACAGAACAGCTTTGGTAAATGATATAACTTGTTTAGGCAGTGAAATTGCTGTGGGCTGATGGAAGCTCAGCCAGCATGTATTGATGTTCTTTCAGCAGACCACAGACACTTCAGCTCAGCCGAGTGTAGGCAAAATCTTTTCCAGCCTAATAAATGGCGCACGGTGAGCCGGAGCTGCCTGTGTAATTGAGTTCTTTGGTAGGCTTCATGTTGTGGTTTTTGGGGACTAGCTTATCAGCAGAACACGCAGGATCGACCCTCCAGCAAAAAGGCACTGTTGCCATCCAATCTGCTTTCACTGGCAAAAGCGCTTACAGCAGGAAAAACACGAGTGCTGATTCTTCAGCATGTGCATCTCTGACCTGTGAAAGCAGAGCTTATTCAGTCATTCTCCATCAGAAAGGCTCAGCGCAGCAGGGAACGGTTGTCTATTTAACCGCCTTTCACATCCACTCTGCTCCACCAGCCAAGGTCCTTTTACTATTCAGTCGCCGCTGTCTGCCGAGGCATCGCTGCGCTGGAGGTCTATTTTTGAATTGATTCTATTTTTGAATTTACTACATACATGATAACATGTGGCTGATAGCTTGAGTATCTGACTCTGGGATTTGTTTCACTCCAATGTGAATTGTGCAGCTTTGACAATAGGAGTAAAAGAATAAAGTGAAAAGCTACCTTGGATTTTATTTTTATTTCAGAAACTACCAATTGTGAAAAACAGCTTCTTTCATAACTTAAAGCAATTTAATAAAAGTCAGTCTAAAGAGCACACCACCACACAATTTTAAATTATAATAATTAAATTTTAATATTTAAATTAGCACTAAGCAGTGTTTTTAAATTAACATTTATGTTTTTATTCATTGTAATTTATTACAAATTTGTTTGTAAATTCAAAACCAGCTTCAAGCATCAAGCCGCACATTATGATTCTGACCTGAAGTTTTTGAGCATAATTTTTATGTCTGTATCCTGTAAAGACGACGGATACTTTACTTAGGAATGCTGTTTAAAATCTCAAGATAAACAGACATGCACTTTTTCCACAACAGAACATTTTAAATGTCCCTTTAGGCATCACAAGTACGCTCGCGACCTGTTAAACCACATAAGCCGTTACAAAGTTCCCCCCCACAGTTACAGGGAGCCTGAGGATGATAGAAAAGTCAAGCAGCACTCACTACAACAGTCCACTGTACAACCTGTCATGGGCGATGAAGAATACCTCGTCCAGGGGTCGAGCACATACATAATTAAACCCTGGTTTGATTTAGCTCAGAGAAATACATCCCCCTTTCACCTCACTGAAATGAATCAGGAAGCAGGAGGAGCACAGGTTCATGCTGTATTGACGGCTGTTTACACAGCTCACTATCAGCCACCAGAACCCAGAAATCACATGCTCCCAGCGCGCTCTGCTCTCACGGCTGCCTCGAGTTCTTAGCAGAAATTTTTATTCGCCGAGAGATTTTTAGGAAGGGTTGTGGTTGGACTGAATGTTGATTGTCCATTGTTATCCTCTGCTGGCTCTTTATTTCTCTCTCTCGGCTCTCCTCCACACTCAGCCCTCCCCCTCCTCAGCTCTCCCCTGTTCTCTCCTCCTTCCCCTGCTCTTGCCAGTAACGGCCTTAACCGTTTGGCTTCATGTCAAAGCAGGGGCCTTTTGTGGCTCTGTCGCAAATCTGCCAGGAAAAACAGAAACCATCTGTTCAGGCCTGGGCCTGAGAGGGGATGAGGGTGTAAATACATGAGTTTAGCCCTCGCCCTGAGCCCTGCCCGCGCACACAGGACCACCGAGCCCACTGGAGGATCCTGCACCCCCACTCAGCCTCAACCTGCACTCCCACCCGCAATTATACTGTAATCTACAGTGGTTTCATCATTAATCTTGTTCAGGCTGAATCTTACAAACCAGAACATAAGATGATTTATAACACAGTGACTGAGTACAGAACCGAATATGATAATATTAGATTTTATTCTTATGAATTACAACACTTGCATCTATCTACAGACGGAGACTACATTTTCTCTAAGATATAAAAACGTAGTATTTATGTGCCAGCACAGAATTTATGATTATTCTACATTTTTTTCTGCTATTACTCAAAAGAGCACAGATTATTTTTTAAAAGTAATTTATGCTAATTACAATAAATTGAGGAAGAGTGAAAATCTTTGGCTGTGATGGCTGATGATTTGCCATGTTTCTCAGCGAGTGTCAAAGAAAGATGGCTGTACATAATGTTGAACTCCACATCCATTTCACACATACATACTCGTATGTAGACGACCATTTTAAGTGGCAATAACTGGAATGGAAGCCCTGAGTGTCGTGATAGGAGGGTAAGCCCTTTCCTTGTCGGATAATCCACCGGCCAGAAAGCTCCTGCAGATGGAAGCAGTCTAAAAGGCCTTATAATACAGAGCTTATGTTGTCACTATCTCATGTTCTGCGGAGCGGCTGCACACTCTGTACCACTCTGCAGTGATTTAGTGGACTGGGGGGGAAATTATGGTGCTGAGGCCAGGGCCAATCTACATTTCTATTTCAAGTATTTCCATGAATTTTTACTGGATACCCGGGAACTGTTTCAGATACAGGTTCATGAAAGTGTTTTGGTTCTACTGTCATCTTCATTTTAGGAAGAAATATCAACTTTACGCAGAAGCCCGAATTATCACACACCAACTTTGCTGGCTAAACACCCAATCTTGGAGAAGAAACACAAGGCAATGAGAGTTAAAGTGTTGCTGTGGGCATATGGAAAGTGACTTTGATAGAGACATAGAGAAAAAGCACAGAGAAAAGTACACAAGTCAGTGTGAGAGATCGGACATATGTGGCTTCGGGCGAGCCAATTTTGACGTGCAGGCAGGCTGAGAGGTAATCTGTCAATCTCCCTTTGACACTAATTTACAGCACCAAGCCTCTCTCAACCACAGGAATGCCATATTCGTCTTCAGCTGCACTTCACTCACACATCATATGTAACGCCACATTGAAAGTCTTGCCTGTGATGTCTTGCAGACATCAATCTTTCTTTTGTGACAACGTGACTGTATTGAAAATTAGTCTTCATGAACTACAAAGACAATATATAACAAACATGATAAAAAGTTTTTTTTGGAGTACAAATTTTTACTAGAGGGTCAGAGCTCGTCTTGACTTTTTTTAAAACCTCTCAGCTCTAAATTTTACTCTAAATTTGTTGAGCTGCTTCTTTTGTTTTTCACTTTCCATTTACATCCGGCTCATCAGTGCACCTGTTATTCCCATTCAAAAGCCCAAGTTAATGTTTTCATTAGCCCCTGCCTAATGTAATGGTACTTGACACAGCGTAAGTGATGGAGAGGCAGGGTGACCTTTCTTCGTGTCTGCCAAGCTGTTGTTGAGGCCGTGTGTGGTTGTCAGCCTGCAGCGAGGAGGCAGAGAGGCACTGCTGAGAACAGTCATTAAGCACAGAGCAAAGCCAGCGCTCGGCACCACTCGACACTTTTGATCTGCACATTTCAATTAGATTTCACATCAGGACGCCTGCCTTCCCTCAGTTAGCACCTGCGCCCTTCCCTCCCAACTGGCCGGCCACGCTGAATAGGGAGGCTCACAGGAAAGTTCTGTTAGCAGCCTGACGTAGATGCACAAACACATGGCAACATAATAGAGCTGTTTTTAGTGATATAATAACCATTAGCTGCTCTGTTCTTGCCATAACCGTGGGCAAAAAGCACGCATTCAGGGATACATGAAGCACTGTGAATGTTCCACAAGTTAGAAGGTTAATCTTTTCTTCTTTACCCAACTGGCTTTTATATTTTAAAGGAGCCCTACTGATTTGTCTCTGCTGAGCTTCTACATGTGGAATTGTTCCCAGTGCTCCAGATGTGCTCATCTGCAGTCTTGAGGTCTGAAAACCTAGTCAAGCTGTGGGGCTTGGGACAGCCAGAGCAATGGCTTTGCTATAACACGGCACCTTAATTTACCCTGAAATTTGAGAAGGTTTCATTGAGCTCAAACACCCTCAGTAAATGTTCCCAGCAATGCCTTGCCTGATAAGACGGAGTGCTACAGCCACTTCTAGATATGAATTTCCCCTAAGAGCCACATGAAGGGAGATCTTATTAAACGGCCCTCAGCCCACTGAGTCTGGCATTTTCTGCCAATCAAAACAGTGATTGAGAAAGACTTAATGTCAGACGCTCGAGCGATTTGGTGAAGCGATAAACACGCTGGCCAATCCCTGACCTGCGTTTTCTCCCCGCAAACAACAGGAAACTAATTAGGCTCAAGTAGTTTTGGATTTCACGAGATAACAAATTAGAAATTAAAGCTGTAATTTCGTTTATGTTTCCATTAACACCATCCTATTATACTTGATAGTTGGCTGTGTTACAGTGTTGTTTTGTCTTATTGTTAAAATAGAGTTAAGCGAGAAGCTTTTTATAGCCGTTTAAAACGGTCCACGATTACATCAAATCCTTTCCTGCCATTGTTTGTTTTAGTACATTTTGATACGAGATGTTAACTGTTGCTGGAAAGCTGTTAATGCATTTTAGAGAGCAATGCACTGACTAATTTATGTCAAGTTTCTCGGCTGAAGCAAAGACAGAAAACAATCGATAGCCATTAAACTCTTGGAGCTTTGTTGAACAGCAGTTTAACAGACCTCAAACAGTAGATGTGTGCCCTCTGGGCTTTAAAGATTACAGGTGACTTAGTGCTCACCCAACAATCACATCGCACCTTCATGAATTTGTTATAGAGCCAGTGGAAGACCACTAACAAGTGAGAGTTCATGGTGAGGAGGAAAAGGGCAAAGCCCCACGGGAAACTACATAATTGTCCCTGACTCCTGTCGCCAATTTTCAGGGCTTGTGTATTATGAGTGTGGCCAGAAAGCAGCAGTTAATATGCACAGGCTGCCTCAGCAAAGTGCTTTCTGATCCATGATTGCATGTGTTAATGTTTCAGTTGGGTATTGATTTCCTGGCGGCCTTTTGTACAGTGGATTTATCCGCCTCGCTCACTGGCAAGCGCACCCCTCCGAATGTTTGATTAAAGTTCAATTGACTCTTCCAGTGAAGGGGCGAGGAGCCATTTCACTCCCTATTTGTAGCGCCAAAGCTCTGCCTGACATGTTCTTTTGTTCCTATTCAAGCTCCTGCCACCCAGGCAGCCACCAATGCACTGATCCTAATATCCCTGCATTCAGTGAGCCTCCTCGCCTAATCCTGGGACAGACAGGGCCGCAGCACAAACACGCCCGGCCAGCTACAAATCCTGGCATGGACTTACCTACTCCGTGGCCTTTCACTGTGAAATACTGTGCTGACTGCTAATGTGTATTTTCCACATATTTTATTCAGCCTAGCTGCAGATATTTCACAGTGACTATTCTCCAATTTTTCATCAACTTTGACAAAACCTTAATTCCTTTTAAGTCAGTCACCTCTTTGCAGTCAAGTGACGCCTCCTCCTCATTACAAATACACGTGTTTGCCTTCTGTGACATATTTGCCCATTTTAACAGCATTCATTTTGTGTGTCATTTACAGGGAGAGCTAATTACCTTCTACTACTATTGGAAGAAGACCCCCGAGGCAGCCAGTTGTCGAGCCCACCGCAGACACCGCCGCCAGCCCGTCTTCCGCCGCATCAAGACGCGAACCGCTTCAACTCCTGTCAACACTCCCTCACGCCCCCCTTCCAGCGAGTTCTGTACGTATATTTGACCTGTTCATTGGCAGCCGGGGAGGAAAAGGCAGAGACATGTGTTGAAATATTCTGGTGATAGAGCAATGTGTTTGAAGTGGGTTTTTTTTTTTTCTTTCACTCTCTTCCAGTGGACCTCAGCTCGGCCAGTGAAGATGACTTCGACAGCGAAGACAGCGAACAGGAGCTGAAGGGCTACGCCTGCCGCCACTGTTTCACTACCAGTAAGACCACGCTCCATTTACAGACACTCACACTCTTCATATGGACTTGCTTGGCTATTCCTGTCCTGATTAGGATCAGTGTGGGCCTGCACAACACAGTGCTGTGTGACAGATGGGCATCAGAAGATGTCAGGACTAATTTGATCAAATCAGACATGAGCCCACAGCTCATTCACTCTCTCCACCTCATTATCCTTCCCCTCTTTCCACACAGCTGGCTCCCAGTTGCAGGCGCACATCTTATCTGCCAGCACAACAAGGGTGGCTAATAACTTTGGCTTTATAGTGTTAACCCATGTAGACATTAGCACATGACTGAAGATTATCCTTAATTCAGCTGCTGCATGAAAAATGAATAATTGCCTCATTAGATGGTGAAGTGCAGAGTTACTTAAGGACATTCTCTATTCAGCAATATCGCTGCAGTTCAGAGATCATTTCTACGTGTTTGTACTTCTAACCGCCGGTGAGTGTGTGTGTTATTTCACAACTGTAAATGGCTTTCCTCAGCCTCCAAGGACTGGCACCACGGGGGCCGGGAGAACATCTTGCTGTGCACAGACTGCCGCATTCACTTCAAGAAGTACGGTGAGCTGCCCCCCATCGAGAAGCCTGTGGACCCGCCGCCATTTATGTTCAAACCTGTCAAAGAGGAAGAGGATGGACTCAGCGGGAAGCATAGCATGAGGACCCGACGGAACCGAGGCTCGGTACGCACACACTCCTGCTCTCCATCTATCCCTCTATTTTCACCTTCAGGAACCACAGCCTCAGAGTTATCCTCACAGCAAGGCAGAGCTACAGAGACTACAAAGCAATACGCTTATATTCACCAGACAAGTCTTTCAGAGAGAGTTTTGACATGCATTGTTTCATAAATGGGGTTTGGACTTATGTATGTGTCCATGTTAATTTCTTCTATCCAGATTATGAATTTATGATTCATGTTGCCTTTTTTTTGCTTATTTCCAGATGTCAACGCTACGTAGTGGTCGTAAGAAGCAGACAGCCAGTCCCGATGGCAGAGCCTCGCCTACCAACGAGGATTTGCGCTCCAGTGGACGTACCTCACCCAGCGCGGCAAGTACTGACAGCACAGACAGCAAGACAGACTCCATGAAGAAGCCCAGCAAGGTAAACACAGCACAGACTGTTTGAAATTTTCTTTCAATGCACGCATCTCTTTGAAATGGACCCTAATGACTCTGCTGCTTTGACTCCACAGAAGATAAAAGAGGAGGCTCCTTCACCTATGAAGAGTGCCAAACGGCAGCGAGAGAAGGGAGCTTCAGACACAGAGGAGCCCGAGAGGGCCAGCGCCAAAAAGTCCAAGACACAAGTGAGTTTTTGGCCTTTGTTTTGATGTTCAGATGAGTTTCAATGGAATGCACAGGCTTGGGGTTATGATACTCATCCCTCTCTCTCTCCTCGATCCCTCAGGAGCTGAGTCGGCCAGACTCGCCCTCTGAATGCGAGGGGGAAGGGGAAGGAGAGGGCGAGAGCTCTGATGGACGCAGCATCAACGAGGAGCTCAGTAGCGATCCTAAAGACATTGACCAGGACAACCGGAGCTCCTCCCCAAGTATCCCCAGTCCCCGCGACAATGAGAGCGACTCAGACTCGTCTGCCCAGCAGCAGCAGCTCCTGCAGAGCCAGCACCCTCCAGTCATCCAGTGTCAGCCAGGCACCTCAGCCGCCTCATCGGCACCGCCTCCGCCAACAACCTCAGCCCCATCGCTGCCCCCACAGGTGTCCCCCACAGCAGCCTCCACCTCTCTACCTCCCCAGCCTCTGCCCCAGGCAAGCCCAATGTCTCTTATCCAGTCAGGAGCGTCCCTCCACCCTCAAAGGCTTCCCTCTCCGCATTCGCCTCTGACTCAGGCTCCGCCTCCTGGCCCCCCAGTCCCACCTCAGTCATTACCTAGCTCACATCACGGGCCCATGCCTCCCATGCCACATCCGCTGCAGCCTGGCCCCTCACACATGCCTCATCCTCACTCCATGCCTCCACAGGGCTTCCCTGTGGGTCAGTCTCAGGTCCCACCCCTGCCAATCTCTGGCCAATCACAGCAGAGGCCACACACGCCTCCCTCCCAGTCCCAGTCATCCTCTCAGAGTGGAGGTCAGCCTCCCAGAGAGCAGCCCCTGCCCCCTGCCCCAATGTCCATGCCTCACATCAAGCCCCCACCAACCACACCCATCCCTCAGATACCCAACCCACAGTCCCACAAACACCCATCCCACGTGTCAGCACCTCCCTTCCCTCAGATGCCTTCAAATTTGCCTCCACCTCCTGCCCTCAAGCCCCTCAGCTCTTTATCCACCCACCATCCTCCATCAGCACACCCACCTCCCCTCCAGCTCATGCCACAGGGGCAGCAGCTTCAGCCTCCCCCAGCCCAGCCTCCAGTTCTCACTCAGTCCCAGAGCCTCCCACCGTCAGCCAGCCACCAACCTCCTCCAGCTCCTCCTCTGCCGCCCTCGGCAGCAGCCTCGCACCCAAACGGGCCACCACAGCCGCCATTCTCGTCTCATCCTTTCAATACAGTTCTACCTCCAACTGGCCCTCCCCCATCATCATCAAACTCTATGCCTGGCATTCAGCCTCCATCTTCCTCTGCTCCATCCTCCTCCATCTCGATGCCACTGCCTGCCTCGGTCACCTGTGCCGGCCCAGGCCCAGCACTCCCACCTGTACACATCAAAGAGGAGCCTCTGGACGAGACAGAAGAGCCAGAGAGCCCTCCACCCCCTCAGAGAAGCCCCTCCCCGGAGCCTACTGTTGTCAATACGCCCAGCCATGCCAGCCAGTCAGCACGGTACGTCGACAAGCACTGATTTCTACCCAAACACTATCTGTAAAAGAGGAACACATACACCTGCATAGGCTGTTTATCAGTCGTCTGTTGAGCTGCTTGTTGTCTTGTCTGGGGATGCTGATTAGCTCTCAAACACATCCAACAACAAAGACTCTGCCTTCAGATTTTAAGGCTTTGATGTAAGCAACAAATCGAATGTCCTAAGCAAAACCGGATCCAAGGCCACAATTAGCCCTGAGCTCTGAGTGGCTGATGGCTAGGAATTATCGGGGATGGAAAGCAGGGAGATTAATTACAGTGAGATGCGAGTGAACTGAGGCATCTGAATATGAGTATCTGTAGTTGCCTTGTGCTTAAGTGGCTCTCAGACTGCCAATGAATAGCAATGAGGATTTTAATATATACTCAACGTAGCCACAAAAGTGAATGCCAAGGGAGTTTGTTTCCTTTTGAATAATGGACCAGTGTAACTAATACAAGCTGTCTTTTCATCTAATGGGACATTATCCTGCCATTCAATATGCAAAATTAAACATGAATATCATGACTCCAGCCTATTATGTGTGTTTGTAACAAGTATTAATTTATGAACTGGAACATCATTCCATTTTTCTGAGTAAATGTTGAATGTGTTAAATGTTTCCCCTCTGCCGTGACCACAGGTTCTACAAGCACCTGGACCGGGGTTACAACTCGTGCGCTCGGACAGATTTCTACTTCACTCCCCTGGCTTCGTCTAAACTGGCCAAGAAGCGAGAGGAAGCTCTGGAGAAAGCCAAGAGGGAAGCAGAACAGAAAGCAAGGGAAGAGAAGGAGAGAGAGCGGGAGAGGGAAAAAGAACGAGAAAGAGAGCGGGAACGAGAAAAGGAAGCCGAGCGAGCTGCGGTGAGTGGTTTTGTTTGTCTCCCTTTTGTTTTTGTAGTGGTTAATTTTTTTTGCTTTGAATCTTACTGAACATGTCATTTTTCCCTTCACAGAAAGCCTCCAGTTCCTCTCATGAGGGCAGAATGGGTGAACCTCAGATGGCCGGCCCCGCCCACATGCGTCCACCTTTCGACGGCCCCCCCACTACGATCGCAGCTGTGCCTCCGTACATCGGCCCAGACACCCCTGCCCTGCGCACCCTCAGCGAGTACGCGCGACCCCACGTCATGTCCCCCACCAATCGAAACCACCCCTTCTTTGTGTCCCTTAACCCCGCAGACCCCCTGCTGGCCTATCACATGCCCAGCTTGTACAATGCTGACCCGGCCATGCGGGAGCGCGAGCTACGAGAGCGGGAGATGCGGGAGAGAGAGATTCGTGAGAGGGAGCTGAGGGAGAGGATGAAACCTGGTTTCGAGGTTAAGCCTCCGGAGATGGACACACTCCACCCTTCCACAAATCCCATGGAGCACTTTGCCCGGCATGGGGCCATCACGTTGCCCCCCATGGCCGGCCCTCACCCTTTCGCCTCCTTGCATCCAGGCCTGAACCCATTAGAGCGTGAGCGGCTGGCCCTCGCCGGGCCCCAGCTGCGGCCAGAAATGAGCTACCCAGAGAGGTTGGCTGCAGAGAGACTCCATGCTGAGAGGATGGCCACAGTGGCCAATGACCCCATCGCCCGTCTACAGATGTTCAATGTCACGCCACACCACCACCAGCACTCGCATATTCACTCCCATCTCCACCTGCACCAGCAAGACCCTCTTCACCAAGGTAAAAGAAAGCCCTGCTCATATATATTCATGTCAATGTGTCTGTACTACTGTTACACATCTAATGAAATTATAGCAACTATAAAAAAATATATTCAAACAAATTTAAAAAAAGTATCAATTTCAAGAAAACTACATTGTTAATTGCTCATTATTTGGCAAACACAGTTTTGTTGTTCCAAAATGTTTTATGAGTATTTGGTAAATATTTGTTGCAAATTGGCAACTAATTTTTTGCTATATTTTATATTTCCTAGAATGGAAATCTCATTCAGAATGAAATTCATAGTCATGTAAATATTTATTGATGGGAAGAAAAATGAATCAGACTCAGTTTTTATATATATTTGTTACTTACACCTTTGCAGAGATATTCAGCATGTGATAGATCTTTTGCATAGTTATTGCTATCAATTGCTGTTTATAAATGGATGTATGAATATTTTACATTTATGAATGTTGAATGTTTTATTGCATGATTGTTGTTATTGTGTTATATTTTGCAATTATACAGTTTTATTTGAGATAAGAAAGAACCACTACTAAAACGTATTAGCAAACTATTTTAATAGGTCCATTTTTAAAAGTGTACTGAAAAGAATATTTTGTTTAGCAGTATGAAAAAATTGGAATAGAATTAAAACAATTTTTTAATCAGTCTCTAGTTGGAAATAGTACATATTCTATGGTAAAGTAAAAAATCCACTATATAGTATATACGACAAGGACCTCCTAGCAGATGTAAATTGATTTTCAAAAATGTGATTGAATTAATATCAGTTAAGTGCCTTTTCCAATATAGAAGGCGTCGTCGTAATCTAGTTTAAAATGTTGACCATATGATCTGAAAGTCCAGCTCATATTTTCTTCTCTCTGTAGTAATGTACAGAATTCACATATGAGATTAAAGTATGTTATATCCTCATTAACTTTCTGTTAGAGCAAGCAGATGCTTTACAGTGGATAAATATAGTAAAGTGGTCTCTGCTCTCTTTTAGTCAAGCTTTAGATGAGAAACATTATATGAAGCTGTGTATCACTAATGTCTGTATTTTGCACTGTCTGTGATACACTATCTTGAAATGAGTGTACCCTGAACCTAAGACTCTGACACCCAGAAGGTGGTGGTGAATGTCTTGTGTGTCCTCCAGGTTCGGGGGCCCATCCCCTGGCAGTAGATCCCCTGGCAGCCGGACCTCACCTGGCCCGCTTCCCGTACCCGCCCGGCGCCATCCCCAACCCTCTCCTCGGCCAGCCGCCGCACGAACACGAGATGCTGCGCCACCCAGTCTTCGGTAGGCTCCCTGCCAACAGCATCTCTCATTAACAGTAATATCGCATCCAATCTATCAATCCCAGCTCTGCCAGACCGCCTGATCAAATCTTTTGTCTGTGCCTCCTCCAGGTACTCCATACCCACGGGATCTACCAGGAGGTCTGCCGCCGCCCATGTCCGCAGCACACCAGCTGCAGGCCATGCATGCCCAGTCAGCTGAGCTCCAGAGGCTGGCCATGGAGCAGCAGTGGCTCCACGGCCACCATCACATGCACGGAGGACCACTGCCCGGCCAGGAGGACTACTACAGGTCAGACCAGCAGCAGAAATTAGACTCAAAAACATTTCGACAATCTGTGTTCATCTGCCTGATATTAATAGTTGATGTTTTGTGTTTCAGCCGGCTGAAGAAGGAGAGCGACAAGCAGCTGTAACCAGCCAAGGGAGGCAGCGACTGACAGGTGCAGGACACAGGAAGTTGTTACAGAGTTGTTACATTCAGTTTTGAAGAACGGAAAAGGCCAAGTGGATCGTCTGAGAATCCTTCTGATATTTGGTTTCTGTTCCTTTTTTTTTTTTTCTCTCTCTTTTTTTTTTTTTTTTAATTATTATTTTTTCAAGACATTGACTTTCTTTGGTATATAGCCAGTAGTGACAACGTCCTCAAGACTCCTGCATGACAAGCTTCCCTGACGTTTTTTTGTAGGTGCTAGAACAAGACACTGTGCTTATCAACAAGAAAAAAAGAAAAAGGAAAAAAAAAAAAGACAAGACCGGTCAGGCCGTTTATGGAAAAATAACAAGTGCTATCTTAAATTCAACATTTATTTTAATACATTGTTGGAGGTTTTTCATAATTTTAAGAAAAGCTACAGCATGACGTTTTTGAGTCTGTAAATAGTATATATAAACATATAATTATTATTATAATTATTATTATTACTAGGTGTGGACTCCAAACCAAGTCGTTTCAACCTCCAATATAATTGTTTTGAAGCATTATCCCTTGTTTCAGAGGGGAGCACCATGGCATTATATGAGCAGTTTCTGAGAGAGTTGTGGTTCAGTTGTGACGTTCCTCTGACATCACTGTGTTAGATTTAGTCCCACATACACTATGTAAACCATAAACATCCATTCGTCACACACCTTTGACACGCAGCAGGTTGTCAGAATGTGTAAACTCAACGTGTTGAGTAAATGATTCGAAACACTTGAAGAGGTAACACAGTCGTCACTGAGGCTTCTGTGGAGTGCACACATGGATTAAAAAGAAAGAAAAAAGACGTTTGCACTGAGAGAGTATCGTTGAGCTCCACTCAACTGGTTTTATCCTTTTTGCTTAAAATCAGTATTTAAGTCGACAAAATGGAGTTAATACATGACTCTCTTTTTTTTGTTTTTACAGAGACTGATTTTAATGGTGAATTTTAAAAACATGGACACCAGAAACATTTGGCTGAACTGAAGTTCTTTTAAATTATCGGGACCTGAATTTTAACTCTGCTCGCTATAAGAGGAGCTTGACAGGATTTTAGGATTGTTTTAAATGTGTGAGTGGTCGTGAGTCAGTGCTGGTTGTGTTGTGGCGTCCCTGTTTTCTTTACCTGGTCCGGTCACGCACGTTTTTCGCAGGGCTCAAATCCGACTGAGTCATCCTCCAACTAGGCTGTAATAATGTTCACTGTGACACTAGAGGGAGGGGGCCTGCTGACACGTGACCACCAGGAGGGCAGAGGGTCGATGTGCGAGTGTGTGTGTGTTTTCCTCACAATGTTTTCGTATGCCTTGGTTCCTTCGGGACACACACGGCCTCCTGGGCCTCGGGAGTGGTGTGTTTGTGCGTGCCACTGACTGTTACAAGTCGCGTTGACCTGTCATACCAGTGCACATGAGCCCAAGTTTTATTTTTTGTTTGTGTTTTTTTGCTGTAGCCATGACATGAATTCTGCATTTGTTCCATGCACTAAGACTGTTTGACTGTCATGGACATTTAGAAAACTGCGGCTGTTTTTTGTTTTTTTTTTCTTTAAACCAAATGAAGAAACTGTACTTGCATTTAAAAGTGACCATATCTACCAATGGAGCACTATAATTTACATTTAAACACTTGTAAGCATCGACCAACCCATGGCCCCTTTTTAAAAATCCAAAAAAGTCTTCGAATCCCTGACAAGAACATGTCACTCTGTCTTGCCATCTCCCACCGATCCCTGTCTCTCTCCTGACGAGCTCCTCATCATCATCTTTGCCTCGTTTCCTGACGATTCCCTTTTGCCTTTTACTCCCTCTTTTTGTGTCTCCAAAACCTTTGATGTTAAGTGTTGTCAATGGTTTAGCTTCTTGTTTCAAAGCGGCAATAGCAGAATGTAAATTCTGACTGCTAAGATTTATATATATACTGGTATCTTGAAGCTTATTGTATATATGAGTAGTCGCCATGGGATGACACAATGTAAACAAAAAGTAGAAATAATAAGAAAAATTGTGAGTCCTGTGTTCTCTCCATTTGAGTATTTTGTAATTTTTTTGAAAAATTTGTGGAATTAAAATAAACGACTAAGTTACACCACAAGATACGACTTGATCTGTTTTTTTTTTTATGCCTTCTGATCCATTGATGAATCATGTCTTTGTAAGCACAATCGTGTGTAAGCGGCGGTATAGAGCAGACGGCTAAATCCCAGCAGCTGTGAGACAATAATCCTTTTAAGGGTAAACAATTTTGATTACTCAATGTTCATTCACTGAGCGGCAGAGACAGAAAGAAAACGCTCTTAATTCCATCTGTTTCTTACACTTGTGAAATGTAATTCTCCAGCCGAGCGCAGGGACTGATGTTGGATCTGTTTTGATAATACTCATGTCCTACATTTGTTCTTGAATAATACAATTTTTGCTCGACGGGAGAAATGTGTTACAGAATAGATCAAGCGTTCCTGCTTCTCTCTTTTTTTTCAGCCTTCCATTTTCTCAGCTTCACAAATACTGAGCTTTAAGAGATCACCTCAGCAGCAGCAGGTAGTGAATCTCCGAGCTGAATATTGCACTGCTATGGTATAATAACATCAAAGCCAGGCTAAGCCAGGAGGAACACTTACTCAGGCTGAGATGCCTTGCTATCAGCGGGGCAGGCCTGTCATTTCATCCTGTGTGTGGGGAGTGATAGACCAGCAATCTGTGATGGTGTGCCGCAGCGATGGCTGTCATTTTGAGAGGGAGCTATTATTCTACTGCTGCTCTCTGAAATGATGCCCTGTCCTCGGGAAAATCGAGGTTCCTTGGATGCTCTATCCTGGGGCTGTCATGTGACAGCCGCCTTGTGAGGAGGTGCCGCTTGTTGTTGCCGGCTTGCCTCACCTCCCCATAAGAGACAACAAGACGTCAGAGCCAGAGCTGGCTGGTTGAATAATTCATCTCTCCTCCTCCTCCTCCTCCTCCTCCACACCGGCGATGGAGCGACTGTGACTTGTGTCAACTCAAATCCTTCTCATAATACTGTGTGTACCCCTCAGGCAGGCACACAGGGATGCACATTCTCAAAAAATCCGCTCTTTCTGTCTGAATAGCAATATGTCCTGTGCTGTTCTCGCAGCATTACCGTGTGTGTTCCAGCAGGTCTCGGACAGAGAGCCTTCCTCATCTCCGTCCTTTCTCCTCTCGCTCCACTGGGCCCGGCTGCTGCAGAGTGTGATGCTCAGTGGCAGAGAGGAGCCTACATGCCATTAGTGCGTTCAGTCGGAAGGCAGCCGTGTTCCTCCGGCGGGTAGCTCTGCGGCTGCACCGCAGCCGAGCAGGGCCGTGTTTGTCGAAAACTGAGCTGTGTTGACACAGAAAGCAAATCTGCTGTTGGTGTTATTCCTCATCCACTGTCTGAATTAGATATACAAGAGACATGATACTAGATGTTTCATATGTCTGGTATTCTCCCAGAAACCACCACCCTGTTTGTTAGTTTTATGTGCTTGGTGAAAATCATTAGTTCCATGTTTTCTCTTTTTATCCCTCCATCGTTCAGATCTGGGTCCTGTTCTTCAAATGAGGCTGAGATGTCTAGTTATCATGCTGAAATAATCATGTTAAATCTCATCCAGATCATTTGCTTCTTTTAAAGGTTTATTGTGAATGATGTTTTCCTGAATAACAGCACAGTCTTATTTGATACAAGGCAAAATAAGTTAACATGATATGACTCAGTTCTGATCATGTGTTTGCAGTTGAGGTATTTTTGTTGGGAACAATCCCAGCATGCTCTAGGGCAATAGATTCAGGGACATACATAGTCTCATTTTGTGTCTTCTGTGTTGATCTTCCTGTGTTGATTTACATTGTCTCCATACTTTCATCACTGTAAAACATTAGATGTTTTCAGTGACTGTGGTCAGACTACATTTGACGTTGGTGATGTGCACGATTGTTGAGGTTCCCAATGTGAATGTGAAGACTTTTAAGTGATCATCTGCAGCCTGCTATGAAAATGAAACCTCTTAAAAACCCCTTTTAATGTCAAATGAAATGTTGTATGTTCTGGCTTCATTATTCCTTTAGCAGCCAACAGACCTTTATTTTACTTTTATGTTAGGTATAGATAACTCCTCATCAAAATAAAAAAACATATTATATACAAACATATAACTAATTATTAACATTCTTTCATTATAAATCTTGAAAGCGAACCATTTGCATCTGAAACCATGAGGTTGGTCATGATCCTGCTATTTTTGCAAGATTGGTCTTAAGGATTTGTTGCCGTGACAACAGATCCAGATGGTTTTAAACCAGCTTCGAAGATCCGAACTCGCGTGAAAACGTCGACGTTCAAAACTCCGCTCGATAAATTAAGCACAGCTGTAGGAATTTGATGCATGCAAATAAAGGTAATTACACACATCTAAAATGCAAATGAGCCCATCTCAAACATGCATACATGCATTTCATTTAAAACAAGGTTCATCCCTGCATTTCAGACACCTGAATATTTATATCAATGAAACAACCTTCATTTTCCAAGGAAAGGTTAAAGCAAGGTTTTCCTGTAAAACACTGGAATGATAACTACACCTGGGAGGATAAACTTTTAAAGTCTGCTATATGGTAAAATACTTGTCATGTTGCCGTCTGCTTTCAAGCAAAGTCACAGTAAAGTCGCACTAAAGGTCCTGCAGGAAACTTTTGCTCCGCGTTTGTCACAAAGCAGCCGAGCAAACAAACCTCGCTACTTCATGACGGACAGGAACATCCTTCACGTTTCCAGATAACTGACCCTGCAGTGTGTCCAGCGTGTCCGACCCTCTCATCCTCTCCCCCGGCTGAAGTCCTCACCGAACACGGTCACGGCTTCGACAGAGGCCGAGCTTCCTTTTCAAGTCTGCGTAGCGAGAAGTGCCGGTGTGTGGTCTGCCAGTTCAAAAGTTAACTGGTTTTTAAAAAAGAAAAGGAAGCAGGAGAGGATGTTGAGCCTTTTTGCTTGATGCGTTTGAATAGATGGAACGATCAGGCAGGAAATATTTCATGGTCTGGGGATCTCCTTTGGCAGACTTTTAGAGTTTATGAGTTATGATACAAGACGTCTTTACAGCTTTTCTGCTCCTGATCCTCATCTAGAAACACAGATTTTATTTTAGTTAGCAACGGTGGAAAGAAGGTGCATGATGCATGTGATGTATTGTTACACATTAAACTACTCAACAGTATATAGGTAAGTGGTATTGTACATATTATTGAATCGTAACAACCCAGTACTACAATAATACAACACTCATCATCATTCTGCATAATGTGTACTTTTACTTCTGATACTCTAAGTATATTTTGTTGCTAATACTTTTATACAAAATGTTGTTCTGATCAATCAAATTTTTCATCAGGCTAATTTTACCTAAGAAAATGACCTGATTACTTCTTTCACATCTGCTTTATACTGTGTAATATTGTACTTTTCACAGCTTCAACGTAGTTGCTTCTCTGATTAAATATTAAATCCAAAACACATGACCATTTTATGACATGCATGCAATGCATTGTTATAGCCATTATATAATATGATATGATGTATAATATGACTGAAAGGAGCCTTTCTGCGTGATGAGATGTTTCCTTTTGCTGCTTCTTTGCTTGCTGCTAATGTATCTTGTTGTCTAGTTACATTTGTAATGCAGGATTTATACTTGGATTTGTGGTATTACTTGGTTTTTATTTGTGTATTGATCAAGACTTCCTCATCAATTTAGCATTTAGCACTGAATTCACGACAGATGGTCTTTAACAAATATGTCAAAATCGACAAAAACAACTAAAAAACCCTAGTGACTACATTACCCACAATGCAACTCAGCCATTGGCAGTTCATTCAGGTGTGTTATGCCACCTTGAGCCTCGAGCAGAGATGTGAAGCAGCTACACCTCCGTCTGATTTCCTTTTGAACTTGTAGTCTGGCGCCGACTCGAGTGACATCACTTGAGGCCATTTATCAGATTTCATTTTGAGCCGCTAAAGAGTTTAAAGCAAGTGTTTTTCACATAGGCAACAGTTCTCCCTCAGACCTGTGAACAGACTTTGATGTGTTAAATCTGTTGTGTTCTCCTTTAAGTAACAGATCTGAATACGGCCACTCAGATTGGGGGGGTTGAGGGTCTGGGTGGAGTTCTCAGTTTGTTTTCAATAAGTTGTCATCATAAGAACTGTGGAGCTCAGCATTACATGTCGGTTGGACACCAATAAAAAGATTTTTGAAGAAGAAACGCTCGGAGGAGGGGAGGACACTGCAGCTCTGCATACCACAGCCTAATATTTCATGTCCGAGAGTCGGCTGCCATTTTGATCCACCCTTCAACGTTCGGCCCCTGCGTGTGTGCTGTAATGACTTTCCCAGTGCATGTGTGTGTGTCTGTATCAGTTTATCTCCGTGTATCTGTTTGTGTTGCTGCCTGCTGTGCGTTCGGGGCCCGAGCTGCAGCTCCATTGCTTCTAATGATATCCTGCTCTCGCATTCCTGTCATAGCCGATCTGGATTCCCCCTTGTCTGCACCAGCGGATCAACCCAGCGCAGCCACTGGCCCGGCCCGAGCATTCCTCACCCTCTCCCAACACACACACACACACACACACACACACACACACACACACACACACACACACGCCCTCAGGAGGCCTTTGCAGACGCCTACCGCAAACCTCACACACACACACTGCCTCTCGTTCTCCCACACTCTCTCCCTTCTGTCTCTATTGTCTTGAGTTCGATTTCAAGGGAACGGCCTGTAGCCAGGCTCGTAGAAACTCTTTGTTCGACAAAGCGTGCCAGGTTCGGTTCCTCGCTGGCAGAGGATAGACAAAGCGAGGCTCACACGCTAGACTTCCAGGCTCCTCTTTAATGTGTTGTCATAAAACATGCAGCTGGCACAGACTTAACGTTCAGTGGGACTGCCGCAGCACACCGAGCCCTGGGTATTGCCCTTCCAACTGTCCTCGTGCATGTTTCTCTCTGTGGCGTCTGCGCACTGTCAGAGTCGCACAGACCTGACATTTCAGCTCCTTCACAGCACAGCGCAGCATTTTAATTCACCGCTCGCCCGGTGGAAAAAAGTGAAAAAATCCAGAGACTGCCGGGGCTTCAGTCTACAAAAATGTCCTCCACTGTCATCACAAAATATTGGGACAGTGGAGGGATATTGGTTTTTTTGGCAGTGCACTCCTTCAAATTTATTTTTCAGGTGAAAATAAGACTTCAGGCTGTCGTCTGATTTACTTCTCCTCTGCTTAAAGGGAAAAGAAAGCCGGAGTGAATTGCAGGAGCAGACTGCATGCTGCCATGCGGCTTACCCCTAACCCCTTTAATGTGCAGTCATGAGGGTTTCATAACCTTTAAGAACTCAAACACAGATTTGTTTTACTCTCGCATTTACAAACAAATTCTGTTAGTCCTTAAGCCAGAGAGTATATAATAAATCCCAAACCCACTTGCGCAGACACTGAGTTAATGATATAATTCAAGAGTCTGTTTGACATTATGGACTCCATGACAAGAAAAAATAGCGGCATGTAGCTACACAACCCAGCTCTTATTCGCTCCTGATGCTCCTCAGTTTGTTCTGGTTCTTCATGCAGGTGGTGGCGTTTCATGTTTTTTTCCACCAGATTTGCATCAAACAAACTGAAGTAAAATCCGAGAACACTGTTCGTCTGTATCTAGTGCTTTTCTCTGAATTGACACTATGTCATCTTTGACCTTTGAACTCAACATTATCCATTGTTTTACCACGATGAGAGGCAAAGCTGCTGTTCATCACAGTGCTCATTTAATTCAGGGGTTTTTATAGTCTTAACAACCTTCAAAAATACAGACACAGTACTATTATTTAGTCATTGTTTGGATGAATGTTTCAATTTTCACAAAGAAAAATATCTTTGACTTTCCCTTTAAATAATAGATGGAGAAGATGAATAACTACATCAAGATATTCATCCATTCCTGTCCAGCTTATTTTTACTGTCAGGAGAAATGTTTGATTTTCAGAAACAGGAGCTTCACAGTATTGCCACAAACAATGTTTTCTATCATGTTTATTGATACAGCCGAGAGAATTAAAGTTGGGTAGCTGATCTGTGACCCACTTTTGATGAGGAGAACTCAAACCTCACGGCCCTCTGAGCTTCCTGTTTGTGACAATCACATTAAGGTATGGACCACAGCCTGGCCCTCAACTCAAGGGGGCACTACTACATCAGCTCCTGCTGTAATACATATCTAACGCAGCCTTTACAGTAAGCTGGGTTATCTGACCCATTAAAGCCGTCCTCCTTCTGCTGCTCTGCAAACACTTGTTGCTGCCACTGCAGGATTTCATAGTGAGGGATATTGGCAGTCAATAGCTGTGTTAAAATTTCATACAGCTTATTAAATCTGAGCAGGGTCTGATTTGTATTCACACAAGAGAAGCCACCAAAGTAAGTCAACTAAAGTCTAATTAAACCGAAGTCAATTTGCATATTAAAAATGATCATTCTTGAACATGCTGCTGATGAACACTATTGTCCCACAATGCATTAAATGAAGGGAATGAAGGAGCAGCTCACAGTTGGAAAAATAAATTGAGGGAAATTGATGCTCTGGGAAAAGATAAGATATCAGTTAAAAACATTTTGATGTCTACCTGTGAGGTCACCAGTGATATTCCAGTGCTGCAGCTTGATTGACATGCGTTGCACATATTGTTTTTAGCGCAGTGAAATATGTTGATTTTTTTTTATATAAACTGCAAAAACAGGTGTCTATCTATACAAAGTCAATTAGTATATTGTATTTTTGTCTTGCACATAGCTCATCATTGCTGTCATTTCTCAGGCCAACACTAGATTGTCACATTCATATTTCCTCCATCACTGTAAAAACTTTCACTCAAAGCAATGAGTTTGTCTCTCTACTTGCTCTGTTCTTCTTCTTCTTCATAATTAGATCTGAACTTCTGAGCTACTCTTCCACATTGTTGCTCTCTTTGCTGAGCTCCACTGTACAAACATCTACACTGATGCTCATTTATTGCTTTTCAGCACTACATCACATTTCATTAAACAGACTGTTTTCTCCAGATTTTGCATTCTTCAGGATGAATCTAACATCCCTGCTGCTGGATAAGAGCCTGGTTTGTTTCTATCCAGCGTCATTCACTTCATTCATTTCTATGGAGGAAACTTTCTTATTGTCATTATTGTCTCTTCTCATTGTCTCTGCTGTGCTGATCATGATGATCTCATAATCCAGATTCCAAATATTATCTTAATACAGTCTCCTTATCCTAATCAAGACTGTAACTAATGATTATTTTCACTATTGATTAAACATTTAGTCTTAAGTGAAAAATGGCCGTTACAATTTGCCAGAGCTGAAGGTGACGTCTTCACATTTGCTTCAACATTTAGTTTTATTAGCTTTCTGCAAATAAACCAATTTCTCTTCACTGTGCTGATAATTTCACTGTGTGTTGGCTGTTCTTCAGACAGCAGATGTGATTTGGGGATCAGATGCCAATGCCATTAACGGACTGATCTAATATGCTCCAGGTCCACAGCTGCACACAGCCTCCCGTCATGCAGATAACCCAGGTTCGACCCTGGCCTGTCATACTTGCTGCGGTGGCTTTATAAAGCCTGCCTGTCTCGGGGTAGCAACAGCAGCAAAGCTAAATAAATCACAGCCAGTAAATGGCTTCTACTCCTCAGCAATTTCCTCAGCTATCATCAGTCTGCGGGCCAGGACTGATAGCATGCTGTCAGCCGCCTGCTACCTTGTAACCCGGCATTGGCTTCGTCGGCGTTGTGGTAACGGGTTAGCCTCACCTCCTGTTGTTCTAAGAACTGGGACAGCAAATGAAAAGGTGGTCTGAGGGCCAACCGGGCTCAGGGGTGCAACTGGGGGTTGCCACGCTGTGGCTCGGGGGCCGGGAGAGACAGGTAGCACCCTGACCTTGTGTTTGTGTAATGGCCGTCCCTGTGATAGATGCCGTTGTCAGTGCATTCACCCGCTGCGCCGTGGGGCTGTCCACTTGCCCTGACGCAGATGGATTGGCCTTTGTTTTTCCCCTCACCTCTGCTGTGTAATTAATCTTCAGTGTGAGTTCATGGAAGAGAGTGCACTGCGACTGTGGGCCGCCAGCCGATACACTCGCCGGCGGGCGGGTAGAGGCAGCTTTCAAGGCCCTGTGGACAAGCACCACCTAGGAGATGGCAAAAGAAGATGTTTAAATGCATGCTGCTCCGGGCCTCCTCGCTCACCTTGGTTATCAAAAGAAGAGGCGGCGGGCGCAATATTTGTCCCTGCTCCAGAGTACAATTTATCTTGGATGAAAAGAGCATCTCTGGGAAGATTCAGCAGTAATAGACCCTCTCCCGCAGCACAGCCATGACATATTTTACACTGAGGCCTGGTTTCTCTCTACCTATTGCCTCATCCCATGTTTTCTGCTCCATTTCACAAGATAATAAGGCTGTGGGCTGAAATGGCTTAAAGCAAATCAACATGTCTGCGCTGCCATTTTTTATATTCTGTTTGAATTTATCAGTATGAAGACTGCAAATTGGCCACATTACAGTGAAAAGGATTGGTTCACCAAAGGATACACAAGTAGAGATGCTTTTTGTGCTCGACCAGAAAGGAAAATATAATAATCTAATTTCCAAATAATTCATGTTGTCCATATCATTTGAAATGCTTTAATTTCCTCCCTGTCAGCTGAGCTTAATGTCAACAGTAGCTCACGTCAAACAGATCTTGAACGCTCACCTTTAAAACACAGTCTCAATAGAAATTGCAGTATTCAATGGATGCACACATTTCTTACGACTTATTTATGACTGGTTATGAAAAAAAAAACTGTGAATGAGTCATTTGTTCCTTTGCAGGCCTGTATGTTTGCTCTCATCACAGAACACAGTACTTTAGGTTTATAGATAACATGTGGTTTTACACAGAGATCCAGAGCTTAATATTTGATGTGACAGTCAGGGTTAGACTGCCACATTCATACTGTTGCTGTCAATCTAACTGTGTTATAAATCTGCATGTAAATATTTATTATAGCATGTAATGAAGCAGTTGATATGGCTCTAATCATATAAATGAATATGTTGTTTTTTGAGCTTTTATGTGAGCCAGGTTTGTAGGCAGTGTTTGTGATTTGAGCATAAAATCCTCCTTCAGGTGCAGTAGTGGGCTGCTAATCAGAGGCTGTGGTTAATCCCTCGGCTGTGCAGCTCTTCACCAGCTGAGAGCGCTGAGGTTATGGACAAACTGAAGCCCCCTCGAGATGGAGGTGTGAAGCAAATCCAGACAAATCACTGAGGCTCAAAATGAGCCGAGCGGAGACAAAATATATATAAAAAAAAAAAAGGTATACACCGTATTATTTTTATTGAGAACAGAAAGTCTTCATAAAGCTGCTCTTTAATGCTGTGCAGAGGGACGGGTCAGTTTAATGAGGTGATGTGAAGCCTGGAAATGAATAGTGTTGTGATATCCTGCAGCACGGCAAATAGAAGCACTGGGAGCCATTGAGCTCCAGAGCCTGAGGCACAGGACTGCAGAGCAAACAGGCAGAGTGTTAGCTCACTAAATGATGCAGAATGGATGCTGGATAATCACCACACTGCTCATAAATTCTCCTTTAAAGTCACCTTGTAGAATAGACTGACTGCGTTTTCTTTAGTCTAGACTATATTAGTGTACGGACCAGACAGTCATCATCCTGTGATCTGAACATATAATGGACATTATAGTATAATAATCTGATTTCAATTTAATTTGATGAATTAGGTTCACTGTGGCAAACAGAACAGACACATGAAGAGGGATGCACAGCGCTCATCCTGATTATCTATGTTCATGTTGAACATTTCTCTGGTGCAGCCCCTGGGGTTATGGTGGAACAGTGCATGGTTTAGTGGAGCCCTCCTCCCTCCCTGTAAGCCCTCCACTCCGGTGGCTGGCTGCAGATTTAATGGGCTTAGCAGCTGTTGAGGAAAAGCAGTGAGGGCTTGTGGCATATGCTCTGGTTAGAACAAAGAGCAGCGAGCACACCCCACCAGCTACAACCGCCTGAGCCCGATGCAGAGCTGCCACAGGGGCTGCAGTCGACCACTAAACTGTTTTACAGCTTCTGTTCATTCACTTTATTTGATTGACTTTTTGTTAACGTGCTCTTCTGGGCTCTCTGTGTTTTTGATCATTTCCCCCACTTTACTTTTCAGAATACCGTTTTTAGGCATTTGGATGCAGCATATGTTCGTAAGGCTGCATTTACTTCCTCTTCACTGTGCAGGTGTGTAGGCTGTTAATTCATGAAACGAGATGACAGGATGGTGGATTTCTTTTAAAGGCACTTGACAAGGCCGCCCTCTTCAGGGAGAGCTGTAACCCCCCCCTTCTGCACGTCTGCTTTCAACGTGCTTCCTGATGCTGTTTGAATAGAAAGTGGTGCAGAGAGTCCTCTAGTGGAAATAGACATAAATGGCTCTGTGGAGAAGAGATTCTACACAAATATCTGGCCTACACACTCTGGTTACTCCTACAATTACCAGCTGTTGTGGACACACACACACACACATACACACACAGGCTGATGTAAGTTTTATTGCAGTTTGCACAGTTGCTCTGTGCATATATGAGCTTCTACAGGCAGTATGTGTAAACAGTGATAATGTTGTGTTTGTGCAGTGTGTGTGTGTGTGTGTGTGTGTGTGTGTGTGTGTGTGTGTGTGTGTTTTGCTCGGTTTCCCTAACTGTTAGCAAACACGCCGCGGTGCCATGTTCTCCCACTCGCTGCTGACAGAAACAGCTCAGTGACTGTGTGGGAGTGGAGTGTGGCAGGTTTGCTAACTGTCTGTGCTCGTAACAGTCAGTACAGTATGAGCTCTCTAAATCAAGATGCTGCTCTCTGCGTGTTTGTGTGTGTCCGTAGGTGCGTATGAATAAAAGGAGGTAGTAAAAGCTGTCTCTTGCATCGTCTGCTCGCTCTCGTTAAAGCAAAAAAATTGTCCTTGTGCAAACCAGGCCGCAGGGAGGCAGGAATGTTTAAATGGCTTTCTGTGGAACAAAATAAAATGGTAAACACTTGACATTGTTCAGGAGACACTCGAAGGCAGCCTGTGAAAGGGAAGCAAGGGAAAATGAGAGCAAGCGAGAGGCCAGTGGGTGAACAAAGCCTTATCATGTGTAATCTCCACCAGTGTTGCTTGTCAGTCTCATCATGGCTGACCTTGTCTCCAGCTCTGCTATAAGCGTGACCCCTCTGTCCCGACTTGGCTGAGCGGAGCCGTCACACTCTGTTTGTCTGCAAACCTCTCACCCCCACACCAGCCCACCAGCAGCACTGGCTCTGTGCACGCCTCGCTACTTCACGGCGCAACAACACGACGTGCAGCTGAAGAGAAATAGGTTACACGGGGGGAAAAGCTCCTCCACAGACGATCACATTTACTGTGTATTGTTGCTTTATTGTGCTGCAGCGTTGTATAACTGTGTGTGTTTGTGTGCGAGTGGGTGGCTGTTAAGAAACTGAATTGCAGGAGAAAAAACTGACTACGATGTTAAAAAAACTGTAAAATAAAATGTTTTATTTTATAAGTCAGTAGTTTTGATACACCTACACTTACTACACCTCACATTGAAAGTTACAAACACTTCAAACCCACAAACCAAACTTTGTGAAGATTATTGTTCCACTAACCCATAGTTCCTCCTGAAAATGTAAAGCTATAAGAATATGTCACAAATATATGCTTTTTAAAAAAGACTTAATCATTCACTAAAACAGCACAAACAACAACACTGTCGTTTTTAACAAACAGGAAGTAAACAGGAGGTAGAGAAGAGTTGCATTTGTTGTATGTGGAGTTGACTGTAAATAAAATTACAAGGCCCATTTCCAACATAATGAAGGAACATGTTCGAGAGACAGAATGACTCATTGATGTAATTTTTAGACAACAATGGACATCTGCGACACAGTGGAATAAGACAGATCAGGCTTGGGATACACAGGCAGTAGCTGTTAGTTATACTTGCTGGTTTTGGTCTTGTCATTAGATTCGCTGACAATAAGAAAAACATGGAGATGTATCTTTTAATAGCCTTGCATTCCTAAAAGATTTTCATAGATTAATGAAGCCCTCCTATTCATTTTGACAAAATACAACAGTGATGATTATGTGTTAATACTACATTATATTTGATAGTATGCTGTATGTTATATAATACTATATTACTAAATCTTGTATCTCATGCTATATTATGCTATATTATTCATAGTATATTATATGAACATGCTATACTTTTTATTACATTATGTATGATATTATATTTCTATATGAATACAGAAAAGCACTAAGTATCTTTATATAATCATATGATATAATAGTCGGGTGTTCCCTGTTTATCCAAGACCTGCTATAACTAATCACATCACTGTCACTTTTGCCTTTTAATTTTGTCTTTAATTGCTCTTGGATAGTTTCCATTTACACTTCTATTCTTATTTTAGTTTTACATATCTCTTGTTTATTTTTCTACTTTTTCTATGTATCTATACTTGATTTTGTGCTGCTTCAACAACATTTCTCCTCTGCATATCAACAAAGGCTGATCTTAGTTTTGTGCTGTGTCCAGGGTTTAATTTTGACTAAATGGGACTGTGCCCATTTTGGAAACCCTTCTTGAATGGACGGTAAGAGCATTAGTCATCATTAAAGTTTTGTTTAAAACGGCAAGTGGTCAAACTTGGGGGTGTGTAGAAAAATAAAACGGTGCAGCTCAAGATCATAAGCTTTGACATGTATTTGCAGAAGATGGAGAAGAAGGAGATATAGACATGGAGTTCAATGTGCTGTATGCAGTGTATGCAGTCACACAGACCAGTGATTGTGTAACTGCAGTCATCAAAGCACTGTGTGGTATTTGAAAGAATTTGAATGTAGAAATGATTCAAACATACGAGGACAAAGACATTTTGTTATTTACTGAATCGGTCTACATGGGTGATATTTTATTTTAGTGTAGCTGATATCTCTTCACACCGAACTGAGTCCGTCCTCAAGACAGAGTCTTAGTCATGAGTTCATTGACCACGACATTTTAAAAAATGTGGTTTTAAAAAATGTGATTTGCAAATGGTCAGGATTACAACAGCAAGAGGCAATTTGCATATTACAGTCATCCATATCACTCTTTTTGAAGTGCTTGAACCTTAAACAAACAGTAAATATTTTCTATTACCTCAGTCACAAATGCCACATTGCAGAATATCATTTTTCATTGGTGACCTCTGATGTTTGCAGGTTCCATTGTTGCTATGGCCTGTTGTCAGTGTTGATGGGCCAGCAGAGGGTGACAGAGCTCCATCCCAGCCTCTCCTGCTGCTTTGGCTCATGCTCATTAGTGTATAATCAATAGAAAAGACAGAATTTTATTGAGACACCCTTGAACAAGACCCAAGCTTTTGTTGGATGTACTGAGCAGCGATAAAGTAGGAGGAGTAGCGTTCAACACTCACCTCTGTAGGGAAAGCACTCCTCCAGCCAATTTATTTCTCTTGTTTAAAGTTTTGAGTTTTGTTTATACCATTTGGGCGGTCTCCTATGTGTGTGACTTTACTGTGCTGCATATATACTAAGATGTATTTTTGTATGGGAACAGATTCCTCATCAAAACAGTTGGGCACTGAGTAACTGAGAGAAATGGAGTAATGCCCATTTCTCTGTAACAGTCTAAATGTTAAGGATCAATGTGAATTCATTGTTAAGTGTACACTTAGTTTGACAAAAAGGCAACAGTAGAAAATGACCAGTGTCATACAGTTCCTTTAAATCTGAAAGGTATGTTGGGCTTTCACTTAATGTTTTCTTAACGCATTTTCCCCAAAATGCATTTCAAAAGCCTCTATCATACCATATCACACCATAGTATAATGTGTAAAAATCAACCCACCCGACAAGAGTGTACAGGTTGGTTACAGCTATAGTGACATCTGGACCAGCTCAAACATTTTTGAAGTTAGAAACTATGAAAAAAAGAAGGAACCCTTCTTCAAAATGAGTATTTTTAGCCTCATATAAAACCTTTTCTTTTAATCTAATAAGTCTTTTTTTTTCTTATACAACATCAAACTCCTGCTTAAATTCATGATTTGTATATTTTCAAAACACTTTTCAAATTAACCTAAACGTTTAAAAATTTGAAATATTCAGACAAAGATAAAAAAATGTTGACATGAAAAGCCTGTAAGCTTTTTTTCATTTACAATTATTAAATAACAACAACACGCACATCTGTTCCATTGAAAACTAACCGGATGTGCAAGTAAAGTGCCTGCTGACCGGAAGCAGTCGCTCATCACCTGATGCGTCTCTGACAGATTTGAACGTCAATGAGAATCAGGTGTGAAAACAGGAGCCAGGTTCAAATGAGTGAACGAAACAATATCAACAACCAGTAAGTCAACACGCTAAAAACAACAAATTAGGGGGAAAACGAATATTCACACAATTAACTGTTTAACATGAAGGAGAGAAGTAACTTAGCAACTGACGTTAGCATCATCATTAGCTCATTAGCTAATTTAGTTGCTCCTAAACGCAGCTGCGATGAAGGAGCTTGATTACTGTTATTATTGTGATTGTATCAAAACATAACGCAGCCACAGTGTTTTAATGTTGTAGTTAAATCACAAAACCTCTTCAGCATGTTAGAGAACATAGTTAGTTGACTTGACTGTGTCTAAACTAACTTATGTGCCACAAAACAGTAAGCTAACGTTAGCTTTTATTCATATTAGTCTAGTTATCAGTTTCAGTTTAAAATAAAGAAGACCTTAGACATTTAACTTACATGAAAGTATTATGACTTAGCTTATAAGGACATACATGTTCAGTGTCCAGATATACTGGATATACTGCAGGTATTTGTACACACACACATCCACACAAATATAAGATTACTATGCATGTATTTGTTACTTAACTGTTTTCATTGTAACCAACCATAGATATCAACCCCAGCCATCACACACACACATTATGTAACATCAGAAAAAGAAAAAAAGGAAAAACCCCACTCAACATGCATACACACAAACTAATGGAAATTTGTCATATTTTGAATATATAGCTTCAAAGGTTGCCAGATCTCATAAAAAGTTCTGCTTGAGAGGTACAGTATGCTTTGGCTGTTCAGGTTTGAGGCGGTGGTACATTTGTTTTCCATTTGAGTTAGCACTGTAGAGAAGGCCGCCACTGCAGTTTTGTTAGCTGTGATCTCCTCTGAAACCACCCTGAATGTGACTGTCAGAGGGTTGGGATCAGTAACTGTGTCCTGTACATTTGAAATCAATAATCCTGTCCCCTCAGCCATGGACAGAACCCAAACATATGTCAGTGGATGTGTGAGTCCTGCCCGCAACTCAAACTATTCTCAACCACTCCTGAAAAAGTTTTGCAGATTTGCTGCTGGTCAGATGGAGCCTGTGAAGCACATTAAACTGTAGTAGCCCATGTCTGATGTGTATTGATAAGAAATGAACTGCCCACCTCCTCTTCCCTGCACCATAATGTCGTCTAAGGAAGAAGACACAGCTGCATGGATTGTCCTGTATAAAATTCATACTACACATCTTTGCAATGGGTCAATTTCCAAATATTCCTCTGTCCAATTGTTCTGTGGGTCTCTGGAGAGACAAAACTCCTAACCTGTAGTTATTGGAACAAGTTAGGCAGTGAAATATCAAACTCTGCAATCGTTGGGATGCAACAAAACTGCTCTCTCTAAAGATGTCCTTTACAGAGGTCACATCTTTTCTAACCCACAGTTGGAAAGCTGAGTCAATGAGAGAGAGAGGCTGGGAACAGAGAATTACCCAAAATGGGAGCCTGGAGAAAGAGTTGTTTACAGTTAAAATGAATCCTGAACTGGCCCTAAATCCTAAGACACACAGACAACAGGACTGTTCATAAAAAGACGCTCAAAGAGTGGCAGCAGACACAAATCAGAGAGCTCAGTGATACCAGGTTGTTCTTTATCCACCTCCTCCTGGACCCAAAACACCAGCTCATTGCTGTTCGCTGCCCAATGGTAATACATATAATTTGGCAGAGCCGTCCTCTCGCTGCTTTTCTCATAACTTTAACAAAGAAAAGGCTGATGTCCTCTCTAATTTTTATTTTGATGTCCCAGTATTTGTCTCTTTGTCACATCATATTTATAATTTAGTATCAGTAAGAAAATCGTTTGTCCATTTCAATGCTCACATTTCTCTACCTTGTACTGTTCAGCCAGTCCTCTTGCTCATAAAATATTCAACATCAGTCCAACATTTTTGGACATTTTTCTCTTCTAATTTAAGTCACAATATTACTTATACAGCCTGAGCTGTTTTAATGGATTTTGAGTGTAGAATCCAAAACCAAGTTCTTTAACTTTATTACTTACATGATATTTCTCACCATTTAACCAGTTTACCATATGAATTTTCCATATGGGTCTCCCAAATAAAATATCCCCATCTCAACGTTTACATTGTTAATATTATAGCCTGTTTTTCTATTACTGTAGATATTCATACATTTAAATTCTGCTGCAATCGTTTAAGCTCCATAATAATAACAACTGAGCATATACCATTGACAATTATAACTAGTTGTATAATTAAAAACGCCCCCAGGCAGATCATTTAAAAAACTAGTACATGTTCTTTGAGTGACAGTTGGACGGTGAGATTTCTGTTTCTCCCCACAAGATGGTACTGTAACCAAATATTTTGTATTTGGTGCTTTGGAGCTTGTTGCACTTCATTGTAGATAAGAACCAGGAAACACTTGATTATAATGTACAGCAGGTGGTGCTGGAGATTTATCATCTAAGAAAGGACCATATAAAAACATAATTGGAGGTTTCAGCTATGAATAAGCTAAACAAGCTTTAATACTTTAAATGTTCCTCTTAATTAAGTACAATGTGTTGGTTTAAATTGTTTTGACAATCTCCTCCATAGTCTGCATCATGATTGATTGTAATGGCCTGTTAATAAGTTGGATTGTTGTTCAATCCAAAATTCCCGACTTGTGAACACAGTGTTTTAACTGTAACTCTGACTGGCAGTTAGTTTAAACTCTGTCAGCCACATTATGTAGCATACAAAACATGGTTAATGCTATTTTCCAAACCCCTTTTTATAAACGTTTTCCCGCATGACCTAATGTAGGCTGCTACATATAACCCCCCCTAGCTTGAGCGAGGGGACTGTAGGGCATCAGCACTGTAACCTACATCAACATTTTTGCTAACAGCTGAGGAGGAGGTCACATTTGAAAAATCCGGAACATAGTGCAGATGGAGTCGCCCTTTAAATTTAATCTTATTGTATAGTGAGGAAATTATTTTCTTGCAATTAAGATAAAGCACATTGCAACAGGCTTTCAGAGGTGAATTTCAGAATGGCCACCTCACAGTCGTATGGCTCTTTGCCGAGTCAGAAAGTATCACCACTATGCCCAAGAGAGGATTATAGTAATTTCCACAAAGATTGTACTGTAGGAGGAAAGTGGGATGGAATGTGTGCGTCTGCATGTTTATGTGTGATGTGTGTATGGGGGATGCCGGGGGGGTGGGTCATCATCATTGACATTCATTATAATGAAGTCTGCGCCCTTTCACCTCTCCCACAGTTGCTTTAAGCATCACAGTCCGATCTGAACCAGTTCCAGTGGAAAGAAAGTCCGAGCAGCTCTACATCGCACATGACCTGACACCTCAACCAAAAGGCGTCACAGTCTAGATGGCTGTCATAAGGTACAGTACACTAGATATATAAATGTTACCACTAACAATTTACTGCCACATTACATGTGATGTCATCAGTCTGATTATCAAAATAAAACAAGACTTTATTAAGAGACTTCTGACATCTGTGGCCTCCATTTCACATTTCACTGTGATGCCACTGAGAGTTTTACAAGAAAGCTAAGTCTTTGATAACATACTTGACGTTGAGCAGGTTTAAAGTTAACGCCACCGCAAAATTAACACCACATCTACCTTTTACTTCATTTAATCTGAAATTGAAAGCTCTGTTTTGATCACAGACATATAGGAATATGTTAAAGGAAATGTGTTCCTCCTTCTGTACATATTTGTATTTCAAAAATATCTTCTTCCCTTTTCATATTTTATCTCTACTAGTTACCGTGTTGTTTTGTTGTAAATATTAACCCTTAACCAAAAGTCCACACAACTTTATGCATTTACATTAAGCAGTTATCAGGTAAATTCCACATGATTGTTTGACTGTAAATGATAGGTTTCATTTTTCTGTCTAAAAACAACCACTTTCAGAGTTAATGTTGTGTATCTAAGTCTTTGGAAAGCTAGGTAGTTGTTTGATTGTCTTTGAGGTAAAAATTTCTGGGAAATTGTGGCTTTTGCTTTCATTATCTGGTTGAATATAGTTCCCATCTGTAATCTGTAATCCATGTGATTTTGTTGGATTAAGGTCTGAAAAAAGGTCACTGTGTCTCTGCCCCATCAATGTCTGCAGAGCACTGTGCTCTCACTAACAGGTTAAAAAATTATAGTGATAACCACAAAAACTTGTGAAAAGTAACACACATACACTCAGGTGAATTAGCTTCAGCTGCTTGCTTTCCTATCTTTGTAATGAATTTTAAGGCAATGTGTTTTTTTTTTTTCGGTATATTACATACATTGTTCTTGATGAGACCCTGTGGTGCCTAATATCACAGCTAACAGAAATGTTGCCTTCAGCCACCCCATATCTCAAATAACCCCAGTAGAATAATGTAGAACCTGCAATAATATTGATCTTTTGTATGATATCTGTGTTATTGCTACAGACAGCTATTTTCTTTCACCTCTGGTTACCTGATAACTATTATTAATTTGTAGTTTTCCCCCCAATTAGCTGCATGGGGCAGAAAATGGATGTGTGCTTCCGAGGATATGAGTGTTTATGTTTGTGTTTTGCGTGTGTACCCCTGTCATACACTGTAGTGTAGCTATACGTTGTAGTATGTGCTGTGTGTTAACAAGTGTGTACTTGTGTATTGCGGGTGATGTTGGCTTCCTGAGGCTGATTACCACCCTCATCCCCGCGTCTTGTTTTTGCCCGTCTCTCCGCCTGTGTGGAAGTTGTGTGGGCACCCTCTGGATTGCCTCACTGCCGAAGCATGCCGGACCCTGTTATCCAGCTATCCATCTGTGTTATTGATTTTTTTCCCTCTTTGTAGAGTTTCATCTTTCCTCCACTTTTCTGTAGAGCGATGGAGAGGGAGGGAGTGCGAGAGAGAAAGGAGGGGCGAGCAAGGGGGCAGAGCAGAGATCTGAGAGCTGGTAGAGGAGGGGGGATGGAGGGATGGAGCATTGGAGGAGCGGAGCAGCGGTGGGGCTTCTGAGGGTAGGGGTGTAAGAGGTTGGGGGGTGGGGGGCACTCGTCCTGGACTATGGATGAGCAGAGAGAAAGAGAGAGAGGCACTCTTGAAGTGTTGGAGCTTTTTTTTTTTCTCTCTCTCTCTCTCCGTTTCTCTCCATTCTCATGGGAGCGCCCCCCTCGTCCTCCTCCTCCTCCTCCATCTCTCCTTCCTCCTCCATCCTGCTCCGAGGCGCCTCTGGTACACACGCTCCACTCACCACCCCCCCTCCTCTTCCTCCTCCTCCTCCTCTGCCTCTCGCTCCGTCCGCCTGCCTGCCGTCTCTCCTTCCCGGGGGGCTCGGGCAGTGCTGGCGGCGCAGCCGTGATTTGCAGGAGATTTGTCTAAGTGAGAAGCAATTAGTGCGCCTAAGCACCGCTAATGTATGCATGCTGGGGCCGCCGCCGCCGCCCCTCCCGCTTGGTGGTGCCAGAGCCAGGCCAGGGCACCGTTAGCGCTCTCTCTCCCTGTCTCCCCTTTTCTCTTTTCATCTGCAGGCCGTCATGTTGCTCTCACTCCCCTTCAGATGACCCAGTCTTCTCTGATTCTATTAGCAAATTCATTAGTCGACCAACGGTGCTGAAGTTTGTGTTATTATTCACTCCTGTAAATGTATGCATCTGTATATATAACTCTTTTCAGTCTAGAGGCCTGTCCAAATGTAGAGTAAGGTTGTGAACCTTCGACCTTCCAAACTTCACTGAGGCTAATGGAGGGATTTCTGTCCCTCATCTTCACCTACATATGTTTCCATTGTCGTTTCGAAGGAGGCTTCAGTAAGCCTGGAAATTTCAGTCTGTGAGTGATGGTGAGTGGTAGTATAATTTGAGTGCACTAATCCATCCACACACTGGAGTATACACTCATATGAACCTCGCAGACACATCGCTAACACACACATGCACAACAAAGTGGAACAGTGGTGGGTGGAAGGATTCCCTTTGAAACCTGCGGTGTAGAAAGGCTTGTTTGCAAGCGCGCATGCACGAGGGACGTTCTGCATGCTGCGACTCCACCAACTACTTGGAGATGAACTTTGCCCTTTTCTACACGTTGACTCTCTCTTACTCAGACAAAAACAAGATTAAGTCTGCTCATCTTTACGCCGCGCTGACTGCCTTCCAAGTGGGAGCCTACACGGACCGTAGTTGGTTTTGGAGCGAGGTGCTCGTTAATTAAAGATAGGCTAATTGCTGGCGCTTCTTAGCCTGGCTTTCGCAGCGCTGATAAGAGGATAATCCTGGAGAGAAAGGCGGAGATCAAACTGGTCCCCGGTAGACCGGGCCTCCCGCTCGACTAGGCTGGAAGAAAATGCACCCCCTCTCCTCCAACACCCCCCCCGTCCCGTCTCGTCTCTGCTTTTTTAAAGAGCAGGACTTGCAACCAGAGAGTATAGAATATTCAAGCAGGCTGCACTTCAACAGGAGGAAGCCTACATAAAAGGCTCAGAGACATTAGCCATCGCTTGTTAGGCTGAGGGTTTCTGGGGCTTTTTTTTTAAAGCTACATCCATTGGTATAGCTGAATTTGGCCGAGAAAAAGCATGACGATGTGTTGTAATCTAACAGTGACTTTTTTTGCTCCCTGTATGGAAATTCTTTTATCACTTTTTCCCTCTGTGGGAAAGTGTAGTACAGCATCAGCTATAGAGCTACATGCCTGAGCTGCGTTGGGATTTAGTGCCTTGCTCAAACAAACTAATTTGGGTGCTTGTTTATGGACATATCAAAATCCTACTAGGTTATCCAATGAAGCCTTCCTTCATTCCAGATACACACACACACACACACACATGTAAATAATCACATTTACAATCCACCCCACACTCACATGACTGAAAGGTTGCATGACCCGACTATCATTCACGTGTCTCTAACCCATATTTTGTCATGGGGAGTTAGCCATTAGCACTTGCTGGGCTGTTCCCATATGCTGGGCCTCCACAGATCTATAATTCAGGGGTGGCAGATGTCCCCATGCATTATTCATGGGTACCGTTCCATGCTGGGCTAGCAAGCGAGCCAGCGGCAGAACCGTCACAAGGTCCTTGCATATAGATGGTAGCTTCCATGTTGACCTGCGAGTGCACCTTCCCTACAACGCCTTCCTGCAAATGGACCGCAGCAAGCTTTTCAGAGATGCAAGTGGCTCTCTCTGATGACAGATAGCGTTATGGGATTTGGAAACCACACAGATGATGTGGTGATGGTCGTCTGTTTTGTATGCAGAGTTATGGTAGTCATGAAATGTAGGAATTATTTTTTTAAAGGGGTCCTCCATCAATTTTACATGTCAATTATCTTTGTCACAGAGAGAGCTCCAGTCTGTCGAATAACTGTATAATGTCTCCTGTGCCTCTAGAGTTTGTCAGTCTGTGATAGCATTGTGGGAAGTGCAGGATCCAGGTTTTAATGTTTGTCCTATACTAGGGACTAAAGTTGGGACATCTTGGCCTTTGCCATTTGGACGATTTTTTTTTTTTTCGGATTTCCCAGTTGCATGCCCCTCTCCTTCTTTGAAGTAAAATGCAACATCAATCGAGTCTCCCTTTTTTAAAGGGTCAGTTCCCTGAAATCACACAAAACAAAACTTTTTTTTTTTTACTTCCCTCTTGCGATATCTTGCCATACTGATAGTTTTGGTTTTATTTGTCCAGATTTTGAGATGTTGTATCTTTCACTGAGATTTTTGCTGCCTTTCAGAACAATATAGTTAAATGGATTTTTGTTTGTCTTGCTCACAGCATTGAAAAATTGCAGTTATGAAATTCTTTGGCAACATAGTTTTCCAGAGATAATGCTCCTAATAATCCACCAAACACTTAATTGTTTTTTCAGTTTAAAGTAGTTCCAGTGGCAACTGTTGACAGCGAGGTCTGTAAATTATTCAGAATGACCCAGAGATTGTCTCTGGAAATGCAGTAAAATTTCATTCACCTCTACTGTACTCAGGTGGCTGCAAACTCTCAGACTGATATCTCAAAATAATAAAAACAGAAAGCCAAAAAACTGTCTGCCTGACTAGCCATGCTAAGATGTGAGCGAAAACACATGCTTCTTTGTAATTTGGGCTTAAAACTCCTCATTTGTTCTCATTACACTTAGGACTATGCAGTGCAGTACGGACTGTTCAAGGTGGTTTGGAGCAGAGGATAGGTCAGATTTTGTGTGTGTGCGCATGAGTGCGAAGCGTCTACACTGTAAATCACACCTACATACCTGCAGGAGACAGCAGCGTTGTGTGCTGATACCCTCAAAGAGTGGGAGATAAAACACACGCATACACAGGCACCCAAGATCACAAACCGCCGCCAGCGCCAAGCCTGGCCGGCGCTGAACCGGCAACCCGATACCTCCTCCGGAGCCCTGCGGAGGGGGAGAGTGGGTGTGGGAGAGAAGCTTCCATAAAGTCTGTCCCGCCGGTCGGCCGTAACCTGAGCTCCTAGCAGACAGCCGTGGTGCCTTGCAGTCAGGCATGGAGAAGTGTGTGTGTATGTGTGTGTGTCTATTTTGTGCGCGTGAGAGGGGACGGGTGACGTGCTGCCACATGCTTGTTACCACGCTTGGGATTAGGCCTATGTGTATGTTTAGGTTAGAAACAAACACATAAACACCAACACTAAGACCTACTCTTGACTTTCTGTCTTTTTCACAACCCAACACATACATTCCCTAAATCACACTAAAATTCCTCTCATCAGCATGTTTATGCATCGATTCTTTTTCACCCACACCCTCTCTATGAAATGGATACAGATGACGAGATGATGGGACCTTTGTCACCGAGTCACCAAGCTTTTCTCTCCTTTAGTCTTTAGACTTTTCTCCAGTATCTCCTCCCTCTTTCCCCTTAGTGAGCTTCCAACGGGACCGTCATCCAAAACATCTAAGACGTCAGCGAGCAGAAAACGGCCGTCAGCTGCCATATTGCTTGCTGTTGCTGCCAGGGTGCTGCCCTTTACGGATGTGAACAGAGTGTGTGTGTGTGTGTGTGTGTGTGTGTGTGTGTGTGTGTGTGTGAGTGTGTGTGTGTGTGTGTGTGTGTGTGTGTGTGTGTGTGTGTGGTTTGGGAGCTGGGTTGGAGGAGGAGTGGGGTGGGGGTGATGTGGGGGGAGTGTTGATCGTGCTTGTCTTTGGGCTGGCAGAGGGACAGGAGCCCCTTGTGCGGTTGCAGTGGGTGAGGAGGTTAACTGAGCCGCAGCAGAGCCAAGACGCTGCCTGGGATATTGACAGGTTGGAACCTGAGGGCTCCTGCAGGATAGGAACACACTGCCAGAGGCTTGGTTACCACCACCGCCTGCCTGCCTCCGAGGGAAGGAGGGGTATAAGAGTAGGAGGGAAAGATGGAAAGACTGGGTGAAGGCAGAAATCTGAAATTTCTTCCTCCAAAATGACTAGAGAAGGAGGATCATGGGGAAGGGCATGGCACGGGAGTGAGTTGGCTGGGCTATGTGATTGCAGTCAGCATTAATAAGAATATGTTTTCTGATGGTGATGTGTATCAGAAAATGGCAGGTGTATGCAAATCAGACTTTAGAACAAAGTGTGTTCCCCTATAATGCTTTGTTATGTAAAACAACCCCCAGTACCTCTTTGTTGTTTTTGCATTCCACTTTAGTTGGACTCATTAATTCGTACAGCAGACTTTATTAAACAGTAAGATCAAATCATCATGGTGGGACACCATTGAAAGTCAATTAGCACTAATATTAAATTATCCCAGAGCCCCAGAGGGTGACACAAAAACAGACATAGCTTATGCCAAGCACAACAGTGTAATTAACAGGCTTTCGTTAAGGATCTGTTGTAGCTGCAGCATCTTTGCGGAGCTCCTCTTTGCTGCTTTCACTCAGTGAGGAGCCGAGTATATGGTCTGTGTGGTTCAGGGTCATTTACCATGGTAACGGTGGAGCAGGTCAGGAGGTGATTGGCTTAGCTGAGGAAGGTGCTGGCGGCTGTTTGTTGATTCTCTGATAGGGGTGACCTACCCCTGACCTCCACACAAATCAATACTGCCTCCTTAATCTTTCATTTGTCCTCGTTTGCTCATGCTCACCCCCGATTGGGAGCAATTAAAGAGGGACTTTTCGCGTCTAAAAAAAAGAACTTGTTTTTAGCCTCAATTGAATTTGGGTAGAGAGTTATGCATTATTATTTCCTACTAGTTGAGAGAAATGTAAAGGTATACATTATGGATTTCTGTTAAAAACTCTTAAGAGGAGATTGAATTGTATAGACTTGGCTGGAAGTCAGTATTTCAGTTCTACAGCCCACCACAAGTTAATTTAGACGTGAACTAGCATGGGCTTTGTATTGAAGTAGGTGAATACGACGTTGGTAAATTTCCAGTCACACTCTGATTTCAGAGAATACGCTTTGTACTGTGTTTATAGAGAATCTGCGTGGTGTAGGGAGTCCCTCCAACGCAGGAAACCCTTTGAGAAGCTCCTTCCTGTATCTTCACCTCCTCTTCATTGCACTTTTGTTTCTCTCTCCTCACCCCCTCATTCTCACTTTCACTACCCGTAATCCCCAGTGTGGCCTACGATGTTACTGTGTTCCTCTGCTAAGCGGCAGGGCTGTGTGGGCTCATGTTTTTTTTTCTACCTCTCATATCTATTTCTCCATTCTGGGGTCACCCTTTTCCACTCCCCCACACAGGGAATCACCTCACTGAAAGGTACTGTGGTTGATTTAGTGGGTAGTTGCACTGAAATGTTACAGTCTTCCACAGTATGAGTGACATGCCATGCTGTGCTGTTAGTTCTTAAAACTGACAGGTCAAAATACAGTGTGTGCCTCAGAGCGTCCTTATTACTGTGCATCAGAGACTCAAGCTTCAGTACTTTATTGCCATATCAATGTAGATGGCAGGAATTTGCCTCAGTGCAGCTCAGGTACAGAAATGTAAACAGCAGCAGACATTTGCTTCACAATGCCTTACACAGCTACTGTCATAGTCAACAGATTCTCGCAGTGGGTTGTATAATGTCTTATGATAGTATGTATCTATAGGAAGAGACAATCTCTTTTGTTACATTGCTATGAGCATTTTTCAACAGGTACAGACTCTAAATCTTATCTAGTATTTTGGATAAGGCTGGAGTACATTGATGGACATACTTTTACTTTTAAGATTTTATTGCTAAAAAAGGCCTCATTGAAACCATGCAATCCACAGTTTTTCTTACAGTGTGGGTATGAGATGAAAGAGAGACCATTCATACACATAAACACACTTTTCCCGTGAGAACAGGCACCACAGTTACTTGTATGCACATGGTTCAAGTCAGTATTGTCAATCTTTTTATACAAGAAACTCTTTGCTACACAAGAAATCTTAAAATCTGAAAATGCAGACACGAGATTGAAACTCAGATTTCAGACCTCCACCAAGGCCAATGGTCCACTCTTATCTGATATGCAAATGTGCCATCGCAACCACTATATATGTCTGGATATATTTCCAAAACTATTGGAATAATGTCAAAATATGGTTGTTATCGTACAAATTGAAACGTTATCAAACAGACAAACACATCGCTAACAACATAGCCTGACATGCATCAGTGCCTACTAAGTATCCATCTAACAAACTGAATGTCAGTGTCTAGACTGGCCCACAGTGATAACTTATTCAACATGGCTTTTTCACAGCAATAACAACGGTGTTCAATGTAGCTGACCCAGTGTCAGGGCCCTGGTATTGTGCATATGCATACTGGCAAATTGTCATAGCTGACTGGGACACATAATGGAACTGAGATGTTAATGGTATTAGTAGCACCTGTGCTTTTCTTACTATGACAAGTCAACATGTCTGACGTGAAAATGGTTTATATAGACTAATAACTGACAGCACAATTTACCAGTCCATAAAGAGTAGAGTAAAATCAATTCTCCGGTGCATCACATCGTTGAGTGATTTTCATCTTGTCAGTCTACTGTTCAACTTTGGTTTTTACTTGCACTGCACGCTGGGCTTCCTGTGAACAATCAATCTGTCTCTCTGTCCTTGTTTTCCTGTTGAAGCTGCTGAGATAAAACACGTCACCCCTGTCTTCCAGAGAATTTCTACATGGAAATGGTTGCTGCTCTTAGAAAAAATAATCTGTAGTCATGAAATGAGTGTCACTCAATTCTCTGTTATATAAATATGTGACGGCATCATAACAGACACTTATTTGGAAATGTCACATATTATTATTGCAACTCCGTTTATGATGTCACCACCCCCGCGTCTTGTTCTTTTAGATCTGTAACATACTATGTGATGCCTCTGAGAAGCTTTTCAGCAATGCTAAAATGTCAGATTATAGCCTGAACCTCCTCTGGCTTGTTTCAACATACAGTAGACGTGTGGTCGATTGTGTATTTGGGTGTGTGCGTGTTAGTTTCAGTACATTATCTCCAGAGAGTTTGGCTGTCGTGGCGTTGGGAAGGCTGCGTCGTGGCCGTGGCTGCGTGGAGCAGCAGCACAGGAAACGCGTCAAAGCGCTGAGAGCTAACTGGAACCAGATGTCTGAGGCTACTGGCCGGGGGATTCTCACCGTGGAACAAGAGCGTCAGCGGGGGAAGTTCACTTCCCCTTGACTGTCTTGCTGTCTTCTCTCTGTCTGCATCTCAGAATCTTTTGTCTTTGGCCTCTTTCCTTCCTTCTCTCTGTCTAAACTACCTGATTTATCTGTAGTTTGAGGCAAAAGCAGCCGAAAAATCTGCAGCAGGGGATGAATAAAATAGCCATGAGGAAGAGAAAATTATTTTTTCTTTTTGCACATCCTGCATAAAGAGGACACACCTTACATACTCATGTGGAAATTAAATACCGAAAAAGATTCAGAGATGATAGAACCTACGATGTGCAACATTAAAAAAATACAAATATGCAATTATATTCATGAGTCAGTGTGTGCTGCGGTTATGGGTTTAGTTTGAATAGAACATAACTGTTCATCTCACACAACTTTACTGATGTAACCTGGCGTACTCTACCATCTCTTGTTTGACTACCCCATCTCTTTGAAGCTCTCCATAGTGGGAGATGGAGTTGGCCTGCTTTCTATGCCTGGGAGCATTGCCTGCCCTCCTCCGCTTCACTGCCCCCTGACTTTCTCTCACATATACAGTGAAAATACACACACTTACACACACACACACACATTTAAGCGCACGCACGCATGTACACACGTACACACACACACTCACACACACACACACTCACACACACTCTCTCACTCACTCAGACATACACTTAACTTATTCACTCATGCACAGCAATCATACATGGCACGTGCACACACATGACGACCCATGCACCACTGACGCTGTATGTGCATGACTCCAGCTGAGCCTCCAGTCTACCCGGGGCTGCTGAAGCCTCGCCTGGATCTTACCCCAGTCTTTTTGCCATTGGCGGATCCCCTCACACGGGCCACTAGGCGACAGCAACAACACACACCCACACACGCTCCTGCGGTGACAAGTGTTCTATAATGTCAACTTCCAGCTGATAGAAAGACTGACAAACGACAACGACTTGTGTGGCACTCTGAAACTGGAACGATTACAGATGATCATAAACACTGGTCAGTGTGTGTTGAGGTGTGCTTGTGTGTGCTGATGCATGTCTATCAGTGGCAGGAAGATGAATACTCCATCAAGGTTTGGTCAGAGCTGTTTTCTTTTTCTTTACTGCTTCGAGGTGATTCGGCACAGCCCGAAGGTCCTGGATAGCTCTGGGTGAGAGCGGCTTTCAGCAGGCTGTTAGTCTTATCATCACACACACACACACACACACACACGCATATACACACACGCACACACATTGTCCCCTCTGACCCAGGCTGTTTCCTGCCCCTGGCTGATCTATTGGCTGATGCCTGCCCTGTGACGGTAGAGAAAGAGAGAAAAAGAGGAGGGGAAAGAAAGTGAGTGTGTGTGTGTGTGCGTATGTGCGCTCGCGGCCTGTCCCAGCGAATCGATATCCGTCTCGTATCCGTGAGCTGTGCCTGACCCCTGGCCGACCTTGCTCAGCATTGGTGGTTGGAGTACATTTTTTTTGTTGGGGTCTGAAAATGTGAGAGGCACATTGAGTTTTACCCCGTCGCTAATAGAGGTCTGGGGCCACAGAAGAGTGTGAAAAGTCCTGACTTAAATGTGCCAGTCTGAGGAGGCAGCAACAACATGTCTGACAAATGGTGAAATAACAGGAAATATTTGGCGTAAATGAGTTTGCAGTTGGTTCAGAAGTATAGTTCAAAGTATTACCCTAGAGATTAGTCCGTCATAATTCTGAAACTACAACAGTACATATCAGTAAGATGCCTCATGGAGACATTGTGGTTTTAAAACTGGTAGGGGGATCATCCTCAGCTCCATGTTGTGGTTTGAGGGGGGAAAAAGGCAGAAAATAAAGTTTACACCAGTTTTTACTTGAAATTTGATATTGATGACCTTGTTGTGCTCATAGCTGAGATCCTAAAAGCCTCTCAGATTTTGTGTGTGTGTACATATGTGCATGTGCCTGTATGTGAGAGACCAACACAGAACTTGCCTCGACGCCAGTTTGCTAGTTGGACTCAGCCTTGCGTGTTGTTGGTGTGCGCTGATAGAGGCTCCAGCTCCCGGGCTGAGCGGGGCTGCGGGTGCTAGCCGCCGCCGGCACTAATTGAACCCTGCCGCTAAGGTAAAGGGGGGAGGAGGAGGCTGTCAGCGAGGGAGAGAAAAGGAAAAAAAAAGAGAAGGAAGAAAAAAATAGCGTGGTGAGGGCAAAGTGCCCCTGGGGGGTTGGGTCCCTGCCTGCCTGCCTGCCTGCCTGCCTGCCTGCCTTTCGTTCTCCAGCTCCTTCCCCCCTCCCCGTCTAAATAGCCGTGCCGGCGCTCCAGGGCTTCCTGCGCCTTATCTGCTGATAATTGGGCACTGGAGCTCCACAGCTCGCTTATGAAATATAGATTCCTGACGGAGGGGAAGGATGGGGGGAAGGAGGTAAGGTGGTGGAGGCAGTGTGCAGGCAGAGAAAAGCCCCTGGTCCTATCAGAGAGCGTGGAGCCTTGTGGGCTCCGCGGTGTTGCTCTGGCTCGTTTAGCAAACGCAGCCCCAGTAGTTAGGGCGAAGGCCTCTGTGCTGAGCAGCCCACACTGTCACAGACAATTGAAAAACAATGCTTTGTTCCTACTGTTTGTTGCACCCACAAGGTTCAAAGAGCTATAAATTGCGGGGGTGAATGCCTGTTGTGTAGTTTGTCGCAGGGCATATGAAATCTTCTAAGCAATTTTCAAACATGTTGCGAAGAATCGCCTCATATGTAACGCAACACTCATGATGCTATAGTCCCTGCTCAGAGTTTAACTGAAAATGTTTGCATATTCAATACTGAAATGTAGCCTGCGTCGTTACAGTGCCATTAAAGCGTGTCCTGATAAGAATATGCTATAAAACTCCTATTCCTCTGTGTATGAATGAAGGAGGATGTTATTTTCTTGCAGTCAGGCCGGGATGCTATCCGCAGTCTCATGGGGGAATGTTATTGGATCACAACATGGAAACCAAATCCCCGAGCGACGGGAACAGGGAATACACTCTGCTGGGTGCTCAACACAACATGGATCCCTCTTATCCAAGGCTACTTTTGCTTTTTGCTTTGAGCAGGGTTGTTCATTTAGAGTTTCATTTTATTAGAAATATATTGTTTCCTCAACTGAACGACAAGTGATTATTTCTGTAAAAATGAACTATTTAAGTAGTTGATGCAAATGTCCCATAATTTGGATGAAACTTGTCAGTTGTCAACTCCCTTGAATACAGGACAGTGTTGACGAAACAACTTTTAAGCAAATTCGCTACGTTTACAGTTACATTTTAAAGGCTGAATTCATCAGGATGTGTAGCACTTCTTGTCTGTTGTGTCTTTTCTTCAGGCCTATCATACTCTATCCTCAAATTCATTTAAAGTGCACACACACAAACAGGTCTGTGCTTGTCCCAATTAGTTAGTGAGCGGCTGGTTTAATGAATGGGGAGCAACCTGCTTGGCTGTGGGAGGTGGACTGGGGGTTGGGTTTAAGAAAAAACAAGCTGGAAGACTGACTCCTCAACATGTTATACATTTATACATATGAGGTTTTGCAGCACTGTTTTCTTGACAGTACAGTAGGCTACATTGAGGCTATACAGCAACCAATATATTAAGTTTTCTTACACTTACTGGGCAATGTTGCACACTTTTTGTTTTGAGGCAATAGAAAAAAAACATGGGCTGGGCGAAAGCAATCTCAGGAGTGATTCCCCTCTGTAGCCTTACCTCTGTGTGTTTCACATTATTTTTTTAAACAATTCTCCCTCGCATCTAAATTGTGGCCAAAAGTCAGAGAACTATACCCTGAGTAACGGCTCCATCATCAGATTGGGCAAAGTTACCACAGAAGCCAACACAATAACTCACCTGTTACATGGTTTTCCCCCAAACCGCCTTTATTTACGGGACACAAATACCAGTGCTGGGTTATGCATTGATCTTGGCACGGACACGCTGCACTCCTAGTTTCATTTCCCTCGGACCGCTTGGGCCCTATTGGTCAATAGCAATTGCAATTCCCTGCACTATGGGCCAGACAAATTCATTTCAATTACAATTAGCATGGAGGGCCAGAGGCTGATTTATGACCTTGTTTTCCTTCCCGCGTGTTCCCTCGTGCATTAATCACCCCTGCGCCGGCCTGTGTGATCCTCACTTCATCTACCTGCCAAGGCAGCCGCCCTACTGTGCATTCCTGGATCCTTTCCCCTCTTCCCTCCCACTCCAAACTCCTATCCTCCTCCCCCCTGACCGCGGACAAAACAGTGGGTGTTCTTAACTCGCACCTGACACAGACCAGGGAGCAGGGCTGCACTTAACTCAGTGCTGGGGTGGCTGATTGGCACTCATTTATCATGTGTAATGAGCAAATGTTCCTAGGGAAAAATGCTTGAAAAGTTGCGGTTTCTTTTAGCTTTTTTTTTTCTTTATATGACCACCAAAATGAACTCAGTACAGTATAATTTGATTTTGTTGAATTTGATGGTAAGAATTGAGAAATGTTCCTGGTCTTTCCAAACACACATGCAGGATACACTCCCACATGAATACATACAGTGGGGTCCAAAAGTCTGAGACCACATTGAAAATGCCTAATATTTCCAAGCCTCTGATGAGTAGATCAAATCCACTTTAGTGTCATCTGAGTGTAGACTTTGATGGAAGGGATACAAATAAAGAAAATCTGACCTTTTAGTTGGTGAATACCACAAATTTGCTTAGATTTGACTGCTGACTTAGAAATAGCACAGCACCTTAAATATTTCTTCCTTATTTTGTATGTCATAACTTCTTCTATTTTTAGTTGTTAGATTATGTCTGAATCTTCAAACCCTGAAAATATTGTAGATTTTTTAATGTGGTCTTAGACTTTAGATCCTGTTGTAAATTAAATGGCATGCTTTCACCTGACTTAGGCTCATGGTAAAAAGCTACTTGCTGAACATGCTCACTACATATGTCCTGTATGGCCTCCAGTCTTTGCTGCAGCCTAGAACACAGGTTTAGAAGTTTTCTGTCCGGACTGGGAAATTACGTTAGAACGGACAAACACTCTCATCCTTCACTTGACATTTGGTTACCATCAGGCAGGGATTAACAGGCCTATTTTGGATAGTCTGGAAACTGTTTGGGACAGAGCAGTGTCTCTCCACTCTTCCTATGTAGTGTCGGAGGCTGAGTCATCCAGGGCCAGACGTTTCCACTGGGACAATGTACCATTCCCTGGTGGCCACACTCAGACTTGTTTATACGGCCCCGTCCGCGGCCCCGTGGATCTGGCAGCTCTGTCCCCTTCTCTGCTCCTTCACCCTTTAATGTTCGACCTCAAAAGCGTGTTTGTTTGGGTCGAGTTGGGGGGGATGTAGTGACCAAGGCAATGGTACCTCTGTGGAAAGCCGGTGAATTCAGAGGGCCAAAAAAACAGAGGGCAGTACGGCGCTCAGAGCAGACTAAACATCTGTTCGGACAACATCCTGACTGCAGCTTCTCTGATGGGTATCTGGTGTGCAAGCATGTGTCATCTACATGTACCTGTATTAAGCCACCTTCTCCTGCAAAATCGAAGGATATGAGAGTTTTCTGGATAACAGTGAACTGGTCAGCAAACTCTGAAGACTAAATTTCAATGGCTTCTGTCACTTTTTATTTAAAGTTGGGTGAATGGGAAAACCTGCCTTTTTCTGACTTTGGAACTTTCACACAATAGTAAATGGTTACCCATTTCTAGCCAAGTAGTCAACCTATGGAAATTGAAATTATGCCTAATTATCTATCTTTATTGTGATACATAATGTATATGTGGTGGTTCATTAACAAGTGAACCCAGATGCAATAAAAGTGTTTAACTCATTTTTAATTTGCTTAGCTGATTGTAGTAGTAATAAAATTCAGATTCTGTTTGGATGTAACCTTCAGTGAGTGGGAGATATTATAGCTGTCTGAAATTTCTATTATTTTCCTTCTTTATTAAAGAGCTATTTACAAAGACAAAGTAAGTTATAAATTATCCAAAATATGTAAAATTATATATTTTATCAATTATTTGAAAAAACAAAACAAAACATGACTATATACACCATGGAGCTGAAAAATGGATTGCAGTGTCTTTGGCACCAAACAGAGTTTCTGAGTGGTCACGTCAAGATGTAACTCCATCCTACTCAATGTGAAGTGGATTTTCGGCTCGCTCTGACCGCTGAAGTGGTTTTGCAGCCTGTGTCTTTTGGCCACAAGCAGTGAATGGAGAAGTTCCCTGACTGACAGTTTGCTGCGACAACAAGCACAGACTTAGTGTGACAGCTCAGAAAAACTGATTTCCAAACTTCCCAAGAACTCTAGTTTCACTTATTTTCCTCCAGACCTACTTACCACATCTCTATCTGTACCTTTATAGTGTAACACGACTGCATCTCAATTCAAACGTTTAATTGAAATATATGGGTCTTTGCCTCACTTCATACCTACCTACATATATTCATCTTCATTTGTGTTTTTATGCATTCATGATGGGCTAAATATTGCTTCAATTTGTATAGTTCAACTTAACAGTAGAATTCTACGTGTTTTCTGTGGAAATTTTGCTTTGTTTTAAACTCTGGATGGAAAAAGGCGATAAGTGCATCAAAACATGGACCTTGTATTGTGTGTCTCAACAAACTGTGGACTGGATGTGCTGTTACACCCTGCTACTAACTGATTTGTTCAGATTTATTACCAGCCAAGTCTTTTATTAGTAATGTTCACTCAAGCTCAGAAGTATAAATACCAACTAAATCTTTAGTCACAATCAATGGCTTTATGTCAGTTGTTTCTTTATGATTTTTTTCTGCAATTATTATTTCTGATATTATTGCAACTGTGTGATGAGCTTACTTAACTACTTAGTTACTATAGTTACTTAACTATAAAGTACAAGACACATAGAGATATTCTGGTTAGTTTTATTTTGGTCAGTGAGTTTTCTGACACAAACGTGCATGTAAACACTATGTATTACTGTTGTTAGCCATTCCCAATAAAGTTCACTATACTTTATAATTATACATGTTGTAAAGTCTTTGTCATGTGCCACAGAAGAATATAAAATGCTACTGTTCAAAGAGGAAAAATGTCTTGATCGCCTTGTAATACAGAAATAAACTAAGCTTTGGAAAGCTGTGAATGTTAGCGGTTACAAGACAAGTATATTTGTTTTTATGCAGGGATCACTCCAACTGCTGAGGATACGGAGAGGACAGACACAAGGGCTCTAACACATTGGAGGCCATGCATCAGCAAGTGATGGCAGGGTGTTTCATCTTCTCCTTCTTCGACCTGAAGTAAGACCCAAACTAGAGCTCAGTTCAGCACAAGTTGTTTGGTCCCATTTGAATCAGGTTGCTCAAGGTTGAGTTTGTTTTTTACAATCCATCTTGACTTTGGATAAGCATAGGTACTCGTTCAGGTTGAATACAATTTTCTGGACCCATGAAGAGCTCTGTCGTAAACTTGTTGTTTTTTTTTTTGTCTTTTTGGAAAATAGTACCAGCCTTGCTAAGCAGTTTTCCACATGTGGTATGTTTTCATCCCAGGAGGTGGTGTTTTCACCTGACCTCCACGTGACCTGAGCAGCTTCTCTTGTTTAACACCTGGGCGCTGAGTGAGGAGGTTCAGTCTCTCCCTCTTCCACACAGGAAGTTAGATTCCCTGTCTACAAACAACACAGAGATCTGTAGGATAAGCAGAGAAGAGAGAGAGAGTGAGAGAGTGAGTTAAGACTCCCAATCCTCAAACAACACAGGAAGCTGTCGGATAAGCAGAGGAGAAATTGAGAGAGAGAAATGAATGTTGCCTCTCCTGCTTTTGAAGTATTTATAAGGATCTTCCAGTAAGACTGAACTTCCCTCTCACAGACTTGAGTGTCAACCCAGGTAGAGCTTATTTCACCCACTGAGGCTTTAAGGAATTCATATTTCGATAACATTAAGGGCAGCGAAAAATTGACCCCATAAAATGAGCTTGGAAGATTTTCTCTGATTTCTCTTGCGTCCTGGTCAGAATGGGCAGAGCAACTCTCATATTGCACTGATCAAACAATGCATCTCCTCTCACTTGTGTATCTATTTTAGCAACTGATCATATGTCTTTCATATGATCAAGCACAACCTATATTTGTCTTTCTCTTCTAATTGATTTGTCATAGCTTTGCCAACTCACATGAAACCTTTCCTTCTCTCACACCCACACATTCTCATTCACAAACACATGTACATGTAGACAAGCATCAGTGGATACACACGTGTGCGCACACACACATTTACACACACACAGAGTAAGCTACCCTGAGAGGGAGTGCTGTATTGGGTTTTCTTCAGGAAGTGCGGCTCCTCCAAAGCTCTGGTCAGATGAAAGGCGAAGAGCTATATCGATCGGCCCAGAGCAGGGGGAGGTGGAGCGAGCGTGTATGTGTGTGCGCGCGTGTGGAAGTGTATGTGTGTGTGTTGATGGGGGGGCAGCGCCTGTGGTGTGTCTGCCTGATGCAGGGCTGCCAGCCAGGCGAGGACCAAAGGGCCAGAGGGGTGAGGAGGGGGGAGGCCGTGAGAGAGAGGGGGGCAGCGAGTTGTCGCTGTGGCCCCGTGGCTCCACCGTAACCCCCTGGCCCCTCAGTGGAGAATGTACAGCACGTACACACACCCAAACACGCATGCATGCACACACAGTCCCAGCACCAGTCTGCTGTTGTTGATGATAGCTGTCAGAGAATGAAACAACATGGCTACGAGTGAGTGAGAGAGAGAGGGCAGGACAAACACACAAAACATTTTTCATCCAGTTATCTTGCTACTCTGAGGATTTTCTATCATTTGAAATTTTTCGATACTAGTGCAGATACATTTTTTCCAATATCTTTCTTTGAGAAACCCATGTATAACATGTTTTTCTATGTTTCGCATGTTTTTTTAAGCCAAAGTTCTCTTGTATTGTCTAAAACCCAGCAGCTGTACTAGAACTTATCTTCAATAAAATAGTCTAGTATTGTCAAAAATTTGATTTACACAAGATAATGAATAGTCCCTGCCAGCTTTCAGTACTTGGCAGTTTTCTCTGTGCTGTGGACACATTTCAGTCGGGATCATAAAAACATTGAGACTAAGCATCTAGTCCTAGTTACTTTACAATAGTTTGTGCATTTGCTTTAATATGATGTTATGTTCTCTTGGTGTTGATTTTCTGACAGCTGAACAACAATGAAAGCTTCCAGTGCTGCTTATTATAAATAGCTCTTAAATGCAGCCTAATTATGTAAACTTCATCACGAAAGTTGAAGTAGACCGACAACTACAAAAAAAAAAAAAAAAAAAAAAATGCTTTCACCAGAATAATTAAACTCGACCTTTTCCTCAACAACAGACTTGTGCTTGGGTGAAGCCTACACATGGAATTTAATAGGATATTGTCTTTTTAAACTCACGAGTAAAGCTAAATTCAGTCCTGCTAATATCCTTACACATATTACTCCTTTGTCAAGAAATAAACAAAGTTCTTCATTAATATACTCGGAGACTAAAAAAAAAATCAGTTTTATAAAAGTAGCTGACACTGAAAATCCGCACAAGTACAGAACATTAAGCTGTGAATAGTCACTCCTCCTCTAGGCAGTAGATAGTATTGCCATGGGCACACTATAAATGAAAACCATTTTCTGGATGGGCTGTTCAAATAAATAAGAGTTAAACAGTTGACAGACCATTATTTCACATCCCAGAATCATGTGATGTGAGCAGCTACTGGCTCATATTGCAGCAGCGAAGTCTTGTCCCACTGCTCCGCCTGCGTCTTTCCACCGGAAACTGCCCGTGTCAAACAAACCACGCTCTTTGGAGGCCTTTAGAGGCTGAGGCTGGTTTGACCTGCGAATCTGTAAGTTTGTGTTTTGCACTTAAGGGACAAGATCTAGAAATAGACAAATAGTTGGCTGTGGCATGCATAAATTCTCCCTCCAAGGCTTATCAGATTCATTTGAGCCAACGCAGGGCCATATGTGGACTTGGGCTGGGTGTGCCCGACCCTCTGTGCTTTGTGCCCCGGGGGAGAGATCGGCCAGGGCGGCTCGCTAATTGAAATGTGTTGGCGACTCATCGAGGTCTCGGCTCCAGTTTCAGGGCTATTTCGAACCGCAGTGCTGATTGCTGGTTTCACATCACACAGGGAAAAAAATCAATAGTAGCTGGGAGAGCTAGGGTTTATTCTTTGCAAGCAGACATTAATGCTTTGCAGAGGAGGGTTTGATATTTATCATTTGTCATTTTGTCTCTGCAGATCAGTCTGAGCTGTAGAATATATCTAAATTGCTGAGAATCATGGCTGACGCCACTTGTGTTTCCAAAAAATAATGTAGTTTGAACGTCCACGTCCAGAACAGTGTTCACAGGGCCGGACAGGCAAAGTCATTATGCGACTCTTTCAATTTCCCTCAAAAGTTTTTTTGTGTTTCTTTTTGCATGTTTTTGACGAAGAGAAACACATTTTGACCTCTGGTAAGCACCAAAAGGGCCTCGTTATGGAAAAGTGGCTCATGTGATTTACAAGGACTTTGCTTGTGCTTTCAGAGACGCACAAATCAGACGGCTGAATATTTTTTCCAAAGGCATCAGTGTGTTCTAGACGTTCTTTAATGTCAGCGTAGCCTGGTGGTAAAATTTTACAGCATGTGATCATTTTGCAGTTAGGTGGACAGAACGGGGCTAATTTAACATTTATAATTAAAGGAATATTTTTACCACCTAAACAGCTCATTTGTCCTATTTTCTTAAACAAAAAGAACACAGTGCAGTGATACTTCGAAAATTCTTTAAAACTTTAAGTTTGGAACACACAGTGTCCACTTTGGTCTACCACAAAATTTCATAGAATCTCTCAAACATCATTTAAAATTCAAGCCTCACCACTTCCATCCTCAGTTATATTCCTGTGCGTTTAACTAAGTAACCTCACAGTAATGTCTGACTTTGCAGTGGTGGTAATGCTTGCCATTGTTTTGATGCTTTGTTGGATTCCAGGGACCTAATTTGGTATTAAATTATGGTCATATATGGCACTGCTCATATCAATGAGTTTCTGTTCTTATTGCATTGTTTGAAATCATTAAGTCTGATCTCTTGAAGGCTAATGTAGCCTGCTATCTGGGCTTTGGCTGCTGGTGCTGCTACCCTTCAAACACAGAGTGAGCCCTTTGAAAAATGGATTGCGGAAGAGATAAGAAATAATTTATGTTCCTATCACTGCCTCGCACAAATATGGTGGGGAATACTGTGCCAATAACTCCCACAAACTCAGAGAGGCACGCTATCTTTTACTGCACAAATTATTAACGGCGCTGGGGAGGAAGGGGGAGACGCTGTGCATTTTTTTGCTAGATAGACCTGGCTCATTGCTCGCTGAAGCTTTGAGTTCACCACAGAGCTTTCTAATCAAAGATAAAGTCTCCCGACATGAAAACTGAATAAACAATCATGTAGATTTTTTAAAATTTTATAATGTCCAACCTCATCATAATATGAGTGAAAGTGTCGTTTAGACAAAATAAGAGGCTATGAAATCATCATTTTCTGTGTTTGTGTGTGTGTGTGCACGCTGTTCGTGTGCTGTGTGTGTGTGTGAACAGGGAATAAAAGGAAGGAGGGGAGGGAGTCCAAAGGGGAGTGTTGAGGGAGGATACTCGGGGTCGGGTGTCCGCTCGCCTCTGTCGGCTGGCGTTGACAGCTACAGACGCTGGTCTAAAATGAGAATCCTCTTGGGCCGCCTGCCTGCCCATCCAGCAAGAAAATAAATCCCATGTGGAAGAGCCGCTGTGTGGGATCACAGACAGCCGCCTGACCCCCAGATCCGCCAGGGGAGGCCAAGGGCGCCGGCACGACAGCATAACCCCCCCTCAGCTGCCCCCCACCACCCCCACACCAGGGTCTAGTGTTACTCCGCCTGCTTGCCAACTCTGAAATTCTGGAGTTGCAGGTCTGTGTTGGTTCCACACTAGTTCAGTTTAAACCTGATTTTAGTGGAATTTTTGGACAAACAGTTTGTGAAGATTTAGCTTAAGGCCTAGGTTATACCACAAAAATAGCACCGAGGTCCCTCTGTGCTTACAGGGCCGTGTACTGTTAAAAATGTTTTGAAACCTAAAACGAAGGGGAAATTTAACTTAAACCTTATTGAAAAAAAGGGGGCTGGTGCGGTTGCCGGTGTTGTGAGACTGCACACAGTGGCCAAAAACACCGCCTGGTGAGCAATTAGAGACACATACTGAGAATAAAAAGTTTTGAAATACGATGTCGTGTTTAGCGCTACCACCAGATGGAGGGTATTGAAATGCCAAATTTAGTGCTTTCCAAAGACTCTTGTCAGAAATTCAGCTCTCTGATCCACATTTTTCCGCTTCTAATGTATGATGTTTCTCCATGTCTGCTAACATGGTACACTCAAAGCCCAGAGTCTCTATCCCCTGAAACATTTTCTGATATTAAATTCCACAAATTCCAACTTAGGAGAGCCGAACTCCCTCCAGGACACAGAGAAGTTTCATGTCTGGATAAAAAGAGAATGAGTCAGCGAAAGGTAGCACGATTTGAAAGGGGCTAATAGACTTAACAAGTATTAATGAGTAGAACAGAAGGTTGACCTGAAGCAAGAGCTGTTGTCTAGCATTCTACTCTGACTTTATGAAGTAGCACGGAAATAAGAGGTGGCATGAAGAACAGAGAACGATGAAATGGAGAATTATCAAGGTGATGTCCACTGTAATGTGTAGTCTTGCAATCTTCCTCATGGCCCACGTGTTTGATGCATTACTGGTTCAGTCTCCTCTGTAAATATCCCTGCATCTCTTGGATCTATGTCCATTTTGCCATCACAGGAAATCATGTGCCCTTCACGCAGTGAGGCAAGAATAAGGTCGTGGAAGTTCAAGTGGTGGATGATGGTGTAGAGTGTCCTATTCATGCAACAGTCTGTTTCCCATCACAAACCTGAAATTAATGTTTTTAGTTTAGTTAGTTGTGACCTCAGTCTTTCTCTAACCCTAACCAAGTGTTTTAGGTGCCTCAGGCTACCATACCTTAACCACAGTTTACTTCCCTAACATCATCATCTCATCATCAATCCTGAGATTCTTTGCTACCACACCAATACCATGGAAGTGAATGGAATTTAGTTTGATGTGCGCATAGCATTATCATATATAAAATAATTGTATTTATGTCTCATTCTAGAAACAGTGTCCCATTACTCTGGATATCAGCGTTTTTCACTGCTGTGAAACCTGTTGGCAGTGTGTTCGGTGAATTATCAAGAGTGACAGGGACACTAATTTTGCAAAGTGATATTGTTTAACTTTTAAATATTTCAAGGCAGTGCAAGCCACAAATGAAATTACATTCCACCCTATTGTGTTGGGGTGACGATAGAAATCTCAGATATCTCGAAGTCGACTAAAACAGTCTATGGCTGGATCCCACCAGCCTTGTTCAGTACAAGTACAAGCAAATATCTGTCGACAAATCTTTAGTGAACTTACCATCCTGCCTCACCATTGTTACTGACTGCATCTGTGGCTTATATACATGCTGAAGTGCACAGTGATGTGACCAGTCTTTGAACTGAACAGGATGAAATGATTTGAATCAGCAAAGCGAATCGATTTCACCTCTATATCCCACTTGAGTTAGGTAAGAAAATTATGTTAAACTGGAAATTGGGTGAACTGGCCACTTTTTTAAATTGGTTTTAATTTGAAAATGAATCAAAGAATGGGTGATAAACTACAGAAGACATGTTTGGATATTTTCTAGGCTCCTGAAAAGTCATATTTTACACAAGTATATAGAAGTGGAGTTTAACTAATAGGGTTCAATCTCCAATCTTTGACTTAACACCTAAAGTCAAACTTGGGTTTCTCTCATCTCTTATCTTTCTATGGGTGAACAGAAGAGAAGACAATACTACACAGGCCTTCTAAAGACATTCATAGTCTGCTTTAAATAGTTAATTGCTCCGGTGGTGTCTGGATGTGGATGAGGGGGGAGACGGAGACTCTTCTGTCTGTCTTCCTTTCTTTTTTTTTTTCCAGCAGGGGCAGGCCTATATATTTTGCAGCTCATGTCTGAAAGGCTGGCTCCGAGCACTAGGGGTGGGCTCTCGCTCTCTGATGGTTTTCCAGTGAGTATTTGTCAGGTCAGACTGTGCACCGCCCGGCGGTCTCCGCTCCTCTCCCCGGGTTATTTATTACCTCTCTCCCCCGCCGGCAGCGCTGCGGCTCCGGGGCCGCTGCCAACCACGGCGCAGAGGCGGGGGCCGCGTCAGGGGGGTTCCCGTCGGACAATGAGGGGAAAGAGGAATGGACGTGAAGAGCATTTTGAGGCTGGACAGAATTTCAGGCTTGTCATGTGGGAAAGTAACCGTCCTTCACATGTGCAGTAAAATATCCTTTAAACTTCCTCTAACACCTTAGCTTTACATATTCAGTTCCTTTCAATATTCAATAGACTTGCTTTTGCTTTTGTTTTCAAGACTAGTCAAACATTGAATGACTGGATGTATAGTAACACATACTCACATACTATCACCTGTCATATTGAAATGGTTATTGAATTAGTTGATTACTATAGCAGCAGACAATTGATTGCAGTTTTGATACTTGCTTTTGTTTAAGTCTTTTATCACTGAAAATGTCAACATTCACAGGTTTCTGCTTTTCAAATGGAAGAATTTGCTGATGTTCTCAGTTTGACATAGCTGTAAATCTAAATCTTTGGGGTTTGGACACATTAAACAAGCAATTTCATGATTTTTGCTGACGCTTTACAAGCAAGCTGTTTAATAGTAATAATATGAAAACATCTGCTGATCAATGACGTGGCCATACAAGCAATTTGCATTATATTAATACGGTCATGTAAGCTTATTTACATTATGAAGTACGTGTGTGCTGAAAATTCCTAAATGGTAAAATTGTTTGTCAGGAAGCAGGAATCGATAGTGTATTGTATTATTCACTGCATGTTGACTATTTTTCAGTTTCACTGAGTTATACGGATCTGAGATCCTAGACGTATTGTTATATTGGTTGCAATGTAACCTAATATTAACACACTGGAAGAGACTCCGTAATGATGTATCTCAATATTGAATATCTGTCCCACCTAAAGAGAAAACCTCTGTCTTAAAAACTTTTAACTGATGTATTTCATTTTGTTCCTTGATATATGAATTTTCTTCCTGTGGATATTCCTCCTTTATGTTTCCTCTGTTTAATATGTTGACGAATTTGATATGAGGCTGTGACACTCAAAGAGGTTTTGTATTGTTGACTCACCAGATTAATCACACCCTAACCGGCGTTCAGACAAACTGTAAGAGGAGGAGACACCAGTGTCTTCCTCAAGATTAGCTTGTGTTTTTGTATTTTGAGTAATAGGCTCACATTTTCCTTGTAGGTTCATCAGTTTTGCTGTGAAATCTTACACCACACCTACTCTATTATAAAGTCATATCATTGTTATAGCATATTAGATATTAGAGCTAGAGTACCAGAATTCATGCTTGAAGTATTATTTCTCCACTCTAAACTGGTTTAAAATTTAACAGAAGTCTTGGACTAGAATGAAAAACCCTTTCAGTTGTGTCATGTGAGAACACAGTTCAAGCAGAAGTACTGACTTAGCAAGATACCTGTTTTCTGTAATGTAGTTATGTACTGATATTGGGATTTCCTAATTCACTGTAAATGTATGAGCTGTAAGAACAGGTGTGGGTTTTTCTGTGGTTGTTTTCTCTTTAGAATCACAGGACTCTTCCACACTGTAGTAAAAGCACCAAGAAGTAAGAAAAGATTGTATGAGGTAGAAAGGTTAAACGAGGTTTCCCCCACATATCAAACATTTTTTATAACAGAGGCACAAAGGCTGATGGAAAAATCGACTCAGTTAACACTGAACCGATTTTGAAGATGTGAAAGTTGAAATGTTGTCACTGTGTAAGTTTGGGGAACCCCTTGGCGATGAGGCACAGAGAATGAGTCATCAGGGATGGGGAGTGGGCGTAGGAGTGGGACATGGGTGTCCCCTTTATGACTAGTTTCATCAGGGCTCTCCTGATGGTACAACCTCCAGCACCAACGCACGCACCACCGAGGTTTCCATCGAGACATTTCGATGTGGTGAGGACAGCTTGATAAAGAAAGAACCAAAGAGCTTCTCATATGAAATGTAGCGTTCCATTTCCTAGAAATGACTTTGTAAACATACGGCATAAATGTCAGCAGTTCGTGATTTATGTCAGTGCTAGTACTCAGTGTACTCACCAACATGTGGGAAGTGACATTATTGTTTAGCTGAAAAATGTTGCCTTTCGATTTCATTTTTCAGACTGTGTTCACTTTAAAGGTAACTGCCAGCTTTTGGAGAAGTGATTTCAGCTCGCCGTCCTGTGTTTTCTGTTGTTGTGTGTTTAAAACCTGCTTTGGTCTCTTCCTTATTCACAAACCCACTAATTCCATTACATTCCCTTCAGACATCACAGCTAAAATGGAAAATGTCAACCTACGGTCCGTCGTCGTCTTTGGTGAGGTAGCTGGCATGTGTTCTTTGTAAATTTCTGCCTTGTGTTTGCCTGCCTGGTCCTGGCTGGAGGCATTATACCAGTCCTGGCCAGGCTGTGGTCTCTGGCCTTCCTGTGCACCGCTTCCGCCTGCGGTGTGGCGTGCCTCCTTCCTGTGTGTGTCAGAGGCAGTTTGGCCTGATTTATAGGCCCCTGACACACAGCGCTTTGGACCCCACCTCTGCTGCTGGAATGGCTATCCCATGTGTTGGTGGTGGATCCACCTGGGTGGTTCTCCACTGATGGGGGTCAGATGTGGTCCTGCTCACAAGCTCCAGGAGCTCAGGGGAACATGCTCTGCAGACGGCGTGGAGAGAAAGTGCTTTCAGAAAATGTGCTTCCTTCCAGGCTGAGGACGTTTTTACTTTAAAGCAACAAGCTCACAGCAACAGTTGCACTTAGGATCTGTTCCTTTGAAATTTTCTGTGTCTACACCTGCTTGCAAACCAAAATTAAATCAAAATACAAGTCAAGAACATGGATAAAGTTTAGGTTTTGTTAGTTTAAAAGTTCAACTTGAACAACTAAAGCACTTTGCTTACTCTTTATTGTTAAAGGTCACACAAACATAAGATGAACACGTGGTTATCAACAGGTTTCACATTGCTCATCTGTACTTCTAAACAAAGGCTTCAAAAAACCCTAAAATATCATGGCTTTTCAGAGTTTTGTAACCTTTGAGTAAGGCTTTATGGAAAACATTTCAGGAGGGGTTTGACACCGACAGCTCTGTGCGCACTGTTGAACAGTTTTAGCTGTGGCTAGCAGAAGCGGCCGCAGCAGGTGAGTGTAAGTTTAGGGGAGAGACGGCGAGATTGGTGTCACTGTCGGTGGAGTATAACAAATAGATGGTTGACTGTAGACACACAAGGAGAACAGAAGGTAGCTGGTGTGTGGACCTGCGGCTGATGTCATGGGTTCACGTGGTGGCAAGTGACGTCTTTGGACCATCTCTGTCTGATTTGCTGTCAGTGTTTGGCTTTAAAATAATTCTAAATGATCCAGTTATTATTTTTGTGCACATGTATGAATTATAAAATGGAAGCCTAATTTTGGTCTGGTTTGATTGAGCTTTAAAATAATCATGAATCTTGTCATTTTGGAGGATTTGTGCATATAACGTAATTAACTAAAGGCTGAAGTAGATTTCAGAGAAGCCTTGTAGGACTTTAATTCCTAAATACGAAGACACAGCGCGTGCATGCTCACTTCCTCTTGCACACTAATGATGGCGGCTCCATTTCCCGCACTGAAGCGCCGTCCCTCGCAGTCCCCCCTCCTCTCCCTCCCCCTCCTCCTCCTCCTCCTCCTCTGTCGGCTGTTTAAATGGGCCAAGTTGAGAAGCGGCGGAGAGTCTAAATCTTGTTTGGTCTGTGAACTTCAGCGTGACTTCAGCCACATACACAGGGGTTAAAAACAACTCTGCAAACTTTCATCCGCATTAACAAATACTCAGGAACATCAGTGTGTTTCACTTTCTGATTGATGCCATATGAGGAGAAATCTATTATTATTATTTTTTTATCTGATTAATTGAGATTTAAGCTCCCTGTTATGAATCTATGTGCATTTTAAAAAAACTTGCACAGACGATTAAATTAACATTAAAAAAAAAAAATCAACTTCTGACTTCCCCACATAAATAAGAGACACGACCTCGGTATCTCGGTAATGATCACCATAGGAGGCGTAATGACCGGCTGCCCAGCATGTCAGGTATTAACACAGGCGGCGTGATTAAATGTGGGAGGTAGGAGCTGCGAGGCTGGAGCTGAATGGGAATCTATCCGGCAACTCCGGCAGACGGCTGTCTCGCGGCGACACGGGCGCTCTGCGTAAAACCGAGCGGCGCGTCTCCAAGTCTGGCTCAGCCCCGCCGCTCGCACACGGAGAGGACGCTCAAGTTGGATCGGCCGTGCAGCTTCTTCTCACTCGTCCCCGGCGCTCGGCTACCACTAACATGCCTGCCATCAAGAAGGAGCGGCTGGATGGAGACGACATGGCACTGACCGCCTTCAACCAGTCCGAATACCTGGCCCCTTTAAATGCCACCGCCATCCCCGTGGTGACCCCGCATCCGCCGCCCTACGAGCACATTTTCGCCCATCACCGCGCGTACTTGGGGCTCCACGACTCGGCGCTGCACCACCAGCACCTCCACCATCACACGGACGACTTGATGCTGGAGAGGTTCTCCTCCATCCCCGACTTCCAGCCCTTCTTCGACAACGGCGAGCCGTGCATCGAGGTGGAGTGCGGGGAGAACAAGGCTTTGCTTTATATCAATAAATTGTGCCAAGGCAGCAAAGGACCCTCGATTAAATACAGAGGCGAGTGGCTCACCCCCAACGAGTTCCAGTTTGTCAGTGGACGAGAGACTGCCAAAGACTGGAAACGGAGTATAAGGCACAAAGGTAAGAACCGGCTTCTCTGTCCGCTCGGTTGGTGAGTACAGAGGGGACGCATCGTCGTCCATTAAACACTTTTTTAGACGCCTCTTATTCCGGCCTCAAACTTAGTCTCGTGGTTCGGTGGCGAGTTTTGGAGTGAAAGGGTTACAGCAGCCAGTGCGCGCAGGAGACGGAGGAGAAGAGGCGCACATCCTCCACATCCCCTCCGAGGCTTTGACGTACACTTTGGGCTGCGATCACACAGCCAAACCGGGGCATCTGGAGTGGGCTGCACCGAGACTGAGGTGAAAAAAGTTGGACAGTGGATAATTCAGTGCTTTCCTCTCTCCTCGTTTTCTGGGGATGAGTCGTTGTAGCTGCACTTGTGCATGGGTGCTGACACTTTTACGCAGCGCATGTTGGCTTTGAGATTGAGATAACTGATTGAGATTTTCTTTCCTTTTGAATTTTGAATTTGTTTGTCCACTTAAGCTCCTTGTCGGGTTTTAAATGTGATCATTTTGCAGCCATCCTGAAATTCAGCTATTACATGTACAGCTTTTGTCCATAGACGTTTTTTGTAGGTGTTGGATTTTCAACAAGCATGACAGCATCAATACCGGGACAATGTTCCTCTATGTTTTGTGTTGACTTTTATAGCTTTGGATTTTTGTACAAAAATTAGGCTTGGTGTTACACACACACACACACACACACACACACACACGAGGTTACTCAGGCTGAACTGACACGCGTTAAGATTGTGTGTGTGCGTGCGTGTGTGTGGGTTGGGGGGGGATGTCGCCCCCAGGTTAAAATGGTAGCCTAATAGTTTAATATAGGGATTCTTATAGACAGATGACAGTATGCTTCTGTCTCTCTGGCTGGCCACGCTGGACTGTTGGTACATCTAAACTTCATGGCACAGATGTGGGGAGATAAGTCAAGTTTTGTCTACAGGGACCGAATCTTTCAGATACATAAAATCTTAACTGGATGATTTTTTTTTTTGGGCAACATTTGTCCTGAAAACTTTTGAGTCCTAAGATGATGGGATGAAGAAAAGGGCCCATCAAGCAAGTTATTAATAAGACCTTATCACATGCTGTGTCATGGAGGAGATGAGTTCACTGGCTGTAGAATATGGTTGGTAGTATTGACTGAAAGTATTTCTCTTTTTTTGTTTTTTTTCCAGGAAAAAGTCTCAAGACTCTTATGTCCAAAGGAATCTTACAGGTGCACCCTCCGATCTGTGATTGTCCTGGTTGTCGAATTTCATCTCCAGTGGTAAGAAAAATTCATATTCTAACATGATGGTGTTACTGCTGCAATGTCTTTCTGTGTGGAGTCAACGTGTTAACTGGAAGAAGCTACATAGAAAATGTTTCGGTTTTGACTTGAGGACAAGTTTTTTTGCTGTGGGTAGACAGTATATCGAGTATGTAGGGTTACAAGATGCTGGGTTGTTTACTGGCGATCAAGGATTCATCTCATTGGTGAAGGTTGCTACTTTTCATAGAGCACAATACAAAGAGACAAAGAGAGCTTCAGAGACGTGTTGATATAATACAAATGTCTGTGTTAAAAGACTGGGTGTGTTCTGGTGTTTTTGTTGTAATGTCGTCTTTTATAGCTGGATCATACAAATGTTAATGATTATTTTTGCCAAGTGTTATTGATGACAAATACTCGGCTGCTATATCATGTCAAATCAGTTGTTTATCTAAAGCATTTATATCGCCCCAAAACACAATCCGTACCCTCCTTACTAATGTTTGATTTTTTTACTTTGCTTTTCCTCACAGACCATGATAGAGCTTATAGCTCTATTTGATTTAGTTTAGCTTGTGTGAAAGTAGGACGAGACATACCGATATTTCATTGCAATATTTGTGTTGTGTCATCCAACTCTACATACATGAAACAGTGTATGAGCATATATTGGAGCGTTGTCTTTCTTTGTAACCTTGATGGTGAAGGGCCCTACAGGCTCATGTGTCAACTTTGATGCTAATTTTTCTCAGCATGAATATCAAATCCACTTTCAGCCTCTCACTGTTTCAAACAGCCTTTTTATTGAGAGGCATTGAGCTGTCCAGCATGGCTGTTTGACGTTAGGTGTCGTTGGTCGGGCTCTTCTGTCCCATTGAATCAGCCTCCTCACCTGGCTGTTGAACTTTTGTTTGCCTTGTGCTTCCCTCAGGGCTCGGCCAGGGGCACCATGCCAAACCTTGAGGCCTTGCAGGTGTGTCACGATTACAGCATCACCACTGTGTCTGTGTGTGTGTGTGTCAGCTTTGAGCAAGCACACTGCCGGCTCACCGTCGCCAAATCTGTTCACACAGGTGCGGCGAGTTTTGTGTGTGTGTGTGTGTCTTTGCCTGTGTGTGTGTGTGTGTGTGTGTTTTTATCACCACGGAGCGCATCTGTCGTCGCTCCCAAGCACTAATCTTGAGGGAAGGGTGTAAGAGGCTTAGCGAGCTACTGAGCGTGGCTACTGCTGATTATTGTGTGCGAGGCACGCAAGGCAAAGGCGGTTTAGATAAGCCGGAGGTGTTTGAGTGATACAGGTAAACTGGTGACATTTTTCACAGCCAAGAATGAAGACCTGTACCCTAACACATAGGGTTCAGCCAAAACGAATTACCTGGGGGTGGTAGGGGGCAGAGAAAACAGACAGTAGAAATGATCGTGTCTTAGTTTTTACAGGAGGATTTGAAAATCTGAGCGTGTTTGCTTATGTTTAGGCTTATTACAGATATCAGTATGATTGGCTTTTGGCTTGCAAGGGCTTGTGCAGTTCCACTTCAATAACAGCTGTGACGGAGTAAAACTTTGTTATTGACGTAAGCAGGGATATGAGAGCCTTAAGGTTGTTGTTGCAGTCTACTCTCCCTCTCCCTCTCTTCCTTTCCTTTCTGGTGGTGAAGCCTGAAGTCTAACCCACCAAGCGAATACCACCGTGACACTTTTGCACTCACACACACACACACACACACACACACACACACACACACCAAGTATGTTGGCAGTTCCATGCGAGGCGGTGAGGGTTAGGCGGAGGAGGGAAGGCAGCGGGACTTGTATGGCCTGTACTGGCGTCTCCCTCTCTCCCCGCTGACTCCCCTCAGGGCATGGCAGCCAGCACTCCCTCACTGATGAGCTTGCTCGCTCACTCACACACACGTAGACACACACACACAGCACACACTATGTGCCTGCCTACTGACACAAATTACCTCATGCACTCATTTATTTTGAAAGTTTGACGGCTGAACTTTGAGTGATCTTGTTTCGCTATAGGCATGAGGCAAGCGATCATAAAAAAAAAGTGCAGCAGCTGGTGGGAAGACTTTTCACCTGCCTGCTCAGAACTAGGGGAAGTTAATTTGCTGTGTCGGCCCGGGCACAAGCTGTTTGTAACGACACGACACAAACCAAACTGCTGTTACACTCAACAGTTTTGAATTTAAATGTGCTGATAATGTTGTTTTATCCAAACTCTGAAAGTTTATGATTGATCCACTGTTGATAACTAGCTGACAAGGTGTGTCAGCTTTCTATTAAGCCTGTTATTAGGTGATAATCAGGTGCTTAAAGGATCTCTCTCTCTTGACAGCTTTAATTCCTGTTAAAGTTGCCCCTTGAAGTTGTTAGATGTTGCTTATTTTGTGTGTCTGGGTCTTGCATGTGTACAGTTTAATACTCAAGATCGTGCATGCATGTTGAAGTTTATTCTTAGCTCAGCGTGTTTGTGTTTTAGTCTGTACATGCATATGTGTTAGTTTGTGTCTGTGTCTTTATGCGTGCATGTCTGTGATTATTTGTACACCCGGGATGGCTGGCTGACTTGCCTGCTTGCTGTGTATGCGCGTGTGTGTGTGTCTCCTCCCGGGAGAGCTGGGCTTCCTCTGCTCTGTTATTTCAGCGGAACTGGCGGAGGCCGGGAGGAAATTACACTCCCCTCCTCCGGCTCGTAAAGACCTCCTCCAATCAAGGGCTTCTCTTGCAAAGTGGAATTAAACACGCGCGCACACACATGCTCACACACATCTACGCACATACGCACTTTTGCCTATAACTTATAGTCTATCTCATTACATTTTCATAATGCCATTTCTGATAGGGTTAACTGTGGAAAGATAATTAAAATGAAAGTGCACCATATTGAGTGAAATAATAGAGATTGAGCTGTTGTGTGTTGTGTCATCTTCGTAGACCAACTACCTACTGTACACTGCTTCTGTTTCATGTGTTGTGTGTTTGTGTGTGTGCTTGCATGTGTGTTGCTGAGGCTATGTTGCTATGGTAACACTGGATTCGGTCATTGGCCCAGAAGTGTGCAGGACCGCGGTCGTGTCGAGTGTGAGTGAGTGTGTTTGTGCCTTTTGTGTGCATCTCTCTGTGTCAGCCAAATTAGAGATTGAGACTCTAATGAGCTGTTCATTCAGCGTTGCTCTTAATTTCATTTGCAGAGATGAATATGAATTGGAACGTGTGTCACACATGTGGAAATACTGTGACGTCATATATGCAAAGACTTTTTAGTGCCTCTTGTCTTTCAACAACTCTGATTCAGAAGAATTTCCAGTGTTCGTAAACCCATGTAGTAATATATTTTATACAGTCCTGTGTTTGACAAAGTGGTGAACCTCGTTCCATCCTTCCTTGTGAACCACTGAGTCTTTCCAGGATGAACCTTTCATACCCAATCATGATACTATCACCTGTTACCAATGAACCAGTTTACCTGTGGAATGATCCAAACAGGTGTTTTTGGATCAGTCCACAACTTTCACAGTCTTTTGTTGCTCCTGTCCCAACTTGTTTGAAACATGTTGCTGCCATCAAATTCAGAATAAGCAGATATTTACAAAAATGATGAATGAAGTCGAAGTTGACAATGAAGTTGATATGGTCAAACATCAAATATATTGTCTTTGTTATTGTTATTGTCATTGACTATTTTGCAGTCATATTTATCATGAATAATGCAATTGAAATAAACTTTCATTTAGCAACTTAGCATTTAGCTTTCACTTCAGCTGATGCCAGAATCCGGGGAACTGAGTGTGTATGTGGTTGTGTGTGTGCGTTTTTATGTGCTGTATATGAGCTTGTGTTGTACATATTTACACGCTGTATGACTGGATGTATGTGTGTTTGGGTGTGGACCCTGTTAACATGCCGCTAAAATAAGACGGAGCATCTGTCTATCAGCCAAATGCGGTTTATCATGACAAAGCCAACGGTGATATTTCTAAAAACCCTCCTCCCAACATCTGTATGTATGTGTGTGTGCGTGCACAACAGTGTGTTTGCGTTTGTTGTTGGCCATGTGATTTCCTCTGATAGTAGCGGGCCTGCTCTGTCACACCAGGCCTCTACAGACTCTCCTTTCATAGTTCTAATTTCATACATCCATCAATGCACTCAAACAAGCTGTAAACAGGAACAGGATTACATGAAAGTAAATTAATCAATATTTTACAGTCATTTGTACAGTTTTTAAATTTTGCCAATTTTGTAGTTAGAAGGAAGTTTAGACTTTGTTGATTATCATAATCTATATACATGTATATACTCTATATTTTAATCCAAGGTAAACATGAAGAATATTGCTTTTTGTTTTTATTTTGATGGATTTAATACTTATGTGCTAAAAAGTCAGCTTGACAAAGAAATTGTGGGCTAAATTACATTTAGACACTAGATTTTTTTCTCTACCAGATAACTGATCATCGTTCACATTGCCTATACTTGTATGTCATAAATGAAGTATGTTGTTGTAAGTTGCGACTTGTTTACACCTCAGTAAAGTTGATGTTCACACCTTGAGGAGGTGTAGTTACTATTTTAAGTGTGCTGAACTTTACACAAGTTTCCAATAATCAAATTCTTAGCACAAGACAAAACATCAGTTGAATTTACCAACCACAGCTTCATGCTCGCCTCCGCTTCTCCTGTGTTTGTCTGGGGAGAGGAAGGCTCGTTACCTGTCCGTAAAGCTCCCCTGCAGCAGCCTCGGTGGGCCAATCCAAACACAGAGAGAAGAAGAAGGGAGGAGGAAGGAGGGAGAGAAACTAGAGGGAAAGCGGAGAGCGAGAGGCGCACTGGCATGCTTGACTGCACCGCCACTGACCTCCCAGCGCCTCCCCGCCAGCCCCTCCACCCCCTCCACCTCGCCGCCTCTCGCCCTCTGTGCACCTCTCCCCCTCCCCCTCCCGCTCCCCCTGTCTCCCTCCCCTTGCCCTGTGCCGCTCCACTGGGCTGCAACTGCCCGCTCGGCTCAGCGCGTGGGGGCCGAGGGTGCAGGAGAGCATGAGTGTGTGTAAGAGCGCGTGTGTGTGTGGGAGTGGGGGGTGGGGGGGGGGAGGGGATGGTGGTGGTGAGACTTGGTCGCATGCCTGTCCGCCCTACAGTGTTTTCTCACTTTTTTTCCTCTTTCTCTCACACGGCCTTGAACAACCAAGTGTTGCCTAAAGTCTGTACATAAACCACACACACGCATGCACGCACGCACACACACAGACACATACACTCATCCAGAATCAGATTTATTTTGCTAGGTATGAAGTACATTTGTAGTTACAATGCGTTTTATTTGATCAGGTTGGTGCCTGTAAATTTATAGTTGTTTTTCTGAACTCATGAATGTTACCTGAGTCTAAATAACATCCTCAAATCAAAATGGCTCTTCAAACTTCAAAGATGATGTGTTCAATATACAGTGTTGGGAAAGTTCACTTTCTATATGAACTAGTTCAAAGTTCAGTTCAAACCTTTTAAAATGAACTAGTTCAGTTCATCGTTCATAATTCAAAATTGTGAACTAAAGTTCATGCTTCCCCAAAATGAACTATTTCGTTCTTTTTTCGTTCTTTTTTTTTTTTTTTTACGTTGCCACGAGCTACGAGCTAATTCCCGACTGTATGGGAATTAGTTTCTCAGTAAACGCATCCTCCTTCCTCGCACACATATGAATTGTGACGAGACTGACGACCGCTGATGACGAAGTTGGTAGAGCGACAGGCAGGACTTGCGGTTGCCAGATCGGGTGGTTATCCGCGACATTTTAATGGTCGTTTACCATGTGTTTTTACTGTTTTAGCTTGGTTTTTCGCCGAGGGCTCTTGAAATCTGGCACGAACGTAATCTGAACGAAATCAGAGTGCCGTTCAAGAAACAGCAGAATGAGTGCGTTCACAATTTAACGTTCATCAAGCAAAAATGAACGGGACGTTCACGTTCACCCAAAATATGAGTTAGTTCATGAACGAACGTTCTTTGAACGCGTTCGGGTACAACACTGTCAATATATACATCATTTAATATGGTTGGTGATGCTCTCCATACTTGGCTTTTAAAAATTAAAAATTTGATTCTTGGAGTCATACCTATTGACAGAAATTTATATTTGTGCTCATTTTACTTCAGTTTATTTTTTTTTTAGCAAGCAAACATCATTGCAGCTTTCACTAGTTTAGATGTCAAAGAACTGCACTTTCTCTATCAATATTGACATCATTATTGATAGGATATACTATAATAAGTTGATGTTTTCCTGTTACATATAAAACATATTCATATAAATGTGGTTTCCACAGAATAATTAGAAGAATATACAGTGTGTCACTACGCATGTGTTTGTGTACTTTTGGCTGGCGCATGTTTATGTTTGTGGTAAAGGAATGTGTTTGTCTACCTCTGTCAATCATAGCGTCTATATGCTCATTGTATTCTTAAGCCATAAGAGTTCAGCATGTTTCTAATTATCTGCAGTTTATTCACAGCAGCTGTTGGTCTTTGCTGTTCTTGCAGATATTGCAGCAAGTTTGTTTACATACACACACTAATAATTTGATTGTAACCAGATCAGACCAGAACCCAAATACAAGGCTTGTAAGTTTATGTATGTATGTACAGTACAATGTACCCAACCGGGGATGGAAGTACCAAGGGATGGTTGCAACACAGACCTTTTCTCTTGTGTGCATACCTGTCTGCATGCTGTTGCTGTACCTGCCATTGGCTAGTAAGCTCAATCAGCCATGCAGCTAATCGGGGGCAGTATTGGTGATTGCACTGCTACGACAGGATCTCTGGACCACTGGGAAGATGAGGGTTTCAGGGCCAGGACAGGAAGGATCCAACAGGGAAGTGGTGCCAGAATGAGCAACAGGAATAGAGCCGGGCTCAGCAGCCTCCCAGCGAATATGGCTGGAACCAACCACAGCGTCTGAGACCCATGGAGCCCAGTTTGACCATAGGGAATACAGTACCAAAGTCATTTACAACGGCTCTGACCTGGATGCTGAATCTGGGGATGTCGAGGACACATGGCGTTCAGATGGAGACAGGAGTGGCAGAGGAGTGAGTTTGTAGTGAGTTAATTTAGAAGTATACATCATACATAGTGTTGATAAGTCCTCGGGTATTTGTTTTTCTGAAGTTGGAAGTTGGTTATGCTCATGTTTTTGTCTCCTTGCTGGTTGTTTGGACACAGAATGATTAACGTTATCACTTTGGGCATTAGCATTGTCATAACCTACCGACTCATTTTGATATTATAAATGTGCACAAACTAGTTGATTAATGGCTTTAACTAAACTACTGTTCGACTAGGGAAATCTTTAGTTGGAAGCAGCCCTTGCCTTTTGTGTGATTTCTTTCATTGGTTTGATTTTGAACATGCTTCAGGAAGGTCATGGAGAACAGTTCATGCAAATGCAAAATGTTTTTTATAAACAAACAGCGTCATGGCTAGTGGTGGAGAAAAAGAAAACACTAAGATTATTTTGAGATGACAGCAAAACAAGCTTTCATGTCACCACTAACACAAAGTAATAGAGATTGTATTAATGCTGGGTGAACTCATCAGAGCAAAAGCAATAAACAGAAAGTCTGTCTCTTCGTTTTCTTCTTGGTTTGTGGCACTAAAAAAGGATTTTCTACCGGTGACGACAAATCCTTACCGACATAACCCTGACTATCAAACACATTGTATAAACTTTATTATTGAGTTACGCGGGATGTCTGGTTACTGTGGACCACGTAAACACTTTAATCAAACTATTACTTTAATCTGATTATTCACAGTAATCAGGTTATACCAGTCATGTTTGCATACTGAGTGATTTCAATTTGAAGCTTGAAGAGAAATTTGCAGCTAATCATCTTTCAGAGGTACACCTGTGAAAATGTCAGGATGAGTGAGATAAGAAGGGTGAGACTGAACAAAGTAAGAATTTGTCATTTATATTTTGTGATCCAAGGCTCCTACAAACACACAGCAGACAAATTGTTCGTTATAGCCTTGCTTCAGAGCTCTTATGTGAGCATGGAATGACCGCTTCAACCCCCCTCCCCAACCCGCCTCACGCTCGCTTTTTCTCCTCTCTCCTTCTCTGTCGTCTCCTCATTCCCCCTCCCCCCTTTCCCCTAGTGCTCGCGCCAAGTCGGCCCGCCATCCCGCCTCCACACACACACAGACACACACACACACACATGCTGCGAGGTAACGGCAGACAGGCGCGTGACTCATTAGGCATTCGTCCCCCAGGGAGATCACTGGGGGGGCGCGTGCGAGGGAGAGAGAGCGCCGCAGCTGCAGGAATGTCACGGGCGGCTACCGCTGTGTGTGTGTGTGTGTGTGTGTGTGTGTGTGTGTGTGTGTGTGTGTGTGTGTGTGTGTCTGTGTGTGAGTGTGTGTGTCTGTGTGTGAGTGTGTGTGTGTGTGAGTGTGTGAGTGTGTGTGTGTGAGAGCGTGTGGGTGTGTGCTCACTAATGCTGGTTGGAGCCAGCGGCAGGGCACTGCACCTTTCAGGAAATAACGCAAGGAGAAAGAAAAAAAAAACAACAACACACGCTTATTAGTCCTCTTTTCCACCAAGAGCTCATTTAAAAGTCTGAAATAAATTTTGAGAGAAAACATTAGATTGCCTTATAATTTCTGCTTGAAGTTAAACGCCTTTGCTGGCCAACATGTAGCTGTGATATTACCATGTATTGTTTTTTAGTACAAGAGTGTGTTGTTGCTTTTAAACCAAACCCTTGCTATGAATTTATGAATTCAGGATGCCAGCCAGATGAGTTACAGGAACGTAGTATATGACTGCTAATGTAAGCACACCATATGTGATACCCAAGTTTATGTTTTCCTTTGAAATATTAAAGCTTTATTACCCATATCTACCTATTAAATGAGAATGTATGCAGATGATGTTTTTTGGCTCTGAAAAGGCCATATCGAAGTTTTGACTTCTTGCCATTTCTCAAGACTGTCTTCAATAAACGTTGTGTGAACCAAGTTTACAACGTTTCCAGTACTCCAGTACTTACTCACTAAATACCAGTCAATGCCATTCAAGTCTCTGAGAGAATTGAAATTTGGTAGGCAGTGAAAATGATGAATGAAAATGACATTTATCAGCTCAAATGAAATTTCTTCCATTTTCCAAATTGTGTCAGTTCAACTCTTTGTCGTTATACTTACAATTTCTTCCAATTGAAGTCTTGTCATTCAAAAATGGTGTAACTTTCTAAAAATCTTTTAAAAAAATAGAAAAAAGTAGTAATTTTAAAAAAAGGTATTTTTTCAATAACAGAAAAGTTATGTGGAAAAAAATATTTTAAGAAGCAGGAAACTACTGTAGATTCTAAACATGTTCCAGTAAATTTAAGGCCCATTGTTCTAATCAGTTGGGGCTGCCTTAGATGTAAATGAAGAGGATAAATAAACTGTGTCATGTCAAATTTGATACAAACTGCAAGAAATTTTATTTCGCTGCGGCAACATGAATGTATTGTACAAAAATAAGATAAGTGAAATGTTCAACAATATTGAAAGTGAGAGGTGTTGTGTTAGGCAGACAGGTAGATAAGCAAACACTGTGTACTGTATACACTGGTTTGTTCAAGACACTCTTGTGTAATGACAAGAAGTCAGTCTTGCTGTTTAACATTGATATATCTGACCTGCAGTATACTGTGGAACTATAAAGAACACCTGCACTATGTTTGTATCAAAGTCATTTCTCTGACTCATTCACCATTTTCAGTTCAACTTCAACTTCTAGTGTTATTCTTAGAGCTTACTGTATCTCTTGGAGAATTAATGTATCATATATAAATATGGATGAAAGACAGTATTTGTGTATAGAGAAGTGTTGTCATGTACTGATATGGCCATTTTGATTGTCTGTGTAGATGTAATATGTTGGTCAGTGTATCCTTATTCATGTGCATCTGTATGTACAGTATTTGTGTCTTTTTCTTTTTTTTCGCGTGTAAATTTGAAGCCCAGATATATTTCTTGGCTGCCTGACTGTCAGACAGAAAGCGTGGGAGGTGATATTCATAGAGGTGCTTTTAGTGGGACTTTTATGAGAGACTTTTTTCCATGGCTGAAAGGAGGTTGACCACACACAGTAAGGTTGTCTCAGCTCTGTGCACACGCGTGTGTGTTTGTACGTGTGCTTATGAGCCTCAGCGCTCAGGCGCCCTTCCTTTGAGCGCTCCTACGTGGGCTGCCAGGGGTGTGTTTTGCTTCGTGTTTTGTTTCGGAGAGCCCTCCCCCGTGCTGCGGAAGTGTTGCCGGAAGCAGTGGGAGCTCACCCCCAGTTCTGCGTCAGTGCCACTAAAGAAAGGATCGGGGCTTTCCGGGAGGAGAGAAGAGGGAGGAAGGAGGGGGGAGAAGTGACGGGGGCTGTCAGCCTGGGTATGTCACGGCCATGTGGGTGGTTGTCTACACGCTCTCTCACACACACACACACACACACACACACGCAGCCACAGTCATGACTAGTCTTAGACAAACTATTCCTGTATACACTGTATTGCTGGCATGCTCCAAGTAAAATCCCCTGCTTTGGAGGGGAATTCTAAGGAACAGGAACAGGTGCGTGTGTGTGTGTTTGAGAGTGTGCGTGTGTATGTGTGTGTGTGTGTAGGTGGTGAGGTGTATTGCGCATGTGCATTTGTGTTTTCCCTGACGATGTGAAGACGGCAGTAAAGAGACTTCGTGTTTGGCATATGCGTGTCTGACAGATGTGACTGTGGGTTGTGTCCGTGGAAAGTGTCGTTCTGATGAGATTTTGCTCCTGCTTCCGCCCTGTTGGAGCTCCAGCACTAACTCTTCCTGTAGCCAGGCCTCGTGTGGAAGTAGCAGAAGTATCAGAAAGTGATCCACTGTCCTCAGACATTGGAGCAGAACTTGTAGAGAGCTCTAACAGGAAAGAAGAAAGGAGGAAAAACCTCTTTTCTGGCAAGGCATGAAAAAAAAAAAAGAGAAAGAAATGTGCAGAACTCTGTGGCCTGCTCATCCTGGGGGATGTTTTCATCTTTCTCTGTCCCCCCCTCCCAACTCTTTTTAATGTCTGCCATTTGAGAGACTCCAGAGGGGCTGCACCTGTTTGCCTCTTGGCTAGGAGCCCCCAAATCCCTCCTCCTGCCCCCGCCTGCCACTCATGCTGCCGCGCCTCTTGGGATGGAAGGGGCGAGGGAAGGAGGGAGTGGGGAGGGGTGGTGGGGAGCGGGGTTGCGTGTGTTGGAAGGGATAGCTGGAGGGCTTGAAGGCGTCCAGGAGTAAGAGCAGAGATGTAGGCACAGAGAGAGAGAGGGGGGAATATAGTTTCAAATCCAAGTCCACTCCACACCGGACAGACCTTACTTCTGTGGAGCCTTCTCTCTCTCATGTTTTGACTCCCCACATTCTCTTTCATTTCTGTATTTCTGTATTCTGTATTCTCCTGTACAAACCCACATCCGCTCTCTCTGTCTTCCCTGTTAACTTTTCTCCTCCGCCTACCCTTCCCCTGCTCTTCTCCAATTTCCTCCCCCGGCTCAGTCCTTTCTACTCTCTCCATCTCTCTCTCCCCTCCCATCTCGACTCCTCTCTCTCCTCTATCTCCCCCTCCTCCCTTCTCTCTGTGATAGGACCATGTTAATCTGCAGTGACCTCTTCAGGTCACATTAAAGGTCGCCCAGCTTCACTTCCTATCGCCCCTAGGGCCAGAATCTCCTCTTTATCCCTTCTTTTCTCTGCTTACTCCTGGCAGATTCTGAGCAAAATAAACACTTAATTCACCAACCAATTTTTCTCCCCATCAGTTTGGTTTTCAAATAGAAAAGTATAGATAACACAACCGCTATACTGTAAGAAACAGCTTGTTTCAAAACGAAGTTTGTCCATTACTGCAGACATACCCAGTAGACCAAACATGAACGCCTTTCACACTGGACAAACTAACATCTGGCTTTTGTCTCCATTAGAGTATCAGAGGTTTTTTTCAATATTGCTTTATAACTTATTCACAAAAAGTACACACAACTGTCTGTATGATATCTTTATCATATCTTGGAGGGCTGAAGATTATGTTGGTTTGGTTTCTGCGTAGCTCATGAGTGCCAGCTACACTGACACTTCCACTGTTGCTGTTGAAGCTGTTTTTGAGTAAATTATTTTAGATTTTGATGTGGATATTTTAAAATGATATGTTGGGTTCAGTGATTTAATACGATGGGTCTATCCTCTTTTGTCTGATGTACTTCCACAGCCATGTCAGATGGTCTCAAGCAACTCTTTATTGAGGCAGCCAGTCATGTTACAAATGTGTTAATTTGAACTGATTTAGAACTGGATATTGTGTGTTAGGTGGTGGTAGGTGTCACATCTGACTTGATATGTGGATATACATTATATATTTTTCAAATTCGTTAAGGATGACAGGATAGTGAAAAAGCTGGTCAGTACTTCCAAATACAACTAAGATCCCTTTGCACTGGATTCTTGGTTCGCCTTGTATGAACATTTGCGAAGAGAATTCAGACTCGGACTATAACTTAAAATTGAAGACACATGCAAATTAAATTATGCAGATAGATTACACACAACCAAACTGAGAACCACATTCAACAATTTGACAACCATATATGTGAATCCTGTGGCTTAAGTGTCTTTTTTTTTGTGCTTTGTTGTGTAGAACCGCGGGCGCTTGGCTGAGAAACGCACCATTCCCCTGCCTCCCAACCGAGTGCCCAAGAAGGAGCTGGCCTCCATCTTTAGCAGCGACGACAGCGAAGGCAGCGAACGGGCCAGTGGGGATCATGCCCACATCAAGCAGGAGGAAGAATTGCATTACAGTATCATGAGAAAGAGGTGAGGCACCTGCGAACAAAGGCTTCAATGTAGCGTAAGCATGTTTGACATTTGGGTCCCATGTCATTCTCGTACTAGATACCAGTTACTATCCAAGGCTTTTTAGCTTTGATTATTAATTAAGTTTTCTTTCCTTTTTCTGTGTGTATTCAGCAGACACTGTTGCATGTAGTCATAATTGTGTAGGCTTTTATTGTGCCTGAAAATGCTTGCATTGGGTAGTGAAATCACCATGAGAAGAAAATGTCATGTTAGCTTCTAAGGTCTCACTTTTGTTCAAAATAATTACCAGTAATAAGTCCTCTGCTTTGTTTGCTTCTTTTCAAGAATTTTTTTTGTTAAATGGCACCGCCGACGTGCATGTAGTATTTTTATCAAAAGTGATTTCAGGATCATTTGAGGTGTTAAAGGCACATTTTGAGGTGAACACACAAAGAACCGTGTTTCAAAAATATACTCAAGGCTTTTGCTTTGGGATGTCTAATGGAAGGATGTGTGCTGAGCTTTGAAAGTGTTAATTGGTTTGTTGGTTTGCATTTTGTTGCTCTTGCCAAGTCTCGGCGTATCTGTCTTGACTTGATATTGAAATACTGAGTTACCTGAGTCACTGCTGTCTGCTTCATCCCATCATGTGCTATGCTTGGGAGCGGTTGTGATCGTTAAGCATTTCATGCAAAATATTTACAGTGGGGAAAATAAGTATTCAACACGTTCAAACGTTTTTTTCATTAAACATAATTCCAATGCAGCTATTCACATAACATTTAGACATTGGGATTAGCTCAATAAAAGTACGCAGTTAAAGAATTCATAATATAAAATATAATATAAAAGCATGTAAATGTACAAAAAATGGTTTTACACCTGTGAATGCAAGTAAACAAATCATTTGATACCATGCAGAAACATCTCATAAGGGTTGGATGCAAAAAGCTTTCCAAAGCCCTCCACAACAACATTGTTAGGCAAAATATCAATGGCATTGGTGACCTGCGGATTTCTCAACTCCATTGGGGCCGAAACATCACTCCATTATCAACCAGCCATGCTTAGGAGCTCCTTGAAAGATTTCCAACCAGGTAGTCAAATAGTTAGTCAGAATAGTAGGCCAAGAGGCGAGGACCAATTGAAAAGAGCCCAAGAAAAACCTGGAAGTTGCATGTACAGTCGTCACAGAAAAATAATAGAATATGAATAAATAAATAGATGTAATAAAAACTTCTCTTTGCACCAAGAAATGGTTCTGCATATGACCCTAAAAATACCATTCCTACAGTGACATTTCAGAGGTGGCAGAATCATAGGATGGGGCTGTTTCTCTTCTCTTGATAGAAACAGAATCCAAAGTATCAAAGGGAAGATGAATGGAGTCATGTTGTGGGGAGGTCTTGAGAAGAATCTTTTGCTATCCACCAGGTGAGGATGAGACATGGGTGGACCACGATTAGAAACATACTGCAAAGACCTTGTTAAATAATTATTTCCCCCAGTATATATGTTGCTATGTTTTCATGTCTTATTGCGCTTTTTCAGCTTAAAGTACGAGCAGACATGGAAAGACTTACATTAACAAGAAGAAATGGCATGTGTCACCTCAAAGACTCCTGGATCCTTCACACTGCTCTTCTTGTTGTTTTAATCAAATCAGGAAGAAAACATTATGCTTATCAGGAATGTTTTATTTCACTATTACCGTTGTTATTTTTGAGAACTAGTAGGCGTAGAACCATGATAATAATAGCACAAGTTGTGTGTAGTAGGAATACAGCCTAAATGTTTTCAGAAATATCAATCGTTTATTGAGGAAATTAAACCTTGTTGCAGTGTGAATCAGTAAATGGCTGTTTGACTAATTGTCAAAACTAAATTTTTTTCACAATAATGGATGGAGAAGAGTGCTCAGGAATTGTATGCGCATTAGATTGGGTTCGTCATAAAAATGTGGACTGCATTTGCTAAAAGCCTGTGTGGATTCAAGGGAACAATCATTTTTACATCTTCATACATGTAAAAATGCACATGCAGGGTTACAGTGAGGTCACCTCATTAAGATGAAAAAGGCTCTGAGGACAGTGCTGCCTCTCTGTAATAACATAGGCTCTGCTTTGTTAGGAACATTAACTAAAAAAATGGAATTATATATTTTTTTTACAATCAACATTTTGAACCATGTGAAAAGACTTAAGACTAGTAATGAATGTGTTTTCAGTCTGAAATAAACATCACATGGATTTGTGCTTACTTGGTATGGACATATACAGATTGGTATGATTCAGAATTCAGACAGGCTATGGACAGATACAATGCCGAAGCCATTCATTGATTAACCTCAGAAAGTCCCCAGCTGCATTATAAGCAGCTTGTGCAACCTCATTACAGGAGGGGATGTTTTTCATGTCTTGAGACTTGCGTGTGACACGGCGGACAGCGCAGCAACTGTGAAGCTTTAAATGGATCCACTAACCTCATTTAAGAGGGCTTCCCCTCCCCCTGACACTTGTGCCGCTGGCGTGTTAAGATGATAATGAATTTAAAGAACACTTATGACTAATATGTCAGGCTTTTACCCTTTGAAAGGCGACGGACTCGCTGGAGCCGCAGCTCCGGTCTGTCCTGGGCATCCGTCTCAGCCCTGCTTTATCCCCCAGTGCGGGTCTGGACGAACGGGATAATGGGATGTCCAATCACGGAAATGTGATTTCCATTGACCGCAGCTTCGTAAGTGAGTCGTAGAAGGGTCTTAACAAATTGGATTTGGCCAATGGATGTGAAAAATACAGGGCCTCTGTATACATGTGTGATGTATCTGTGCTGTCTCATCCACACATCATCAAGGCTGGCGGCAGCAGCATGTCACACCCACTTGGTTGCTACAACGTGTCTACTGTAACCTCACCTATATCTACGTCCAGCCAGTGTGTGTGGCATTACATTAGGAGATACTTTAGTTGACGCTCAGACTGCAGGCACAAGTGCTCCAATTAGATTTTTTTTTCCTGAGTGCTGTGTGAACAGAACAAATCCCAAGGAATCTGATCTTTTCAATTCTGATTAGGCCACGCTCATATGTGGTCCAAAATCAGGCCTGATTTTTTCCAATGCAACCTCAGCCTGAACAGTCCTATGAGAATTCATGTGACTTTTACTATGCAAGACTCTTGTTTAGAGGCAGTTCACATTGGAATCTGATATTGGCCATGTAAAAAAAAAAAAGTCAACAGCCATTAGAATTGAGCACTAGGACTTGCAGTGTGAACATCACCTTGGACTCTCATTTTTTTCTGCTCCTCTCCAGTTGTTCACTAAATAGTTAAATTCATGTAATGTCACTTTGTGTGATGTTAGATATTAGATTGTTTGATTAATCCAGGTTGCCGACTGTTGTTCATTAAGAGGATTTGTCTGTCAGTGTCAACAAGTGCAGCTTTCAGAACTCATCTTACTCATCTGGACTTCTTCACAAGTTCCTTATAAACTGTCCCACGTTTTTATAACCAGATTATTGTTAATAGTCACAGGCTTTACAGACAGTTAGTTGCTTGGTGCTCCATGGTGCTCCTCCTGCCGGATAAGCACAGAGCATCTAGAGACTGAAGTGAAACCACAGAGCTGACCAAATAATCATTATCACAATAAGGTGTATACTGAAGCTCCTTGGGGTATCAGAACTAAAGTCTAGTGTGGCTCCCGTGAACCACACAGGAACTGAAAGGTGGAAACAAAATCTAGTTTTGTTATCACCTCTAATAACTGCAGCGCTGCAGATTGTTTGTATCTGACTTGGATTCGTTAACACTGATTTATGGATTTCATTTCGGGGACTAAATATTTGATGACGGTAAGTTAGGATTTTAGTGTCTTACTCAAGGGCAAAACAAAGCCTACCTTAGTGTTTGTTTCAGTTGGCCGTAGATAACAAGGCTTTGATTGAAAAGTGCTGACTGAGAGTCTGGGTAATTACCCGGCAACCACCGTGGATTTTATAAGTTACACCCGCTGACGTCTGCCTTTCAGCCTGCACCCTGTAGAGGAAAAAAATCCGCCATACCCATTATTAACATTCACCACAACAAACCAAGGCAGTTTCTCAGTTTTTCAATCTTAATCACTTGCATATAAAAATGTTTCCGTCTATCTATGTATCATTGCAGACTTTTTAAGTAGGAAGAAGGAGGCTGTTATAAGACCCAGACTGACAAAAACGTAAACCATACCAGGCTTGTCCTGTGCTCCTTGCTCATCCAATCAGCAGAGAGTAAAGCTGATTGAAACAAGCAACCTAGTGAATTCAACATAACCTACTAACATCTCCATCTAATTGGTTTTGGACCAACATTTCTGTCTTCAGCTGCCAGGTTATAGCATAAGTCATCGTGGGTGTAATTTTGACAGACCTGATTATACCCTCGAACTGCTGCCTATTTGATTGTGCCTTTTACCCCAGTGAAATGTTGAGGCAGTGTGAGCTTCGGTGCTCATTGAGAGAAAAAGTGCCGATTGGCAAAATTAGAAGCAAACAGAGGATGCTTCATAAACATTTAGAAGAATCTGATATTTCTTACTATACCAGTGTTTTGTTTGTTTCCCTTTACAGGCCAGCTCTCTGTATGAAAACGAAGCTTTTCATGGAGCAGCATAGCCTCATATTTGTTAATAGGGATGCTGTACTCAGTCTACGTCATAACCACAAAGAGAGAAAGCTCCTGATGCTGAGTTAGCTCCTGTATGCCTATTGCATTTGACATTTTGTCCTCTGGCTTTATTGAACAACTGTGTCATTGCCTCAGTAAGAGGTCACGGACAGTGTGAAATTACTGGAAATGGCTCTCCCCTAAAGCACTAATTAGTGAGCTCGGAGGTTTTATAGCTTTCTAGAAGAGCTTTCCGCTTCAAGAATTTTTGGTCTTGTTTACACGCGTTTGCCGTGGCAACAGACTCACAGCAGTTTAGTAGCTGATTGGGCGTTGGCTAGCAGCGAGACGCTCATTGTTTTCACATAGAGCGGTGTTTTGTCTATCAACTCCCTCTCAAAACACAGGATCAACAAAAAGATGGTCACCGGGGTTCCAGCAATTTAGTCTCCGATTTGGCGTTGGCTTGAAGCACAAGGTTTATCATTCCCACATGTAAAGAAGACAGTGTTCATCAGCTGTCATGTGCAGTATATTGAAATCTGGTGACGATAATAAGAGCTTTGGCCTTTCATACAGTATCTACAGAACAACAACGTGCCCTTTGAAAGTTCTGTCTACTGTAAATATCATTTTCCGTTTTCAATCCACATGTTCCTTTGAAACTGTTAAAGATTTTTTTTTTCCAGAGAAAAATAAAGAATAAAACAATAAACATAATAGAAAATAATCATTAAGTGTGAGCCAAAGGAGAAATTTAAGGATGAGCAGCAGGATAAGCAGGAGAACCTAAATGCAACATGGCGGACTTACTGTATATTCTATTTCCCTTGTACTTTTCTTTCCTCCCTTGGCTGCCTTATCGACCTCATGTCAGCCCGTCCAGCACAGGAACAACAAGGAGAAGTGAAGCCAGGCTACTCTTACTTATTTATGTATCTATTTCTGTATTTATTCATTACCCCCTCTGCTTGCACGGTTACCAGTTGCGCGCTGCTTTTCGATCCAACTGTGAGCAGCATGACAATTGTATTTCTGTTGCTCATAGGAATCAGACAAAACATAAAATGTATATGAAACAGATCTATATTCCTGCTTTAAGTTTCATGTGACCTTTAGTGTTGGTATTTCCTAAATAAAAGAGCTCAGTTGTTTTTTTACCCTGCTCAGCATCAGAGAAACTTTACTTATTCCCTCTTGTTCTTAGCATTTTGCCCAGGTCCATACCTTACTATGCAGTGGTTGTTGAATATTACATACTGCCTGGTAGTATTTGAATGTTGCTGTGGGCCACCTGCGCAGGGTGGAGTAGGCTGTGTGTTCAGGCTGTTGTCTTGAGAGCATAGGAGGGCACACACTAAATCTGCGAGCACCAGATGTTTCACAGTGCTTGCAACCTGTCTCGCTCCATCTCTCTCTCTCCTCCTCCTCCTCCACTCCTCCACCTTCACATCCCTGCTGTCTGTCTGTCAGCACTTTCCCAGTGGTGGTGTGAGACATGGCGTCAGGGTGCCTGGGCTGCCAGCTTCTGCCAGCTCACACTGTGACCTCCAGCCCCACTACCTCAGCTCCGCGTGCCAATGCCACAGCAGGCCACTACTGGGCATTTATACTGAGTCGACTCCCTGTGCCAGGAGAAGAGTCTTTTCATGCTGTTTGGACCATTTTGAATAGTAACGCCTACTGTAATGGTAGAAGGGAGCACAACCTTTTCTCAACAAAAGAAAGAGCCCGAACAACTGATCGAGCATAAATCCATTTTTACAGGAACACTGGCCACTTTTATGGCATTTTTTATTTCTTTTATTATGGAGATGCATTATTCAGCAATACATAAAGATTTTAATTAAAAAAATGTAAAAAAATAAAATAATTCAGAGCATATTGTAATATTGAGCAGCAGGAACTATGATGACTGATTAGTGTATTTAAAATGCATCAAGTAGAAGCACTGAAAGTAGAAATTAAGGCTGCGTATTGCTCGAAATGTGTCTGGAGTATCAAAAAGTTTCAAGTATCAAAATGGTTTGTTGGATTCTTTGATCAGATAAACTTTCTAACTTTAGCCAATCTTCACTTTAGTAAAAATTTGATTACTGATACAGACTTTTGTGTTATCATCTCAGTGATGTTGGGTATCAGTAGCATCCATTGCAGACTTTGAGTATTAACTCACATTAGTTGTCCCAGTGTCTAGGTCAGTGTGTCTGTCCTGTGGCTGGGGATGACTATTGACCAGTTTGGGGATGAGCTGAGGATGAGATTATTGTCTCCGGCGTGCACCTGGGTGATAAGAAGGCAGCTCATGTCCTTCTCAGCTATCAGGCCCAACAGCCACAATATAACCCCCCTCCGCTCCATCCTCTCCGAGGCCCCCGTCCTTCCCAGCTAACCCCAGCCTTAGGAGCTCCTTAGGGAGTGCTGACTCAGGTGACTGGGTTTTAAACACCATCTCCAACCCCCACCCTCCTCTCTTCATCTTCCAGGGCTTGAGTATGACCTTGCCTCCACCCAGAGAAAGAGAGGGGGAGGGTGGTTGAAAGAGGGCAGAGGTGGGTGGGGATAGGGCTAGGCCCTCATTAGCCCGAGCTGAGACGGGACAGCTCAGGAAAAGTGCGCTAATTACCCCACTAACAATGTCCTTGCCGTTCATGGCTTAGAGCGGCCACTTCGCCACAGGATAATAACCCCATCACCCCTCTGAGAAGTTCAGGATGGCATTATCATGATCACTTTAAATGATGGACAGAGGCTGGTGTTATAACGCAGCCTGCTGATTGATGGATTTGGCTGCAGTGTCTCACAGTGGAGTGTGCAACTGCAGTGTGCGTGTGATGTGTGTTTTGTTGGAGTCACTGGGTGACGCACATACATTATTATATGACTTTAAGCACAATTAAAAAACCTTCCCTGCATCTCATTTTCTTTTTGAAGAAAAACCATTGAGCTCTCAGACACAGATAGCTACTAATTTTAGCAAGTTAAACTCTAAAAAAGAAGTCTGTCATTAGTCTAAAAAGTTTGCAGTCATAGTCCAATCAAGCGTCTCCTTGCTAAGCAACCAGCGGTGACTGTTTTGTCTGAGACTGTTTTCTGACTCATTGGTTCTCTGCGACTGAAAGGTGACTGGCGAAGCCAGCAAAGGACAGCATTAGGCCCTCTACGCTTTCCTTCATCTTTTCTGTTAGCGTGTGGAAAACAGCTTGGCGACTGACAGCCTGACATTACAGCGGGAGCCTGTAATCATGGGACTGTAAAAACCCAAATCCAGCAGCCGCAAACAGTGTGGCCTCGTCATAGCGGTGGCAGCTAAGAACCATTCACCGCTTCTGTCCCATAAACTGTGCTTGCTGTGTCATACCAGACCCCCTTCATAGATGATTCTGCTTTCAATAAAGTTGCCAGTTAAGACTATAAATGAGATTCCTGCTGACACGATAGGACACCGATACGTCAAACTGACAAATGTCTAAATGTGGCGTGTTTGCAGGCTTATTTTGTGGACAGAATGACAGTGTGCATGAACTTTCCGGTTCTTTTGGGCTTTGGAACACGCTTCCATGTAGCATGTATGTCGGAGTCATTTCACAGTAAGTGATATTTAGACTGTGAGCTAAAAAAATATGCAACCCTGCACCTCTCCTACACAAGCTGTTTGCCATTACACTGTGACTACGCTCGAACTGCGCGGCGGCTATACTCCCCTCAAACTCTAAGCGCCTATTTCCCATCATTATGCCATTTAATGCGATCAGGATGGTAATCAGATTGCAAATGAAATACCTCCATGACACAGTTGTGTGGGTCCACTGGTTTGGGGAGGTTAGAAAGGCGCCTGGTGGAGCATTTAGAAGGGCAGAGTGGCTCCAACCAGATCTGTGCCTAATCTGTAAACCCTCCTCCTTCTCCTGCCTTGGGTGCTGAAGGGCAAGACAGAGTGTGAGAGAGACTCTTGTGGATGGTTTTGTTGAACGATCTCCTGTTGAATTGTAGACATGGCAATAGAAAAGAAGACAATTTCTTTCGATTGCCAGTGAAGTACGTAAATAAGCCCTGTTTAAGGCTTGATTGATACCTTCTTTTAACTTAAATATTCCTAATCTGTCTTTTCACATTATTCAATTGCCATATTTCTCTAAAACAGCTGTTGGCAGCCTGAATTTGAAAAGAGCCATAATCAGGTTTTAAGCTGCTAAACTACTTATGAGTTGTGAATATGTTCGTTAATACATCTTAGTGTGGAAGATGAGAAGGGATGAGACCCAAAAGTGCTGGATGCAGTAGTCTGTCAGAGTGCATTACACACCTCAGAGCTGAGAGCCAGTTGACAGGACGGCCACTTGTAGCTGCTGAGTCTGTGTGGAGGTATGCATTTTAGAGAGGATAGTGCTGTCTGGATGGAGGATTTCTGTGGTAAGCAGTGTGTGAAATAGTATGAATTTATGCGCTGCTGCTTTATCACATACTAGGTTTGTGGAATTAAGTTTGTTTGGGGCTGCTTTTAAATGTGTTTATCCTCTCTTTCCTCTGCGTGTGTGTTTGTGTGTGCGTTACAGTCGTGACAGTGACCTCTCTACAATCATCTCCAACCTGCACCACACCAGACAGCACGGCATGCCCGAGGGCCAGCCAGCCTCTGACCACAACACCAGTACTGGACACACAGGTAGGACCCACAGTGATGCTGTGTGTGACTGTGTGTGTCAGTGTGTGTGCGTTTAAAGGTTCTCTTCTTTCTTTTTCTTTCCCCTTTCATTTCTTTCTTCTTTTGTATCCAGCCTGATGATATATCTTCCTTTACATCTCCTGTGACATATGTAAACGTTCCATTACCCATTTAATTTACTAATTTGTGTGATTGGTGGAATTTAACATAAGCTTATTACTCCTTCCTGAAGGTCGCTCTCAAGTTGATTACTTAATGTTCTTCCCACATTCTCTGCCACACACCAGGATTTTTGTTAAACCCCCTGTTTTAAATTACCTCTGAATAAATAGCTTTGTTTGCCATTAATCCAGTTTCATGTGAGCAGAGGAACCATGGTGTGCGTGTGCTAAGGGCTTTTCCTACAGCTTACAGACAGAATACAGACAGCATTTAATCACAGCTATTTGTCAAGTAGCTTGTATGAGGATGTTGTGCAGCCATTGAAGACATACGGTTGTATAACAGCCTATGTGGATATCACTATTCAGCGCTCAGCCTACTGTACTCAAAGTTTCTGTGTTAGGTAATTTTATGAAATATGCTTGTGTGATGTACTGTATCCCAACAAGTTATGATTGAAGGCAACAAAACCTCCTCAGTAACCCAAACAAACTTTACTTTATCAATGCATTATCATATTGAATGTTCTATCTTTAATACTTATTGAAAGTGTTATATGAACTTTGTCGCAACTTGGATGTTGATTTTGCTGTTTTTACAATATGCTTCAATGTTGCTGCAAGCTCTTATATTATTCCACAGTAAGGTGTTTGTCAGGATGCCTTTTCTCAGTAAGTTTAGTATAAATTATTGTCCTTGTTATAAATGTATAATTTATTTTTAAATCTATGCCGATAACTTTTGCCTACAAGAAAAATGTTTACCTAAAAATATTGATCCTGAAAAACAAATCAGCTGTACACAGTGAAGACCATACCTTTGCTCCACTATTGCCCGGGGTTTGACCCTGTCCTTTCTTATACCATTAGCCAGAGGCACAGCAAGTGCCATAATCAGCCCAGACCCAACACCTCAGTAGCCTATCTCTGTGTGCTCCCTTCCTCTGTCTGCCAGATTAATTGTCCATACGGTGCCTGTGATATCAGCCGGGGTGGGTGGAAGGTGGAGGGTATTAGACCGCTCAACAGCCAGCCCAGCCAATGTCTTAAACCTTGGTTTGGGACGGATTTCCACCCAAATACCGGCCTAATCAGCTGCCTAAACCTAATGGAGAAATCAGAGCCCTGAGTAGTTATCTTAATGGAGGAGGACACAAGGGGATAGAGGTGGGTGGGTGGGGGCTGACGGAGGAGGAGGGGGCGAACACAGTGTGGCCAAAGCCAGAGGGGGTCCAAGACCCTAAAATCTGTCCGTTTGACCATTAAAGGGAGATTTAACAGGCTGCCTAAGCGGCTCGCTCCGTGTCTATAAACAAGTCCAATCCGATCAGCTACCGGCTCTAATTCTGTCTGCCAGTGAAATTAGACGCACACACGTTCACAAACACACAATTACACACAAATGACACATAGTTATACAGATGCATACCCACGCAAAATCAACACAGGTTCAAATTTGCGTCCAAATACATAGGTGGGTGTCTGAAGCTTTAGGCGGTAAACGCAGCTCGCTGTCTATGATATTATGTTTACTCTGTTCTGTCAGTCAACTCTCCTTATTTGACTTATCCTCCAAAAGTGTTTAACGTCTATCAATGAACTGTGAAGGGAGAGACGGGGAGTAAGACAGGAGAGAAATTAAGGAAAAGTCTGCAACAGAGAGAGACAGAGCTGCGGTGATGGAAGAAACATTTGGAAATGGAGAGACAGAGGAAAGAGAGATGAATGAGTGCGGTGGTGGTATCAGGGGAGGGCAGGCGGCAGCCATGGCGGCGGACGGCTGCGTGTGTTTGTGTGTGTATGTGTGTGTGTCAGGAAAGGGAAGCAGGCTTGCCGGGTCGCCTCTGCGCCAGAGTGGGCCGTTAATTAAATCTGAGGGACAGACAGGAGGGCTGCCTCCCTCCTTCTCTTCACCACTCCCTCCCTCCCTCCCTCATTCGCTCTCTCGCTCCCCAGCCGCTGGCTATTCGGAGGCTCTGTGAGAGGCGGAGGAGAGGGAGGAGGGAAGGAAGGAGGGAGGGGGGGGGGAGCCGGGGCGCCGACGCTGAGAGTCTGGCTGCCTGTGGAGACTGTAAACCGTGGCTCTGCGGTCAGACCGGAGACTCAAACAGGCAGATAAGGTGTTTTTGGACCGCCACGCTCTCTCTCTCTCCTCTGCTCCCGGCACTCAGACTCCCAGAGGCAGTTACAGCCTGTCTGTGTGTGTGTGTGTGTCTGCCTGCGTGTGTGTGCGCACGCGTGCGTGGGGTTGGGGGTTGTAGTGGTGGTTTGGGCTCGAGCACATTTTTTTGTGTGTGTGTGTTGGAGTGTGTGCACCTTTCCATGTGTGGTTTTAAATGCCTGGTTTTAGATGTTTGCTTGCGTGTGAAGCTACAGCCCAGCATGTTTGTGCAAGACCTTTTTTTTCAAACTGATTGAGTGAGTGAGGATTGCTTTTAAAGTATTACCAGCTAGTTATTACATGATTAGCATAGAAAGGCAATTCTAAACAAAAGTAAACACTACAGGATTTCTGATGATATTAGCTCTGTCATACAGAAACAAAAAGGGAAATGTGGGTTGTAAATATTTGAAAACATCCCACCGTTTAATAGGAATGTAATTGTGCTGCCATAACAAAATGGCTTCTCAGGGTTATTGTTCATAAAGACATGCTAATGTCTGCCAAGAGATGAAATTTAGTGATGACAAAAAACAGTCGAGTAAATGGTGAAAATTATTTTTTCTTCCTTTCAGAACACTCAAAGGAAACCAAACACAAGTTTCAGGTCCTGTTTTGTTGTCTGTTTTTCATGTCTGTGCCATCTTTGGTGCCTGACGGTCGTTCATGTTTTTTTTTTTTTTTTTTTCCCATTTCATTTCACAAAGATTATTCACTTAATCCAGAAGAATCAGCTGTACTTTGATGTCTCTCTCTACATTTTTTTGTTTGGTCAAATTACATTTTCCTGTTCAACCCTGGTGTTTAAAAACTTAACTTAAACTAAATGTATTCATTATTAAATGACACTGGAGTAGAATTAGTAACATAATGCAGTATTGCTACATTTTCAGTACTAACTCGTTAGCAAACTTTAATTGCCTTTGATAACCTGTGACTTGGACCTTGTTTTGATAAGAATATTAACGTGCAGACTCTTGCATGAAGAGTTGCCTAGAAAAGCCTCTGCAAGTGGAAGGAGACAGATGAACACTGGGATGACAGACATGCAAATATTAGACAAAGAATTATTGAAAAGATTCCATCATGATGTGTAAGTTATGTTCAAGCCAGAAACACATTTTATATAAAGCGCTGAGAGGTTTATTTTGTGCAGAATCCATGTTCTGTCTATTTTGATTGACTTTTAGAAACAAACTCAAAAGTAAGTTTTGCAGTACTGTCTTTCTATCAGATTAATTTAAACCTATTATAATTACGACAAAGTAATTAGTAATTTACTTTTTCTAACTATCATAACAATGGCTGTCACAACCAAGGACTTTTTCTAAACAAACTACTGTCACTGCTGTTCAAAACACCACTTCTTGTGCATCACCACCTGTGCATCTTACAATTTTTACAGGAAGGAACCAATAGAAGGCCTTTAGAACAAAAAAACAAAAGCTTGCGTAAAATGCTGCAGGTTTAATTTTTATTGTGTTACATAACTATACTGAGCTGTAAAAGGGACATTTATTTATATGACCGTGTCGCAAATTTTCAATTTAAGGACAGCCATATTTTACTCAGTTGACTACACATTCCAGTCAGCTTTTCCCATGATTTTCAGCCTTCTTCTTCAGTTGTGTTCTTCTCTCTCCACCTCTCTTAATTCCTCTCTTTCTGGTTAAAAGACATAGAACATGACAAACAGAAAAACAGTGTTACTGTGTGTGTGTGTGTGTGTGTGTGTGTGTGTGNCCCGCTGCCGCCGCCCCCACCCCCCGCCCCTCCTCCTCTCTCTCTCCCAGCTGCATCGGCCTGTAAGCCAATCAATGGCAGGGCTTTCAGGGCCGGCGGAGGCCCCGGCGCACGGAGGGGGGATCAATAAGTTATTAGCACCATTCTGTCAGCTGTAATGTGGAGATTGATCGGGGGGCTGCGGCTGGCGGCCCACCCTACGTCCCCGCCTGTCACTCCCCCCCTTCTCTCCGCACAGCTCCCCCCCCCCTCGGCCTGATAAAGATGACAGATTAACGGAGTAAGAGAGGAATTAAGGAGTCTGGCTGTCTGAGCTGTCACCACGCTCCATGGGATGGAGAGAGGAGAGGAAGAGCACTGAAGTTTGAGGGAGGAGAGGAAATCAGAGAGCAAGAAAGAAAGAGGAATGCTCCCCTGCCTGATGGTTCGCCCTGGTGGTGTCACATGAAAGAGAAGTGGTTTAGGTCCTGCTGTTTCCTCTGTCTCTATCTGTCCCGTGGTTTTCATCCCTCTTTTTTCTCAGTAGGAGGAACGGCAGAAAAGAAGGTTAACTAGCAAAAAGACACTGAGGCAGAGGCTAGAATGTTGTGTGTGTGTGTCGAGTTCTTAGAAAAAAAAAATTAACCTGTAGACTGTTGACCAGGAATAGCAACACAGGGGGCTGTATCATAGCAGATAATGCTATTTGCACTTAATTATGGCACTCTTGTGATGGTAGAAGTCACAGCCTCGATGCTGAACTAAAACTCTTGACTCCGTAACCACTAATTCGTCAGCCATATTAACAGGCAGGTGATAGGGAAATGCCCGGGGTGGCGAACTTGACTGTAAGCGGTGTTAGTGGGAGTAAAGGGGTTAGCATAGACGCTAGCAAGAGCTCAGGGTTAGGCATTAAAAGGGAGCGCCGGTGCTCTAAGAAGCCCCATTTAATTGGCTTTAAAAGCTTTCCGCCCTCAAATCTCTGGCCCTCGGGCACTCGCTCAGGAGACACAGTGTCTTGAGTGAGGTCGGCTCAAGAGACGACTCGAGTGTGTGTGTTTGATCATGAGAGGCTGTGGTTGTGGGTGTGAGCGTATGTGTGTGTGTGTTTGGTAGAAGAGGGGGGGTTTAACTAATGGGGGTTCTCCCTCTCTTTGTTAATATTTCACTAATAGGATAGATGGAGACCTTTTTTTAAAAAAAAAAGATCTGTGAAAGAAACGCACTGAACATGATTTGAAAACGAGAAGAAAAACAGAATGAGACATAATGAAAGAGGTGACAGAAAAGTAGAAATTGCGAAAGACATTCAGTCATGTGTGTGTGTTTGTGTGTGCGCTTGTCCATTAGGGCCCCTCTCTCCCCGCACTGTGTCTTTTAGGATGGTATGGGGAGTGGATCTCCTCAGGACCTGAGAGGCAACATCAAACACCGGATCATTAGTGAACCTCCTCCCTCTCCCTCTCTCTCCCTTTCTCGTTTGCTCACTCGCCCTCTCATCAACACCAGGGCTCCTTCAGCAGCCCAACAAAATCCTCTGAGCCCTGTCTAAATCTCTTTCTGTCTCCTTCCCCTTCCCGTCTTTCTGTCTCGTTATAGAGAAGAAAGAACATAAGTTTGGGTTATAGGTTAAGGGTTAAAGGTCCAACTCCACTCCAGCTTCACTCCTCTGTTGATGACTGTCCGCCTGTTGCGAAGGTAACGACAGCATCAGGAGTGGACACATGACAGAAATCACCAAATGTTGTTTGCTTGGATATTGCTATGAAATTACGTTATTTTTTTTTCTCTCACTCCCTGTTCAGCGCTTCCCCGTACTGTTTACACATGCTGTGCAAATGATGAAAAATTGCTTTGTTGAAAAAGAGAGACAGAGAGAGAGAGGGGGAACCATTCTCCTTGAGGGAGAGGGAAAAAAACTGCTCACCCCCCTTCCCTAAAAATACGCACCGAGAAGTGAGAAAAAGAAAAAAGAGAAAGAAGGGAAGCATTTGCTGCTGTGGCTTGGCTGTCTGTGTGGAGGAAGAAACTGAGCTAGAGAAAAAGCAGAGGTGCATGAGATAGAAATAGAGAAAAGAGAGAGAGAGGGAGAGCAATGACAAACGGCTTTTTCCTTCCTGCCGGTGCTGCGTGCGATGTGCTCTGCATCCCCTCTCTCTCTTGATTAGGCCCGTATTGATTTGAGGTGTGTTTGAAGGGGGTTGGAGGTGAGGCGATTGGGCGGGAAGGAAGAGAGAGATGAGAGAGGAGGAGAGGAGAGGAGGAGGAGGAGGCGGCGGCAGTAGGGGGTGCTGTAATTGTACACTGGATGCTCCTCTTTGGTGGCAGGGGAGGAGGTAGGGTGAAAACAGGAGGAAGAGGAGGAGGCAGGGTGTTAATGGCAGGAGAGAGAGAGAGAGAACTCCTGATGGGAGGAGGTTTCTAACACAGCTAGAGGAGAGGAGGAAGAGAAGGAAGCAGATGGAGAGAGAAAGGAAGATCAGAAGTGTGTTTGTGAGGGGAGGACAGCAACAAGAGAGAGGGGAGTGGCTGTTGTAGAGGTACAAAAACTAAAAATAAACGCATGATATAGACATAATATAGGCTGAGAGGAATTTCTCAGGTGGCTGAGAGGCTCTCGTGCACTTTAGTTCAGTTGGAGGCTTTTGTGCCAACATCTGGAAAAAAGAGAAGAAAGACGAGAAGCGAGAGAGAGAGACAGAGAGAGGGGAAGAACAGTGATAACACTTGAGGACAGACTGTTGGAAAGAGACGTTTGAGGAGACACAGAGAGACGGAGCCCTCCTCCTTCTCTCAAGTACACACACACACACACACACACACACACACACACACACGAATGAGTCGGGCAGATCTGTCATCCACGGCGGTGCAGGCCCCCTCTCATTTCTGACAGAACAGGCACATCTCCAGACGCCCGTGGCTTGCTTCACTCGCTCTGTTTCTCTCTTTCTCTCCACCTATCACTTTTTTCTCTTTGGCTCCCTTTTCCGCTCCCTCTCTCCTAACTCTGCATTTCCAAAGCAGCCGCCATGTACACAGGTAGACGTGGAGCAGAGCGTCACTCTCAAAGCTTTTACTTCGGTCTTATTTTTTTTTAACTCACTGCTCTGTCTCTCTGTGTGTTTACAGATGACCTTCTAGGCAAGAGGAGAAGCTTCTCTCCCAACAGCAGCAGCGAGTGTCCCTCTGACAGCAAGAAGTCACGTAGCGTATCCCCCAAAGGTAAGATCATGCAGTGTATTTGTATGCTGTGATGTTGCACATGTGCTTGGGCGTGCATTTTCAGACAGGAAACTGGAGAAAATTGTAGGAAAAAAGACCGGATGACTGAGTGTTAAAGCGGAAGAGAGAGGATGGAAGCTGCAGATAAAGAATAGGGAGAATTGAGCCAATATTAGTGTCACTGCTGGTGGTCAATGTGTTAGGGTTAGTGTGGTAATGGGAATACACACAGACACAGATACACACATATAGACTCACATAGAATTTCACTTTCTCACATACTTAAAGAAACACATCAATGCCATCTGACTATTAACCCATTCCTCTCTAAACACATGTACAGATGTATACACACACAATTTTGTGAGATTCTGCTACTACCCCAATGAAATGGATATTCAGAGCTCTATAATAGAGAGAATTTGTGGTGCAAAACATTGAGAAATGACATTTAAAAAACTCCACAGCAACTTGTCCTTCCATGTACAATCCCTGGATTACTCTGATCCATCAACAGGCCTCACTTTAAACAGTTCACATTGGAGCAATTTTCAATGAAATCTGATTTAGGCGAACTGGGCCTTTAACAGGAAAACTGAGCAAATCTGCATTCCTCCAAACACATATTAGCCCCTGTGGATAGACTTATTTTTGCAGCCACTTCCTAATATACTTTTTATTGATACCTTGATACCATCTGCTCTGTATATGACATGAGAACTACATAAATAATGAACCTGGAGAAGGTGCACCTTGGCAAGACAATGCCCCTCTGCAGCGCTGCAATCCGGTCGCCATCCTCTATTATTCATATCTCCTTCGTGCAGCGTGAGACCGGGCGCCCGGCATGGAGCCACCACAGCCACCGGGCCTGTCCCTCTGGGCTCCTGAGGAAGACTTCCTGACTGATGCATTATACAGCAGGCAAAACCGCAAAAACCAAGGGCAGCTCACCGCACATCCAGCCTGATCTCTGGAGACACCTGAACAACATGCACGCACGCACACACACACACACACACACACACTCTAGGAGTGTGTGTAAGCCAAATAACATCAAATAGCTCTGATTTTTTGGCATATGACTTAAATGTTATGATGGCTCAATTTTGTGTATTTTGTGTAAGAACAGATAGGTGAGTGTTCATGTAAATGCATTTGGATGTCAGATTGATTGAAGGCCTCAACATGAGCCTGGTGTTGACCTTTGCCCTCTAGGTGACCTTTCACAGACAGCAGCCCCGCCTGGAGCCTCCGTCTCCGTGCTCATTCCCGGCTATTATAGTCTTACTTAGACACGTCCCAGCTTCTGAAAGATGCATGGGTTTTTGTGGATATGTGTTTTTGCGAGAGTGTGTGTGTGTGTTTATCTGTGTGCGTGTCTGTTTGTGTACTCAGGCTTGGCTTCCTTTTAAGGCAAATGGGGCTCGTGTTTTTATTTCGACTTTGTGTTCTTGTGCCTGTGTGGTTAGGTTTTTGGCTTTTAAAGCAAACAACCTGTGTGTACGCCTTGCATATATTCTTCCTCGGCTGTATATTTACATAAAGGCAACAGATAAAGAAGACTGTTTGTGTGTGTGCAGCCTCCTGTTCAGAGAAGTGCATTTAAGCCATTTCAAAACACCGCCGATCCTGTGTCTTAACCTTGAGCTCTGTCCACACCCAAACCCTGACTCTGCACCTGCATGTGTGTGTTTCTTTACAGTATATGTGTTACATCGTCTTGTTTGGCGACAGACACTATCCCTTAATGACCAATGCAGGTGGAGAAATAGATTGAGAGAGGGAGAGGCAGACAGAGAGGGTAGCGTTTGGATGGAGCCGGAGAGATTGGATGCCGCTGTGTGTATGTTTTTCTTTCTGTGTGCAAAGTCGACACCCCCCGCTGTGTTTAGAGAGCAGGAAAACTTTAGACAGGCACTGACTAGTTGCGCGCACACACACAACACACACTTGAGGACCTTGGGTGGATTAGCTGGAGCTTGGCGGTGGAGACAGAGATGCTTGCGTGCTCGCTTCCTCCCCCACCACCTCCACCCCACCTCCGCTCCTCAGCGCCACTCCTGCTCGCCTGCCCGGGGCCAGGCTCAGGTTTCAATAAGAAGGAGGGTGGTAAAAATAACCCCTGCTTTCTTGTGCGTCTCCCTCCTCCTTCTCCTCCTCCTCATCCTCTTTCTCCCTCTTCTAACTCCCTAACCACCTCCCCATATCCCCCACCACCCTTACCTTAGATCATGTTACTATTGACAGAGAGAGGGAGGAGGGAGGTCAGAGAGAGATTAAGTGTGGGGACTGACAGCTAGATAGATATCATACACCACATCATCTTCACAACACCTTAAACACAGCACAGCAGTACTACATGCACATACACACACATTCTCTCTCTCTCTCTCTCTCTCTCACACACACACACACACACACAGCGTTTTTTATTCTTTCGGGGCTGTTTTTTGTTGTAGTCTGCATTAAAAACAGCCAAAATACTGTACAGTAAAACAACCCTACTGAGTTCGTTTGAGGGTCAGGCTCAGACCATTAACAATGCATGGCTGGATGTGAGTAGCTTCATCCAAAGAGGTTTCCTGTCCATCAGTACTGTCTGCTTTATGAATGATTGGGTAAAAGCATGTTGCTGGTGTGTGAGGAAGCAAATATTGTTAATCATCATAAATATGTAAGATAAAGATGTGTAAAATGAATTGTAGGTATTTTTTTCTCTGTGTTTACAGTGGCAATGTGTTGATTTTTAAAACTACAAGAATGATTTTTATCTTCAAAATACACCTGTCTCATCAGCTAAACTCACAAAAATATGACAGAAAAACATTCTTTCCAAACTGTGAGCCGGTAGATACCTCAGATTACTAAAAATTACTCAAATGAAATTTTGATGTTTCAGTATAGACTCTGAACAGAGATCAAAAATATGCAAAGCGGTTCCTGAGCAGCAGTGAGTGAGCCCTCAATTCAGAAAATGTTGGACTGAAATATTATTTTGGGTACTGAACTAAAAATTTTCCAAATCGGTGACCTCTGGCTGCCATTTGAAGCTGCGTAGTAAATTTGATGCAAGTATGTGCTCGAGGCAAATTCCTCACAATCATGACTGACATGGAGATGAATCTGGATGAAAACACAATTATTTAATCATATGCTGAGAAGACAGTTCAGTGTACAACATTAAATTAATAGCAAGTTAATAGCCTAATACAGTTTTAGGACCTGTATTTTTCTCCAGATAAGTTGGATATTGACAGTCACTGATTGGTCATAATATAAATGTCTCCCTCCTCTCTTCAGAGAACTCCCAGAGCCCGGTGGTGGAGGCAGGCGGAAGCCACGGCCACATGAGCCCTGAGGAGCACTACAGGCGCATGATGTCAGCGCTCAGTGAGCAGGGGTCCTATGAGGAGCAGCAACAACGTCTCTACCAACTGGCAAGCAGCATGGGTCTGCCCAGCCACGGTCAGTCCACAGACTCTGTACTTGTTTGTGTGTGTCAGTCATCATTCTCCCTGTCATCATATTTGCTCTCAGATATCTGCAGTGCACTCAGATTTCGAATGCTAAATGATACACTGTACACCTCAGTGCACAGTTGATTTTTACATTCAGAAGAGCGTTTCCTACTCTACCAGTAAGAACTGACTCATGAAAGATCTAGAGGTGCTTTTCCTTTAGTTTTTTCCTTCATTTTGAAGCAACTTTAGAGTTAGTTTGAAGAAACTTGAGATTTACTTCAAACTAAAAGAGTTTCCCTTGGAAGCACTCCACCAGCTTCTATAAAAAAGCCCCCACCTCTTCCATCACCTGTCACCAAGTCACCCAGATGCAGTGCTGCTTTGTAACCCCAGAGTGTAGCACTGTGTTCAGGGCACCATGTTAAGGTGTGCCACACTGCTGCCATTGTAAAACCCCAGCCATGGAGACAGCTGACATTTCTATTTGCAGTGCTTGCCCACCCAGTGTCAAAGTGTCACTCAGGGTGATTTCTGACCACCATGGCTCTCCGTTGTTAACAACACCCACAAGCCGTCGCATGCATCAACGCCACGATTGATCCGGGAGCTCTCATTGGCTGCCTGCCAACCCTCTAAATCTCCCAACACCCTGGAAACCACCAGTGTGTCCCAGTTTTTCTCAACTTCTACAGACACATAAAATTTACTGGTCTTAGCTTAAGAGAATTTTAGTTTGATAGGGAAAAAGGAAAATGAGAAAAGTTGCCTCGTTTGGATTTTATAAGTGGGCTTTATATTCATTTCACTGTGCCTGCCATTAAATGTTAACCTTTTTCTTACATTTTTGTAAAGAATGTAACATTAAGTCCTACCAGCCTTTATGAGCTCTTTTGCAGTAGCATAAATCCAATCGATGCCCTGGCCGAATTGTAGTTTGGGCTACTTTTATTTTTATTTGATTAGTAATGATTTTTAATTGCTGGCTGCAAATCTAGGGGGCGAAGCCTATAAAGGCTTTAATTGCCTTTTCCCCATGTCTTAGCGGAGTAAGAAGCAAGAGTCAGTGCATTGTGGAGGTTTTATGGCCCAGGGTGCAGTCTGATCGCTGGCTTCCTTTCCCAGAAGCCTCGCTGGTATGAGACAGACACTCTGGCGCAATACAGACACATTCGTTCCCTTCCTTCACTTCCACATTCCAAATCATTTAATAGTTTCCACACTATCGTTCATTTTGCATGCGTGCATTCTTCTTCCAAGCCGCCCTTAAAAAGCTTTCTATGTGCAGCAGAAGAAGAGAAGGAAGTAATGAGAAACCAGGAATAGGTGCAGAAGAAAAACCTGAGGAGAGAGGAAATGAGGGAGGAACAGAGACGAGGGAATAGATAACTTCTCCTGGAGCGAAGAGAAGAAGAAAAAAACCTTCAAGTTTACGGTTTATTAATGATGCTCAGGTCACACACTTTAAATACAACTGCCATTTAAAAACGCAACTTCACGGTAAGATTTCCTCACAGCAAAGTGTGTGTTCACATCCACTGTTGTGTTTGTACGCGTCAGATCCTCTAAGCGGATGATGTGCCATGGACATCACAGGCTTTGCCAGCGTTCCCTGTCGGCCAAGCCTTTGGTGTGGCTAATATCCCTTTTTCTTCCACACCTGGCATCTTCTAACTGACTTGACTGCTTACAAGTTTATGTAGAAAACGTATCACAACGCTACTTTCACATCCTCCCTTTCTCCAGTTTACAGTTAGAGCTTGTTAAGACACTGACACTCTCAGACACAAACAGTCTAGTAGGTGGGACAGAGGAGGGGCGGCTGTTTTGTCTCTTGAGAGCCTGACGCGAATCACTTCAGCGAGAGCCCCTTGACATTGACCTGGTCTCCGATGGGGGCCCCCCTGTGACCCCCTCTTCCCTCCCCCTTGGGCCCCCCTCCACCACCACCACCATCTCTCCCATACATCTCCATCTCAAGCACTGCTTCTCTACCCCCTCCTCCTCCTCTTTTTCCTTTCCCCCACCTCCAACTTTCCCTTTAGCCTTGGTCCCCGCAGAGCATCCTTTCATGTGTTTGAAGTGTCGGGCACAGAAAATTAAAGTGTGTGTGCGTGAAAGAGGCAGGGGTGAGGAGGAACTCGGTGTGCTTGTGTGTGGATGTGTAGGTGCAAGGTGTTGTTTGAGAGGTTCTCTCTGGACCTGATGGGCAAAAGAAGAGTAGGGAAGGGGAGGGGTGGGGGGCTGAAAAAGGGGGTTGAGGTGGAGGGGTGGCGGAGTTGTAGAAATGGCCAGGAGGGCTTTCCCTCCCTCTTCATATGATGAAAGGAGGGTGAGGGAGAGAGAAAAGAAAAAGAGGGGTGGGGGTAGAGATCCAGATGAAAGTAAAGGGAAGGGTGGGATGGAAGGGGTGTGCTTCTGTTTTGTCTCCTGCACTTTAGTCTGATTTGAAATATAAAGCTCTCTTTATCATCATCACCATCATCATCACCATCCCAAAGAGCATGAAAAGTCCAGCTCTGTGATTGGTCAAAGTACAGACAAGTTTTTCAGTGCGACAAACTTGCCACATATTTACTGCTGGCTAAGCCTATGATACTGGCTGAATACCTCTTCCTGAAAAGATACTTAATTTTCTGGTGTACGGTGCGCTTTAGCGGATGGATGTCGGCTTTTGTGTACCTGCCAGTCCACCAAATCCATCACGAGGCCAGCCAAGCTGTATCAGTGCAGCGCTCCTCTGCATTCTCACGTTGAGAAAAACCCAGCTTAACCGAGGGGATTTAGGCCCAACTCCAGGAATGATGGCGGGGAGAAAAATGGGATGGCACAAAAGAGGGATAAGCGGGATGGGTCCGAGTGGTAAACTGGGACCTCCCAAAATAACTCACGCAAAGGAAGGCGTGTGTGTTTGTGTGTCCTCAATTAGTACTCCAATTTGCAGTTGGAGGGACTCTTCTCTTGTGTTCCAGCAGCTGCAACACGAAGGGTTTTAGAGGGGCAAATTCTGAATCTGAGTACCTACTATGTACACACACACACACACACGCTCACACGCACGCTCACCCACTGAAGGGTAGAGCCCCAGGTGACCCTGCTCTTCTCAGTTCACATGAAAGAGAATTAGAGAGAGCAGGGGGGAGAGAAAGCAAAATATGGCCCTAGTGTTGGAGTGAAGCTTTACAAACATGGATTAAAGGAGAATGGAATAAGAGGAGAAATTGAGGAAATAAAGGAGAATTTTTAAAAATAAATTGCATATCTGTACTCTTATATAGCTTGTATTGTCTGGGTTTAAAGGGTCACTCAAATGATTGTACATGTCAAAGTCAGGGTGCTTAGTTGCCATTGAGGATCTTGGATTTTTAAGCCTCATCTTCATGTCTGTAGACTAAATCGTTTTAATTAAAATAGATTTGGATTCATAACCTTTTTTCTGATCAGAGCCATTTTACTAATCAAAGTATTATTCAGAGACAATGTTCTCAGAGGAGCCAGGAAAGTCCAGCAAAAAAATGCTATTGAGTTGCATTATGGAAGAGGACGTCCCAGTGTTTTTAGAGCTTGACCCTGATTAAGGTCTGCAGTCTTTAAGCTCTCGCCCTTTTTTTATGGTTTGGCTCCAATATAGTTAGGTTATCTCAGGCTCTGCAGCATCGATTTTGACCATTTCTTTGACATTTTTTTTTTTAAATCTGTTGCTTCCCAAAACTTTATGAAAGTGCAATACTAAATCGCTGGAGTAGCCCTTTATCTCACCCAGTCATACAAAATAATTGGTGAGGTGGGATTGTGACCACAGGAAACTCACAGAGGTCAACTCTTCCACCGTCTCACCCCGGCACCATGTATGCAAGTGCACAACAGACTGTGCGTGCATGTGCGTTTGTGTGTGTGTGCTCTGAGGCTCCAGTTCCCTCTGATCCCTCCCTTATCTCTCACAACCCCCCCCTTACCCACACAGACACATGCACACGCGTGCGCGCACACACACACACACACACACACACACACACACACACACACACACACACACACACCCTTGTCTGCCGCCAGCCGAGTCCCCTGCGGCCTGGCGCAGCAAACAGATCGATACACCGGAGCTAGGCCGCATTAATATCTGTCGCTTCACCCCCCCAACCCGGCGCCCGCTCAACTGCTTCAACACACACACACACACACACACACACACACACAGAGTCAGGCACACACATGCAAGCACCTAAATCACACAGACACACACAAACACACGTCACACCCGTACTGGCGGCGGAAATGGCCCCTAGCTCCCGAGGGATCTGTCTAATTAAAAAAGAGAGGGTGGGGGTGGGAGGGGGAGGCGGCGGAGAAGAGTGGCGAGAGAGGATAGATAGATTGAGGCAGAGAGAGCAGGATGGATTTTTCTCATTAGAAGCCATGTCTCCTGGTGTGGCCTGGCCTGGCTGATAATGATGAGGCCTCTTCTCCTCATGGGCGAGAGAGGGCCGGGGTTGCTCGAAGAGAGAGGGGATGAGCGAAGAAAGAGGTGGAATGAGGCGAGCGGTGCAGGGCAGAAGGTGCTGAGAGAGGGCAGGCAGAGATGGAGGGAGAAGGCGTGATGGTGGCGGAAGTAGGGAGGGGTAAAAACACTCTGCGCCCGATGTGTGAATTCGCTTTTTTGCTCGCTTGAACAAAAATACACTGGTCAGTAGATGTCTCGAAAACAGACCATCATTTTTCATGCCGTCGTTCTAGCATTTTTCATCTTTCCTCTTTCATCTCTTCATTTCTTCACCTTTGCCTGAAACTGGTCAACTCAGTTCCAAAGTGTGACGGATGGATTTGAGCCTTGTGCTATGTGCTAATGTCATACATCTCTGCCTTAACATCTGTTTTGTTTGGTGTGTGTGTGTGTGTGTATTTGTGTGTCTATATGGATGTAACTTGGGGATTAGAAAACACATGACATTTTCAGTATTAATGTGGAATGAGGCGAGTGGAGCTTCTTTTTTTTAATGAGCTATCTGCATACTTAGCCCACACATTCATCACTACAGGACAATGAGCAACTTTTTAAAAGTATGCGTCACTCTGGTCAAACTGGCTGTTTTGCCCGAAAAAGTAATGTTTTCACTACAGCAAAAACACTTCAAATAAGCCATCAACTATAAGCTGATGAAATATATAGTCAGTAGGTTTTTCTGTTTAAAGTATTCCCTACAAAGCTGCGTTTGTTAATATCTTAGAATAGAAATGAGGACCTGGATACTAAATTTGTTTTCATCCTCTCCTCTCTCCCCCTCAATTCTTTCCTCCTCTCCCCCCTCTGATTCTATATTTTCTTTCTTCTTCTCCTCAACTACTAATCCATCATCATCTTTGTTATGTCAACTCTATCCTCCCGTCTCTCTCCCTCCTCTGTACGTTCTCTCTCCTCTCACGCAGACATGCTGCGTGCTCGCCAGGAGGCGTTGGCTGCGGCCGTGAGGAATCCTGCGGCCTTAGAAGCTCACCTGCCCTCCGCAGGCAGCTCCTCTTCGTCCAGCCAGAGACGCAAGCAGGGTCTGCCGCAGCACCGAGACGCACATTACACCGACAGGTAAGCAACGGATGCGAGACGCGCGCTCGCTTGCAACCCAAATCTCTACATCAGTGTGGCCAGCTAGCTGTTGAAACTGCAACGCTGTCCTGCTTGCAGTACCAGCATTGTTCATTGTTAATAAAGCCCAACACCCACATCGTACACACACACATACATACTGCATGAGAGGCCCCAGTTGATGTGAGCACATGTAAATGTGGAAATCACAATGGACCAATGTTCTGGTTGTTCAGAAAAAGCTTGTTAGCAGGAGAAAGAGTAGAAGGAGTTAATCACCTGCCAGTTTGTATCATCACATCTCGGCACTTTCCTTTCCATTCTTCCAATTCCAAGCTTCCTCAGCAAGATCTGATCTCATGTTTGGCTTTTTCACTGTGCCGCAGTGCACGTTTGTGTGTTTGTGCGCGTGTGTGAATGTATGTGCATCTCCACATACATGGCTAAACTAAGGATCCAATAACCTCTTGGCTACCACTGTGGAGCTGCACGCCTGCATCCCCGGCTCTTCCTCCCTCCTCTCCCCCCCAGCGCTGGCCCCTGCGCCTCCCAAACAAAGCCGGGGGCAGCGGGAGTGGGCGGGTAATTGCTTGTCGATTATTTATGTGGCGCGGAGAGAGGCGGGGGATCGATGATGGGCCGGCAGTGCGGCAGCGGGGGGGAGAGTGTGTGTGTGAGTGTGTATGTGTGTGTGTGAGCGAGACAGAGAAGGGGTAGTGAAGGGTGGGGGGGATATAAGCAGGAAGCAGAGCGGCCAGGCGCTGTGTGGTGCAGCTCTGGGAGGCTGTGGGGGTGTATATTGTGTGTGTGTGTGTGTGTGTGTGTGTGTGTGTGTGTCTGTGTGTGTTGAGGGGGCGCTGATTGTTCGCGTGTGTTTGTTTGTTCCATTTTTCAAGCTGGCGGTCTGCATGCGTGCTCATCTATGCGGATTGAATTTGGGTTTGTTTGTGTGAATATGTCTGCTAATTTGTGTGTGTGCATGTGTGCGTGTGTGCGCGCGTGTTTTGGAGAGGCCAGTAGTGCAGTGTGAATGTAGTCAGTGAGCCGCGGCTGTTCTCCGACAGCACACAGAGTAATTAGCCACACAGGACCAGGGAGAGTTAACTAGGCCTCACCCTCCCTCCCTCCATCCATCTCTACCTCACTTCGTCCCCCTCTACCTCCCCCTGCCTCCCCCTGCCTCCCCTTTAACCCTTTCGCTCTCAATATGTTTTTTGGAGTGAATTAAATAGGCCCTAATGAGGAAAATATGTTGAAGTGCTTCCCAACATTTGTTCCATTGTCCAATTGAGAGAATGCAAGAAGGGAAAAAGAAAAAAAATGATGCAAAGCCTGTATGATGGTTCACCTGTACACACTCATGTGCACATTAACTATAGGGACAAAAGTATTTGGACACACACTTTTGGTCTGGGGCTGTTTTCTTTTAAGGAAAATCTTAACTTAAAAAAAATTAGACAATACTGTTTTTTTTAACTTGTTGCAACAGGGAAATGATTTAAAATGGTAATACTGCCTCTGTGGGCTCCATAAAGAAATGGATTTGATCTGAAAGAACTTGATTGGCCTGCATGGAACCCTGGTCATCCAGCACCTTTGGAACTGAACTGAATCACAGACTACATCCCTGAGCCCAAAAACATTGGGATGCTGTGTAAAACATTAATAAAACACAACACGTTTCAAACAAGTTGGGACAGGATCAACAAAAGACTGTGAAAGTTGTGGACTGATCCAAAAACACCTGTTTGGGTCATTCCACAGGTAAACAGGTTCATTGATAACAGGTGATAGTATCATGATTGGGTATAAAAGGGGTATCCTGGAAAGACTCAGGAACACTTGGAAAAACCGATGTCAGTAAACACATATTGTTTGCAAATTATTACATCCTGTTATTATTTATGTTTTACACAGCGTCCCAACTTTTTTGGAATCAGGGTTGTATATGCCCGGCCTTATCACCCAACCTCATTAATGCTCTTGTGGTTGAATGGGAGCAGATCCCTACATGTGTGTCTCAAGGCCAGACTGTACCTCCAGCCATAAAATATACAGAACCTGTAAAAAAGAAAAAAAAAAAAAAGAGAGAAAGAGGGAGAAAATTAAAAAGAGACCTGAGAGCAGATGAGTGCAAAGTGAAGAGAAAATTAAAATCGAGATAATTGGCGAGTAAAAGCAAAAAATGGAGAGGCTGAGAATGCGAGTAAGCTCTGCCCCTCTCTCCCTCTCAAACTCTCTCCGTGGCTCACCTTTCCATCGACCCCTCATCATTGATTATCTGGGGCCCATTAGGGCTCATTGTTAAAAACAAATCATTAGGGCCGCTCGATGGGCTTAGAGCCTGGCGCTCCATTTGTCTGGCCTTAAATGGCAGTAAGCTCACCAAGCATCTGCAAGGCAAATAAGGGAAGGATGGAGAAAAGCAAAGAGAGAAGGAGAGAGAGAGGAAGTGGAAAACATGGGGGGGGGCGTAAAATGGGGATGAAGTAAAAGAGAAGAAGAGAGGTGATGGCGGGAGGACAAAGTGACGGAGAGAGAGATATGAACCAAAATAGGGAGTGAGGAGATTGAGAGAGTGTGAGATAAGGGGGGAGGGAAAGAGGGAGAGAGCGAGTGAGATAGGGGGCAAGAGAGAGAGAGAGCGAGCGAGAGCGAGCGTGGAGGGAGCCTCATCCATTTTAATGAGCTTCCTGTGTAAATGTGTTCCTGCGGAGAAGGAGCCGAGGGCGGCCGCGCGGCGCTCCTAATCCCCCCACGCTCCCGTCATTAAGGGCAGCCCTGTCACACACACACACACACACACACACCAACATGCTCACTCGAACGCACACACGCACACACACTGCCTAGGCTGCTGCGGGACGGGACCGCTGTCGCCACTCTGACAGGTCGTCACACACCAGTGAATTCCCCAGGAGCCCCTGGCCTCACTGCAGGCAGAGAGAGACAGAGAGACACAGACACAGAGAGAGAGAGAGAGAGAGAGAGAGAGACAGCATCCAATGATAAAGTTTTGTGTGATTACGAGCCCAACGTGCGTTTGTGAATCTGCCTATTTTGAGGCTCATGCAAAAACTAGGTGAGTGTTTTTGCCTCGTCTTTTTATAGCATGTTAGTGGTTTGCCAACAAAATGCACAGATAGGCCTAAAAGAAAACCATACACACAGACACACACATGCACACACACACACACACACACACACAGCCCCAGAGCAAAGCGACTAATGTCTGCCACTCCTCCCTTAAAATTGCCTCCTATAAAAGGAGGAAGAGAGGGAGAGATGGAGGAAGGGAGTGGAGGGGAGTGTCAGACACACACTCTTTCTCCTTCTCTGTCTCTCTCTCTCCGTCTCTCTCACTCCCCGTGATTAGGCCTAATTATGGTGGCGCAGACGCCTGGCAGCCCCAGTCATGCAGCTTTAATTGACCGTTATTCATCTGCGGGCTAACGCTAGGCAAGGGTAGGCGGCGCAAGCAGAGGGAAGAAAGAGAAGGAATATCAGAAAGGGGGGGGTGGGGGTGGTGGGGTGATGATGAGAGTTTGGCATGCGGGAGCCATGGCGGGGGTGGATGGGAGTTTTGCGGGCGCCTTAGCGTAGCCTAGTGGAATTGCGCGTCGCAAGGCTAATTGCTAGCCCCGAGGGATTAGGCCAGGTGATTACACACTGGGCGGTGTAATTACATAAGCAGCGGCTAGCGGGGCCCCGGCTCGCAGCTCTGGGGTCACGCGCCGCAGCCCTCACCCAAGATTAATTGGAGCTGCCACTGGAGTGCGAGGCACCGCCGGAGAGAGCGGTTATACGATTAGCATTAACATTTCAGCGGCGGAGGCGATCGATGAATGGTTTTCAACCCCGCTCCACACCACCACCACTCTCTCAGTACTGGCTCCAACCCCCCCCCCCATCTCATCTCTCAGCTCCTGCATGCATGCCCTCCCTCCTTGCAGCTCCTCTCTCTCTCTCTCTCTCTCTCTCTCTCTTTCCCTCTTTTCCTTTTCACTCACCATTTAGTGAGGCAGGAGACATGCAGGCGCTGGCTAATTTGAACACGTTTGCAAAACAATATTTGCGGTTGCATTCGTCCCAGTGTTGGTTTTGATTTTGTTGTTTTCCTCAGCTTGTTTTCCATGTATGCTTTTGTGCCGCGGCAGTCTCACACAGCTGAGCTCTGATTGGTGTGATAGCAGCAGCTCAGGAGGAGAGAAGCGAGAGAGGAGGAGAGGAGAGGAGAGGTGTGGGTAGGAAGCTGGAGAGTGAGCTCAGGAAAGGCCCTGGAAACAGCTGTGGTTTGAGACGGCGAGCGGGCAGAGAGCATCATCATCCACTCCAGGCTCGAAGCCTCACGCACTCTGACACTTTCAGGGGGTCAAGGTGCAGATGTCTCATTCTTCCGACAGCTTTTTATCTGCTCCTTCAAAACCATGTCCCTCTACCCATGAAGATTTGCACTGAGAGAAAAACTGAGAAATGGACAGAACGAGAGAAAGGAATACAGTGAGGAAAAAAGAAGAGGGAGAGAAATTGAAAAACATACAAAGAGGCAACATGTGATGAGTTGGAGCGATGAAGATGCATAGAGAAATACTTAGAGAGAGGTGAAAAGAAAGGAGTTAACAAGACAGATTGTGGAGGTTATAGAGACAGGGGTTCTGCAGGTTTCAACAGGTTAAATTTAAAAACATTTTAAGACCATTATAAATGCAATTTAAAACCTATTTGACATCTATGAAGGCAAAAAAAAAAAAGTATGAAGGAAAATTGGATCAGACTCCAGCTTGGTGTCCTAAACTGCTGCAAATTGATTTTATGTTGATTGACTGAAATATATTCCACATTAAGAAAAAAGTTCTAAAATGCAAATATTCTGTGTTTTTCTTGGGTTTTCGGATAAACCATTTAAATGTCTCTATTTCTTTCTTTATAGTTGTGATGGGGATTCATTGTCATATCTAATATTTCATAGCCCAAACAGCTAATCAGGAAAATAACAGCCAGATTCACTGATTACAAAGAATACCTTGTATTCCTACTACTATATGCATTTAATTCACTTGATATTCTGAGCACCTTTGAAACAAAAATGTTAATGATGTGAGCTCTTTCTCGATGACCTAACCCTAGCTCATTAGGCTAACACAACAGTGACAGAAACAGTGATTCAGCCAAAAACACATTATATCAAAATCTTACATCTGGCTCCTCCAGTCACTGTCGGGGACATTGCAGAGATTATATATTTATGGAGGATTTCTACATCAGTTTGTTGTGTGGTGTGCACCGATAAATTCTGACTGGGCTGCACAGTTTGCATTAGTGATTATTGGTTTGTTTTTTAGTTTGGTTCAGCTTGATCAATACATTTTTTTTTTAACCAAAAACAAAAAGATGTTAGTGTAACTTTATAAATATAACATTAACTTCATAATCTAATCAATATTTAAGACATGTCATTATTGGATTTTAGGCTTTTCAAGGACCCACAGCAACCATGTAGAGAGACAGGAGTAAAGAACAGAAAAAAGATGGTTAAGACAGAACAAGAGGTAGCGAGAGAGAGGGGGGGAAAGGTGAGAGGCGCCTTTCCCCCTCAAGGACAAAAGACGAGGCCAATAATGGAGAGGCCTTTTCAGAAGCAGAGGTTGCAGGACGCTCCATCTTTTTACCGGTTTGAATGCAGCCTAGAGAGTGAGAGGGAGAGAGGGAGGGAAACAGGGAGAAGGGCGTAAAAAAGGGAGAGAAGAGAGGAGGGATGAGTGTTAATTAGAAGGTCCTTCAGCCCGTGGCCCCGGTCAAGACGCAGGGGCCGCCCCAGCTGTCGGAGCATGACACACTGGCATTGTGCATTCAGCCCTCATTATGTGTGTGGGTCTAGCGGTGTGTGTATGTGTGTGTGCGAGGCGGCAGGGGAAGGAAAGGCTGCAGTCCAGGGTACAGCAATGGCCAGCGGCGCTTGCTGCGGCGTGACAAGACTGATGAGGCACTGGGGCGACACGGGGGCCTCTGGAGCTCCACTGATAAAAATACACCGCATTCATTGGCGTGGCAGCATGCACACACGCACGAAGGAAGAGTTGAGACGTACTGAGAGCAAACACAAAACGATTAAACTATTCTTTTAACGTAGGGAATCATACAATATACATCCCTCCACGCTTAATGCTTTTGTTCTTTTAATAGTCATTATTCAGTGAAATCCAATTTGAAACTAAAGTGTTGTAATTTTCATGTTTGTGTCCACAGAGAACTGTCCCACCCTCCACCCCTACTGTCCCCTCCAACTGCCCCTCACATCGCCTTAGGACCCCACCTGCGGCCTCCTTTCCTGGGCATGCCCTCAGCTCTGTGCCAGGCCCCTGGTGAGTCATCAATCATGCAAAAGCTAAATAGATAATACTACTGCATGGTACCAATGGGTATATACATAGTATGCCTGGCACGTATACTTGTAAAAATGAAGGAAATGTTCTATGAATCTGTACCAAACCTGATGATTAAATTATACACTTTAAAATTTCATAAAGGTATGATAGTTGCAGGATATTCATTTTAAAAGAACACTGTGCACTAAACTACAGGCATGAAGAACTGTTTTCTTGCAGCATACCTTTTGGTAACTTAGTTCAGTTTTTTAAAATATATGTTCACATGGAGTTGTATTAGTTCCCCACTGTCTCTAACATTTTAGAGCCAACATGTCACTTTTTGAATTACAGGTGTGTATTTTCTTGCTGTTTCTCTCACAGGTTACGGTTTCCTCCAACCCGCCCAAGCTGAGATCTTTGCTCGGCAGCAGGAGATGTTGAGGAAGCAGAATCTGGCCAGGTGTGTGTTGTAATGTTACAGTATGTAATAATTATGGCAGCGATGCATCATGGTAAATAACTGCAGTTAAAAGTTGAGAGTATTTTCAAGGTGGAAAATTCTGTGTGTGTTTCACTGCCTCAGACTTGAGATGTCAGCAGAGCTGCTGAGGCAGAAAGAGTTGGAAAGTCTCCACCAGCGACAGCAGCAGCAGCAGCGTCTTCTGGGCTCCGACCATCTGGGAGCTCTACCTCCCGGCCTTCCCCCCGACCATCCGGCCCTGCGGAGCCTCCACGACATCCCAGAGGGCCACCCGCTCCGTGAGGAGCTGTTCCGCCGTTCAAATGCAATGCTGGTGCTTCGCCAGGGGGCCGCCACACCCCTCCTCACCCTCAACCACCAGCAACAACCAGGGGCGGCATCAACACCCAAAGACACCCAGGCACAGAGCTCCACTGCTGGGCCAGACGCAGACTCCCGGAAGGCCACCCGCAGGGGCCCCCAGACACAGCTCCGCGCTGGGGATCACACAGGAGGAAGAGAGGACAGAGGAAGGGAGAGAGACAGGGTGATGCACGATGAGGAGATGAAGGACTCGGACAGCGAGACAGAGATGTGTGAGGAGAGGCAGGACAGTGTCAGTGCCAAGTCCAGCAGTAAACCCAGGGACAGGGAGAGAGACGGGGGTAAAGACACTGGCAGCAAGGGAGTGTGTGACAGTGCCAAGGAGACTGGAGAGAGCTCAGGCAGGCTGAGCGCCCCTTGTAGTTCAGCAGGTACAGAGTCACCCAGTCGCCACCTCTTCACCCCTGGACTGGGCAAAGCTGATGTCAAGTACCACCTGCCACCTGGGTTTATGCCACCGCTGCCTGCTCTTCACGCTCAGACGTTGCCCTTTGGATTCCCCTACGCCAACCCCTACTTTCATACGGGTAAGACACTCAGACACACACACACACACAAGGCTGAAAGACGACATGTGAAACCCATTAGCGTCACTCTCTGTGTGCGTGTCTCCAGTGTGGAGACCTCTCCCTGTTAGGGGCCCTGCCTCTGACCCTGGTGTGACCCTCATGCACACCACCAGCAGCACAGCCACGTGGGCAGAAAGGAGGGAGGAGGGGCTGTTTGTTCACATACATACTGCAAGCACACACCACCTCACCATATGCATAACATCACTGCAATCAGAACACTTATTCTATAAAAGAACAGGAAAAGTCCCATAAACGAACTTCCTCCCATCATTATACAAATAACTTCCATGAGCTGAGTTTTTGACTTATCCATAAATCACAACAGAAAGTTATCCCACAACAATTTTGATCAAATAGTGAAAAGTGTGAAAAGTGTTTAATGGAAAGAAAAAAAAAAGCACCAAATGTTCGGTGGTTCTATGTTCTGAATGGGAGATTTGCAGCTTTTCCTTGTTTTATATCAGTGCACATTGATTATATTTTTCAATATATTGTTTTGGACTGTTTGCCACAAAAAGAATTAGAGCTTAGATCACTGACCAATTTTTATAGGCATTTCTCAATTTTCTAATATTTTGTACAAAAAACAAGCATAATTCACAGATTAACTGATGATGATACTGATAACTATCACGACTTAGATTACTGACCCATTTCAACCCAACTGTCTCAGCATTAATTTGTTAATTTAAAGGTTTTCTTTTTAAACTCACCATGACTGAACTTAACAGGACAAAAGAAAATGTACATTTTTCTTAAATGTCTCTAATTCCGCAGTTTTCAGGTGAAGCAGCAGCGAGATCCTCAGTCGAAATAGCAACTTTGTACCTGGTGTTTATATTGACACATCATTTTCACCCACTGCTGCTCTTTCAGGCTCTATGGGAGGTCTTTTCATGGATGGGGAGGACTCAGCCACAGCAAACCCTGTGGAGGACATCAGCAAGTGGAGTGTGGAGGACGTGTGCGGCTTCATAAGCAGCCTGGCCGGATGTGCTGAATACACACAGGTGAGGAAATAGGGAGAGGGAGGAGAGAGAGAGAGAGGGGTGGGGATGGAGGCCAGGGGCAGGCTCACAACTAACCACAGAAGAAGATATATAATACTGTAGTCCTTTCAAAGGCGTCTCATTACGTTTAGGTAGACTTACCTTCCACCAGTTTTTTCATGTTTATTGTGAATGTGTGTGGACGCATGAATGTTCATGTTCACTTTTGCAGCCATATTTGTTTGTTTTGTGTGAATGAGGGCGAGTTCGCAGTGCATGTAGTTTGTGTGAATGAAATGTGCATTTGTGTGTTTGCCCATATATCGTTCCAAAATGCAATATCCAGCATTGGAGAAGAGAGAACCATTTAACTATTTAACAAAATAGAGCAAGGCAAAAAATATTTAAATATTTGCTATTTCTAAAGAAAAATATATTTTTTCAAGTGTCTTAAAACAACATTTGCATGTTTAAAGAGTTATTAGTGGCTGTAATCTTTCTGGCTGTGTGTGTGAGGGGATTCCTTCTGAACGTGACTCCCATGTGAAAGAAGAACCCATAATTCTTGCTAAATGCAGAAATTATTTGTAAAGTTCAACTGAAGCTAATATGACTTTAACTGTCTGAGTCAGCCAAATCAAGTGGGCAGAAATATAGTTTTCTTGGTACCACATTCCCTCTTATTAGCTTCAGATGAACTTTAGAAATCATTTTTGCATGGAACGAGACTGTGACATTTGTCCCTCTTGTTTTTAAAGTCACGCTATGGGCAGATTCCTTTATGGCCAATATGGACAGGAGGATTAATTCCACTGACCAATGTGCATGTGGACATGAGAGACACTGTTACTTAAGACCCTATTAAACAACATTGTCTGCCTCCATATTGTAAAAATGTTAAATGACAATCCTTAGCTTTTTCTCTCCAAATGGGTATGTACCATTTTGGAATAGAGCCCGTGTTTTGTAGTTCGTGTGAATGAATGTGTAGGCTTGCTTGTGTGTGTATGTGTGTGTGTATATGTCGGGGCTGTGGCTGAAGCGGCTGTGTCTCTGCCAGGTGTTTCGGGAGCAGGCCATTGATGGAGAGACATTACCGCTGCTCACTGAGGAGCACCTGCTCAACACCATGGGACTAAAGCTGGGGCCCGCGCTCAAGATCCGCTCACAGGTACACACACACCACAGGCCTGCGTGTGTGTTTGTGTGTGATCGAGTGGACTCGTCGTGTGCCTGTGTGTGTGTTTCTGTCCATAGGCCCAAAACAGACTGCTAGCGTAGCATAGATGATTCCCTTAAACTAGCCAGCCCCACAGACTGCAGCCTCGCTCCCTCTCTCTCTCTCTCTGTTTAAATTCCAGTATACAGCATTAGTGAATACTCAACATGCTGTGCTGACAGTCACATGGTCTCCTCTCATCTCTGAAGGTGGCTCGGCGTGTTGGCAGGCTTTTCTACATGACCGGATTCCCGCTGGCGTTCCCGTTTCCGCCTACTGCTGCGCTCCGTCCCCCAGAACGGGATCGGGACTCCCTGACCACGCCATCTGACACCCCCCTGCCTCTCTCCTTGACCCTGCCTCACAGACCCACCTCCACCAGCAGCAGCTCCTCACCGTACAGCGGCCCCACCCCTGGCTGCTCCTCCCCTAAGCAGGAAAACGGTAACGGCTCCACGGTGGGGGGAAGATATGAGGCCAAAACTCCTTCGTAGGAGGAGGGACGGGCAGGAGTGAGGAGGGCAGACCTGCCTCAAACTAACCAGAGAGTATGTATGTGGGGGGGTAACCTGACCCAGAGACATTGACTCCCCCATTTACCAGACACCCCCCCCAAGCTTGAGACTTTTTACGCTGAAATTTATGGGAAAATATTGGACTGGAATAAAAGACATAATGGACCGACAAACCAATCAGCCTGAGTTGGTCTGCAGCGGCTGAAGCCGAGCAGAATCCAAACAAACTGGATTGGAAGGGAGACACGTGCAGCGACAGAGGAACAGAGAAAGAGAAAAAGGAGGAAAAGGAGACAGCTGGTCACAGACAGCCTGCCAAAAAAAGGAGCGAAGCCCTGCCACAAATGCGACATTCTTGCAAGTCAGACAGTCAGACGCTAGCGGAAACTCTTCCTTCCTTCCTGGACTGGAGGAAGCTCTATCTCTTCGACTGCTCTCACCACAAGCCCTGCAGAACCCAGGAATTAAAAAGAGACGCCTCTCCCCTTCTTCTTTTTTTTTTCTTCTCTCCCTCCCTCCTCCCCTCCTCCTCGCCTATTTCCCCGAGGCCAAACAGCAGCGTGGAGCTGTCTTTGTAGAGGCTGGAGTTGAAGCATATGCTGAGCAGCACCAGATCTGACCGGCTCTCTCTTATCACTGCAACTATGCATTCCACTGTCCCGATACCAAAGATGACCGGATGTGTGGAATTGGAACCATGTTTCACAATGTGTCTGCCTCTTCTTTTTTTTTTTCTTTTCCGCATTAACGGTCTCAGAGAAAGACTGGTCCAACAGGGAAATGCTAGGCTAGTGCCTAACGCTATGGACTGTGTTTGAGGTGACACGAGTAGAGCTGTCATTTACTGACACGCAAACGCTTACAAATGGTGGCGAAATGGAGACGCCTCGATGAAATGAGGCTCACGTCATTGTACGTTTGTGTTGACTACTGTGGGAGGTAGGAAAAACATGCAAAATTGTACAGTATCATGCTTAAGATGAAAATATCCTGAAGGTTACATACGTGGTACTTTTACTTTTTGTTAAATGTAGTTGCACGAATAAGGTTTTCTTTACTGAAAAATGTGACTTGCTGAACTTTGGTGGTACTTTTGTTCATACTTTTGTTCTGCCATTTAAAAAAAAAAAGTGTAATTTTAAGACGCTCCAATCTTGAATGCTACTTCAGCATATAAATATGAGGAAAAAAATATTTATAGGACTTTTGATGTAGTAGATAAAGCAGATTATGATATGTATTATAATTAGCCCTTAAAATGGATTCCAAAGATACTTTACTTTGTTTTCTCTTGGTTGCAGGGAAAAGAAAGGCACAAAGCTCTTAATGCAAATGGTTTGAATTCGTTATGGATTTTTTTTAACTAAGCAAGCAATGAATTAAAAATGGTCTCTAGATTTCCCTTCAAAAGTTTTGTCTTCATCCTATTTTTCTATTCACCGCACAGGTGAAATAAAACCTAAAGAAATTCCTCTGCTCTCTCTTTTCTCTCGTGTTTGTGTGCCTGCGTCAGACAACGTATATTTACCTTTTCCTTCCTCCTCAGGTGTTTGTGGTTCTTGTGTAAAAGCGTGCAGGGGGGAGTATGCGGTCTCCTGATGTGTGTGTGTATGAAGGGGAGGTGACCCGTGGGGGGCACAGTTCAGGTCAACACCAGCTGTCAGAGTGTGAGGTTCAGCCGCAGGCCAAGGCCTCCCTTGCCTGTGGGGATAAACCTGACCCTCCTCATCCACCCACACACACATACAGGACCAGAACCAGGAACAGCCCCCACTCGCTCTTACCTTCCTCCTTCAAAGAGTTTACACCGAAGCAGTACGCTCTGCTGGGACTTCCCCTCGCTTTAGGCTGGGCCTCTGCACCACAAGATTCTGTATTCACTGAAAACGACTACAGAAGAAATGCGACAACACAAGTGTTTCTCAAATCACATCTCCATTGTGTGTTTAAATCCATGTCAAACAACTAATCTGCCCCGCATTGTACACCAGTGAATGCACGCAATAACCGTTCACCCAACAAAAGACCGGTATCACCTTTAGTGCAGTGAAGTCGGGAAAGAAAAGGGGGCTAAGTTGGTGTAAGAAAGCAGTGTCTGAGCATGTGAATACACAGACAGAGAAGACAGTGGTCTGGGCAGGGGGTGGGTGAGGAGTTGGCACGGAAACAGACCAGCCTGTGTTGCTGCTCTACCACCTGGGCAGAAAGTCTTGGCACAGCATCAGACGCCACCCTGCCAGCCTGGCACAGCACTGCAGCCTCAGGGCTAAACACCCGCCTCTCTGTACCCCTCCTCTTGGCCGGCCCAGCCTGGCTCGGCCCGGCTCAGCGAGGCTCACAGCTCTCTCCAAAATAGCCCGTCCTCGCGAAGCCTGAGGGTGTCTACAGGTGTGCACATGTACACAAATGAGTCGTTTCAGGTGCACTTTTGCATCAACATGCACATACACGCTTCAGTTAATTAGTATCTTTAAAAAAAAAAAAAACAGGAAACCAATCTGGACTCTCTTTTTTCAATTTCAATGCTTAATAAAATTATATCATGAACATGTTTGTACTGTACAAGTAATACAAAACTCAAAAGCAAAGAATATAGCAAAAAGTCCAACATTATTTGAAGTAGAGACAGTCGGTGAAGTATCTCTCAGGTGAGCTCGAGTGTGTGCATCCATGAACCTCAGTCATCGTCAGACAGCTCCAGGTCCTCCACCAGGTCCTCGCCTCCTTCTGCCAGCTTTATCAGAGCAGAGGAGGACAGTGGCTGAGGAGCCTTAGAGGCCTTTTCGTCCTCTTCATCGTCGTCTAGAAAACAAACAGGAAGCACTTTAACTTCAGATTCTGCGACATGGGAACATATGAAGCATGGCAGGTTCGAGATTTTGAAACAATGTGTGCATCTAAATCATATTTTTTATAGAAGTGTTTATTCACATACAATTGTAACTTCTCTCATGAAGACATTCAATATCTGTTCATACGCCAGATGAATATTGTTAGGCTACCACATTTAGTCTATTTGACTTTTCCTCACTCAGTTTTGATGTAAAATGAATGGTGCTGCTCGGGTTTATTACATTTTCATTTAGACTTCTGGACTGACCTATGTGGATATATTTCACATTTTTGCTCAGTTAAACACACTTAGCTATCCTGTTAAATAAATTCAAAGGATGGCACAATTGGTTCCTGTTAACTCAGACATAAATTATTAACTTGAGGATTTCAGTTAAGTAATTAGAGGCTAGAAAATTCTGCGCAAAGGTTATTTGAGGGTACAATTGACTCATTTTAATATCAAAATGCAGGGCTGCAACTAATGACTTAATCTAATACATAAAGTAGATATTCAGTTTACAGTTATATCAAACTAAGAAGAGCAGCTTTTATCTCTGTAGTAATGAGCCTATATCGCATGCACTGATAATATGGTAATGCCACCTTTTCTGTGGTCTAAATGAATGAATACACAGCAAACTTTAAAATGTTAACTAGTTATATGATAGTGCTTCCATCATGCTTCTATTGGACATTGATATTGTACCAACCTGAGTCTCCGCCCTCCATCCCCTCCTCGTCGCTCATGTCAGACAGATCTTCAAGATCATCATCATCCTCTTCGTCATCTGAGCCACGGCCGCCCTTTTTACCTGAGGGGCAGACGGTGAAAAACATTACAACACACTGAATTTTGTCTGGTGTTACTTTCTTCAGACGTTCCCGAGTTAGCCTTGGTGCATCGCTGACGTCTGAGGACTGTGGAGACACCTATATGTGGGCCAGGCATCAGAGGCAGTCTATTTCCTCCTGAGATGGAACTGAGAGTCGATTACAGACGCCGCCGCTGCTGCACAAACACCCATGACAGTTTACTACCGGCAATTTCAGACATCTTATGCTCACGGCCTAAATATAGCAAATGGAGATAGCAGGCAGGTTCCACAGCTTCGGCGATGATGGGAAGAGTGTGTGCTGGTGTGTGTGTGGTGTGTGGGTTTGTGCACGCTGGAAAGAAGTTGGGAGTTTGTCTGAGTAAGTGTTGTGCTGTTCTGTGTGTGTGTGTGTGTGTGTGTGTGTGTGTGTGTGTGTGTTGTCTAGCCAAAGGGACAACTGGGGTCCACAGGCTTTGAAGTTGAGGTGTGATGAGAGGCTGGGGGTGTGGAAGAGAGAGAAGCAAAACAGAGCTACCTCCTCAGTCTGCTACACTGCAAACACGCACACACACATAAATAATGTCTATTAAAACACCAGGTACTTCCCTTCCTATCTAAATTTAAGATGACAAATCTCACTCTCTCCCACTCTTTGCTGCTCACATGGAGCTAGCCGAGTTCAGTAGTACCTTAAAGGTTGCCCCCAAATGACCTGGAAGACTTATTACCCCCACACGCTGACACACAAACACACACACACACACACCAATCTAAATCATCGGCCCCCTCCGCTCACCCTCCCCCTCTTTCCGGGAGTGTGTGAGACCACAAAGAGCTTTGGTGAGCTGCCCGAAAGCTTTTGGCTCTTCAAGACTGGACGAGAAGGTGGTGGGTGTGCGCTCGTGTGCTATCATCGAGATGCGTGTGTGCATGTGTGTCTTTGTGTGTGCGTGCGCTGTGAGGACATGCGGGGGCAGCTGGTTGAAGCCCACAGAGCCAGAAAGAGAGAGCGAGAGAGCTCAAATGAAAGAGAGAAAGAAGGAGAGAGGAGTGGGAGCGGCCACCTCTGGCTGTTCCACTGGACTGGTTTGAATTAGGAACCCCCGCTGGGATCCAAGCCTGTACTTCCTGTCGGGGGGTTTCAGTTCGTGTGTGTGCGCGAGCTGTGGGAGGGGTGGACAGAGAGTGAGAGGCGGAGGCCCGCCGCTTGTCGGCAGCTGCCCATCCGTTTGTGGGGACTCTCCCGACAATGAAGTCCAGATGCATTTAAAAAAAAAAAAAAAAAAAAAAATCAAATCCCCCTGCCGCCTACTCCTTTCCTCTGTGACCTTGCGGAGGGCTTTTTTCTGCTTGGAGCGTGTCCGAGTGTAAAGCTGTAAAAGTTAGGCTGCAGCTGCCTGTGACCTGTGGACGACCCCACCAGGACGAGACGCACTGGGGTTAAAGGAAGAAGTTGCCGACAGCTCCTCTCTGCAGAGAGAGAACCAGACTATCTGATAAGAAGAGATTTTCTTTGGAGTTTGATTCAGGATTTAATTTTCTGTTCCTCAGAAACAGCCTCTGTGTTATTAACTCAGAGCCTTGTGGTAACTGCCTCAGTGGGGGAATGTAACTAAGTACAGTTACTCAAGCACTGGACTTGAATACAAATTTGAAACTCTTGACTAGAGTATTTTCATTTATACTTTCTACTTTACTACATTTACTAGTTACTTTTTAGATTACAATTTGTGTATACATTTCCTGCACTGTAAAAAATATATACATCTGCAAATATGGTGATTTTGAATTTAAATTTTTTTGAAGGAAAAGGAAACTGAAGGATTAAGTGTTCCATTATGAGTTAAGAAAAATTTCCAATTTTGTGGGAAATAAATAAACTCCTCACTACAGATATAATATCCCACTAACAGGGACCATTGTAATGCAAAATCAGGTATTTTAATTTTTTTGCTGATGATATTGACATTTTGAATGCAGGACTTTTACTTGTGCAGCATTTTCACAGTATGGACTTTTAGCACTTTGACTTAAGGAAAAGATTTGAATACTTCTTCCACCACTGCTCTGTTTCATGTAGCTAAATCTTTAAGACAAAGCTTGTTGCAGAAACAAAGATAACAGCCCAGAAATCAGACTCCGTTGTCATCACCTCTTTAACTTGGCTTTTGCACTGCAAGAAGACCAGGCTGCAACAAAACAGCCCCCAAGAGGCCGACACATCACGGCCTACTGTTCCACAAGCAAAACTCAGATTTCAGTGTGCGAGTAAAGGGAGCATGTGAGAGTCGGCTTGCCTTTGATTTTGAGTCCATCGTCGTCGTCTTCTGAATCACTGTCGGACTGAAACAGATCCTTGAACTCCTTCTTGTCCTCCGCCTTCTTCTCCTGAATCTTCTTCCGCTTGATCTCAGGGAGGTTCAGATCCTCCATCTTTACGAAACACAATAAACAGCAGGGTGAACACACAAACCTGTTTTCACTGTGTTAACGAAAATGATGGTAAAATAATTGTCCTGCCAGTAAAAATGCTCCACTATAAAGAACGACTGTTACATGATTTATGCAACAGAGCATTTCTTGTGGCTAACAGTGACATTCATAAAGAAAACCAGAAGTGATTCATGATGACTGAGTGGGATGAGGCGAATGTTGGTGGGTTATTTTGGTGGGATAGTTACCCTTTCTTTGCCAGAGATCTCCAGCTGGATCTCCTTCTCCCTCAGCTTCTTCCACTGGCTGTAGTACCTGCTGAGGGGAGTCCCCTCCTGCTGGATCTGCTTCTCCCAAGCCGCCTGAAAGAGGACGTGATTTAATTTTTTGTTTATACAGGTGTGGGTGGGTAGACCGTTTTAATAAGAAGCAGATCTGTGCCTAAGCTTCTTGATAAACATGAATATCCACAGTGGTAGTTATGTTTTAAAAATCTGTCCGAGGAAGCCTTTCAGTGGGCTCCACTGCAACTTCACATTGATAAAGAGACGGACAGACGAGACAGCGATGGGAGTCAGGAGATGTGGAAAACAGACGGACAGATTGAAGATGCCTGAAAGGGGAGACCGGCGGATCTTCTCCAGCCCCTAAAGGTCTTTGTGGATGATATTGATTAAGCCAAATCAAATTATCTGGCCAACAAATCCAATAGAGCGAACAGACTGCGGCCTCCTGTGCCCGTTAGCTTAACACATTTACCACAATTTGCCGTGTGGCTATTAAGATGGGTGACACACACACACAAACGACAGGATAAGAAAATGAAACTGTAAAAGCTGCTTCTGAATTCAGCCTCGACTCAGACAAACAAAACACTGTCGCAGGCGGCAGAGAGAGACAGGAGACATCAGAGTGCGACCTGGATGGAGGCAGGGCATTATTAATTAGGCGAGCTCTCAGTCTGGGTGACATGTCAGCAGGGGGCTGGTGGCCGGAGGGGGGCCGTGGCCTTTACCACAGCAGCGGCGGCGGCAGAAGCAGCAGCAGGGCCGTCCGCTCTCCTTCGCCTGCGGTGACACGTCTACCGCCGCCATGATGCCGGGGAGAGGACGGCGTGAGGACAGCCTCCGCTGAGCAGAGAGCTGTGGCGACAGGAGCTGGCGCTGCCGTGGTGCCGTGCTGTCTGTCTGTTGTATTTAACACACACGCTTCCATGTGTGTACGCACACACATTTTCTCATCAGCTAAATTACACAAAGACCGTCCTCTTTAATTTCATCCTGAAACGCTCTTAAATATTAATCAGTGCTACATGTGAGGACTCTCAGCGGCAGCGAAGCCACATAAAAGCACGTATGTGTGGACAGGTAGCCTCACAGAGAGCGCAAGTCAACACAGAAAACATATTAATGGCTGCTCATTAACGCAGAGGCGCCTCTGGTTCAAAAGCTCATAAGAGCTTCCAATAACCGCAGGGTCATTCTTAAGCAGGCTTCCAGTTTAAACAGAGACGCGTCACCATTATCACTGACTGTGGGGTCCAGCAGTCAGAGGCGTCAGATGGCCGGCAGCCTCCTGATCAACTGGACAAGAGGCCAAAAGAAAAGTTTCTATCTTTTGTCATCCAGCGAAACGTTATCTTTACAGTCTAACACTGCTGTTTGATGCTTCTTGACAACACTGGGATAAGAGACCACCTACAAGTTGGAGCTGAGTAAAGCAGACATGACTAAACGAAAGGATAAAAATAAAAAAGTGAACATCACGGTGCATTGTTGTGGAAGAAACGGTTATATTTAGCCGAGAACACTGAGTCAAACTTACTGATAATTAAAGAATTCAAAGTCAAGTGGATGGAGGTGGTTGATTGTCTCCACCAGCAGCTGACACCGTCAGCATATACGTCTCATTAGGTCTGATTTATGTATTACCGTGAAGGATTAACGGACAGATTTTTCAGCCTAATTAATTTCCAGTCTGAGCTTTGTTGATGATCTTTTTCTTCTGTCACAGTGAATACATTTATGTTACATTAGTTTCAAGGTCTCACGTCTACGTAACAGAAGTGAATCAAAACTTAGTAATCTGAAATGTCTGATTCACTCAAAGACTAAAATTACAAATGAATGGCTCAAAGCTGAATAATTAATTAGAAAGTACTACAATGTATTTTAAACTTAATGGCAAAAGAAAAAAAAAACTGTGAAGAGAGCAAATGACCCATGTTTAAGAGAAAGTTGGATAGCAAGTTAACTTTACGGGCAACATGTGCTGAAAAATACCAGCTAGTTTGAAGCTTTGTATTTTAAAGTAAAAGTGAACTAATGAAACAGCTTGTAGCAAATGATAATAAAATGATCTGTCCCGGTGTAATAAAACTGTTGCTCTCAATGAGTTCAAAAGGCAATAAAAGCGATAGTGGTTAAATCATAAAACATATTGTTGCAGGACATAATAACTATTACTCATCAGGGCTGTAATTTATTTTTTACTGATGTTATAATTATACTTCATTATGTCCCACTGGTTATTATTAATTCTTGAGACAACAATACACAAATACAGCATTTATGAGTGTGTAAAAAAGTTTGACTCTACAACCCTTGATAACTCCTGATTTCTGTCTTTGTCCATCTATAAATGACTAACGTGTCTTTTTTACCTGACCCATACCTTTTTATTTAAATAAATAATAATCAGTAAAGTCATCAGGTCAGCAGGTGACGTGACGGTGTTTTAACGTCTGCTCATTATAAGGTCAACTTCTATAATTCAAACCTATTTCAAGTGTTATTTTATTACATTATTATTGTTCTGATAGAAGAGCACCTTCCTGTTTTTACAAGGTTTATGGATCACAAAAACTTAATATTAGCAAACAGAAGAGCCAAACTGACACAAAACATGAACGGATGGAAGAGGTAAAATGAGGATTCTGGAAAGGCAGCCTGTAAAATCAGGACAAGACAGTCCCCCCCCCCTCCCCATCTTTAACACACACACACACACACACACACACTCACCACAGCGTTGGCATCGGCCACTCCGAAGGCGGCCTTCTGTCTCCGTCCTGTGATGTGGCTGCTGTTCTCCTGTACCTTCTCCAGCAGCTGGCGCACCGGCTTGCAGTAATTGGCCACTTTGCATTCCTTCAGGAACGCTTTCAGCTGCAGGGACATGGAGGGGGAGTATGAGAAAGAAGGAGCCGGCGTAAAGGATCATCCAATCCACCCATACGGTGCATTAAGGCAGAGCAGAGGAGGGTTTGTGGTTGTTTCCCCTGAGGGGGGCAGATTCAGCCTGGCAGGATCCTGAACCAGATCCTGAATCATCTATTCAAACAGGTTTTAAACTCTGGGAATGATGTTCAGTGTTGTTGCTTCCTTATTCGTTTAGGCCGAAAAATGTAAAAAATGTAGATCTAGGAAGATAAAGTCGTTTCACCTCCCAGACCTCCATCAGTCCAGAATCAGTTTAAAGGTGTGTTACCTGAATGACGGTGGGCAGGGCGAGCTCTGGGAAGCCGATGGAGCTGGCCTGAGTGTGGAAGTATTCCAGTATCAGGTCATACAGCTGGTCAATCAACCCGTCCTAAAAAACAAACAAACAAAAAAATATAAATAAATATGTATATCAGTTGCCTCTTGTTGTGCCAACAGTCCTCTCTACTATGATATGCTAATCTGTAGGCGCAACCACTATATATATGTTTGGATATATTCCCAAAACTAGAATTATGTCAAAATATGGTGCCAAGCTGAAGCCTCATCATCTCAGCTGTATTTTATTTGTGTGTTTCTAAACTAGAAATGTTTCGCATACTTAACATACACAAGTGAAAAAAAGTTTGCATGTCCACACCTTAGTTTGAGAACAAAGCATTGTTAAAATTGCACTTGTTGAAACCATAAAACCACTATGAAACCGCTGCGTCCGAGTGCTCAATAAGCCCTGCTTCTGCATGAGGATTACCATATATAACTAACATGCCTCGACAACATGTTAGACAACACAAAACTAACACTGTCTAAAATATTTACAGCATTAGCCGGTTACAGCCAGTCTATGAAACAAGTGCAGAACAGCAGTCAAAAGTGGCACAAACTCTAAAATAAGAAAAAAAAGAAGTGAGACTTCTGTGCAGCACCTGCTGGAATCCACCTCTTAAAGTGTGCCTGTCAATTAAGGATGGAGACCGAGCACATACTGTAATTCAATAAACACGGATTCACATCATTTAAACACCACACTTGGTTAGAGTAAGTGAACACATCATCACATGCTCATTCATCTCTTCATCTCCGTCTTGAAAAAATCTTTTCTATCTGGACTAATAAGTGTTCAGGTGACAAATCACTGCTTGTTCAGTCGGGTCAGTAGAGAGTCTACGAGGCAGGGGTTCGTGGCAGCTGCCCAGGTGACAGCGGTGAAAACAGCCCTAGCAAGCAGAGTGAGGGGGATAATCCCAGAGGGCCGTGCTGCAATCCTCTTGGCTGCAGCGCTGAGCGTGGCGACTCAGGGCCAGTTTTAGAGCCCTGACAAGGGGCTTTCAGCGCTGCCCTCAATCCCCTTATGTACACACGCAGGCTAACACACAGTGTCAGGGAGCGACGTGAAAATAACATTAACTAAGACCTGAACCACTCATCAGATCAGCTGCCGCTCCTCCTCAGGGTGAGAAACATCAGAAGCGCAGACACACACCAAACACTCGTCCTGTCTGCCCTCACAAGTGCTGGATCACAGTGCCGCTCACCTTGTACGCCTTCTCCATTAGGTTGACTTTGCTCAGCTTCAGGATGACTGCAAAGTTGATGGGTTTCTTGCTCATTCGCCCTGGTTTCTTGTTGAAGTCCACCTGCTGGAAGATCTATGAAGGAAAGACAGAAACCAGCAACATTTAACTCAGACAAAAATGCTCAGAATTGCTGAGTTTTATTGGTACAACAGCACAAGGCAAACTAATAGCAAACAGAATACTGCGAAACAATAATGACAACATGAAACCTGATAACATTTCTGTACTGGTCTATGATTCTCCTCGTCATTGACCTGTTGTCCCAATTATCCAATCAGGACACACCTCAAATCTATTAAAAAGGTCAAGCCTTCAAAAAGGTAAGAACTAGTCAATGTTTTTCTTCTTCTTCTTCTTCCCTGGAACCAAGAGTTCCACATCAAACTCAGTAAAACAAGTACAGGTACAGCATACAGTAACATTTCATCAGCTATATGTTCCTTTTACATACTGCAGTGTTACTGAGATGACACATTTCTATCTTAGTCTGTGAAAGTACATTCGAGCCAACGTGTGGGCTATTTGTCTACAAGCTTTAGCTTTCACATCTGCCCACAGTGCGCAAGTGAATTTCTGCCTTGTATTTGTGTATCAAGCTATTTCTGACTCCCCGTATCTCTGTGTATTTCCGTGCGTTTGTGCGTGTATGTGTGTGTGTGGTCGTTAATGTGCTCAGTGTGCGAAGCAGAGCAACGCTCCTGGCCGGTGCTGTCTGTACAAACATAGGATGTGGTGGCGGTCTGCGGGGGAGCCAGGGGGAAGTGGGAAGGCATGGGCCAACCCTGGTGCATGCGCACGCACACACACACACAGAGACACACACACATGCATACTGCCACTGAAGCAGGAAGCTCCAAATCATACACCCCCCTCGGAGATGCGAGAACACACACAGGCACAGACACACAGGAGGAAGGGGCTGCTTCTGCTGCTCTAATTAAAACAGTAGCAGTGTACCTCAGCCTGCCTTTAACAGTGCTTTAACAAGGGGAACAGTAAAGGAGAAAAAACACAGGAAATATCGTGCGTCACAAATAAACATGGTTTGCTGTTGGGGGTTAGGGGAGGGGGCCCTGAGAGTGTGTGTGCATGGGGGGAAAATGAAAAAATAAAAATAAAAAAAGAGGTGGAGAGTGGGCCATAGGCAGAGAGGATGTGGTCTACACAGCGTGTTAGGACCAGAGTGTAAACCACAACCATGCTTTTATCGCTTCGGTCAAACTGCTGCACACGCACACACTTTGAAACAAACATAAACACACAAAACACGCGTGCACTGACCACTCTCAGCGGGCTGAGCTGGTCGTCGTCGCCAGCACACTGTTCTTCTCCGACACACCACAACACCGCCCCCACAGCACACTTTTGCGCACACAAGACACACATACACACACAAGAAAGAGAGAGAGAGAGAGAGACAGACAGACAGACAGACAGACAGACAGACAGACAGACAGACAGACAGTACAATGACATGCTTAACACCTGACCCAGAGAAAATGTTGTCAGTTGGGGTCTTGTGATTGGTCTGATAACAAAGGTGTCTCTCTCTCACACACACACACACACACACGCAGCACTACCCTTCGATGTGTTTCCTCCTCAGCTCCTTCAGTTGTGGCCGTTGAGACCAGAATGCATTTCATATGCCACTGATGTTTTTCCACAGTAAACCACGGATGGAACATTTCATCACATCTACCTTTTCATTGTTTCCATTTGTGACAAAGACAACCAACCGACTGTTGTTTATTCTGCATTATTTAAACTATGTGAGCTCTTTCACTTCAGCGCACGGGTGTGGGAAACACTTTGCTCTGCTGGAAACTTGACATCTGCACAGGCCACAGCGATCCTGTCAGATCCTCATTTGTCTACCGTGACTGGTGGTTACTGGACATGATGTGAAGTCTTACCTCCAAGAGGAAAGGCAGGACAGGTACAAATGTGTTGGTGCTGCTGGACAGCAGAGTGAGGGCTCGGCAACAGTGCATCCTCAGAGGGTAATATCTTGATGTGGGCACCAGTCTGTTTAGAAAGAGAAACCAGTGGTCAATGTCGCCACCTGCTGTTGGAAAATGTACAGTGACATGGAGGGTAGACATAAATTACTCATACAAAGCCATACTGAATTATAAAAGTAATGCTCGCTTCTGTGTCAGAATTTTAGGAGGTAAAAGATGATGAAAAATAATGACACTGGAGATTTGGGAGGTGACATGACTATCATCTGTTGAGAAATGACATATACCACTACTAAATTACATTCTTTTTAAACATACTATATGCATACAAACTGACAGCTTTATTCTCAGTTCTGCAGTGAGCTTATGTTGATGTGTAAAAGTAATGATGATGACTACTTACTTTAGGTACTGGTGATACCAACTACAATTACATTGGTAAAATATAAACAACAATTACTATTAACTTATTATTGGCAGTCCTACTTTTGTTTTGTTTTTGAAACTTCAAACTCAACAGAAATCAAAAGTTATACAAAGCCTTGCAAATCTGATTAACATCTATAAAAAAAACAATGGCTCTGAAAGGCTTTAAATGAGTTACAATAAAAACAGAGCTCTCAACCAGAAGTTGCTTCAACAAAGTGTAGAGTGTTTCACCTACAATGGATTATTCTCTCATCGAATTACCCTTGAGAATCTTGGCATTTTGCACATTTTATTGCACGTTGTTTAACATGTACATGAAGGTTTTAAAGAAATTAATGAAAGTGCATATGCATATACTCACTTGATGGTGCCAATTATGACCTGGCAGAGTGGATAGATGAGAGGCTGGAGTACATCACTGGGGTGCAAGGTGCTGAGGACCCGGCACCAGAGGTACAGACAGTGGATATACTGCCAGTTATACACCGACTGGTACGTTTCCTACAGAACACACACAAGCACAGACCTGAAGGTTAAACACATACACATACACACACATATATATACTTTTTTTTTTCTGCACTGATCAATGACGCCAAAAAAGTTAAGAAGAGTTAAAACCATGAGGCTGGTGTGCTGAACATGAACCAGAAAGCAGATATGTGATCTTTTTAACTGTAGTAGCAAAGTAAATTTTAATCAAAAAGAAGAATAAATCTTAAATAACGCATCACAAAATGACACAAGAGTCTTCCAATACCTGGATCCCTGTCATCTCAAAATATATCTTTGTCTCTCATCAAAGCTTTCCAAAGCACAAAAGCAGACCGTGTCACATACACACAGTCTAAAACCAACCTTCTTCTTCATGGTCATGGCGTTCCTGAGGTGGATGGCCAGTTGTCGGATGTAAATGAAGGCCTGCTGGTAAGTGGCTTGTGTGTCCAGGGAGTACATCTCTGTTAGAGTTCGTTGCATGAAGTTGATCATTGGCAGCGCATTGGGAGACGTGAACTTGCAGTTTTGTACGTAGGAAATGTACATTTGCTGCAAAGAAAAAGACAAACCATGAGGACATCACGAGGTCAGGACAGATGAAAATACTAACTGGTTATACAGGCTGAGTGTGGTTTTGAGCATCTGGAATGAACATCAAGTTAAAAAGAATAGTGATAAAATTTAACAATTTTTTTTCTTTCCAGAAACTACTCACAAACAAATGTTAGTCCATTTCACATGCATGTTTGCTGTGTAGCCTTCTATTCCTGTATTTCTCTGCATTCAGCTCACCTTAAGAACAGGGTTAAGGTACGTTTCCTGCTTGTGTCTGCAGATTTTGTTGAGGGCCAGGAAGGCGAGAACTCGACTTGTCTCCTCCCCTGTGCTCCACTGCTTCATCAGTTGCTACATAAAAAGACATGAGATTAAAAAACGGCATTAAAAAATGTTCTAAGTAAGACATTCAACAGCATCCTATAGAAACTTGTGCTTTACCTTAATTAGGTGACGACACTGTTTGGGAAGACACAGGTAATAAGGTACGAGCTGGTTGGCGTGCCGCAAGACAGCGCTGATGACTGTGGCTTCTGTCAGAGAGGATAACAGCTGCAGGTGGAGAGAAGACAAAGAGATGTTAGAGGAAAACATAGGTTTGTACAAGTATGTTTTTAGGATGCAAAATGGGAAGAGGAAGAAAATATAACGGAACGTATTTTTCCCAACACTTTATCTACTGTCTACCTCACAAGACTACGTGAGGCAGAGATCAAAGTGAGACAAGGTGAACAAACCTGAACTACTCCACTGAGATACATCTTGATGTCAATCTGATTCTTCTGCCACTTTGGACTAGACGACGGGAGCACCAGCCTGACAACAAAGCAGAGGAAACAGAATGAGAATTGAACCATCTTTCCACAGCTACATTAAGACTCAGCAGCAGGATGCAAGATCAGCAGATGTGGCATCCACTTCGTACTTTTTCTGGTCTTTATCTGCCTTCAGGTTGAGCATCCTCTGCAGGGCCAGATGGATATCTCTGATACAGAACAGGACCAAGGCATTGAAAACTGTAGACAGCACAGAGAAAAAGATGTTTATCTGTATTCATTTTGTGTACAATGTTGAACTGTATCCTTCAATACTCAGTACAAATCTTTCAATTCAATACATTTGATTTATCAAAGAATTCACTGTGTTTAGTTATTAGTGAAATGATGTATTGAGATTATGGAGTTCTCCTGTTTTTGCTACCAAATTTGGTTGTTTTTGTTGTTACTGTAAACCACTGATGTTTTGTATTGTTTGCACTGCTAAGGGAAAAAGGTGAATTGATTCCAAAAAAAGTTGGGATGCTGTATAAAAACAAATAAAAACAGAATGCAAACAAAGTGCGTTTACCATTTTACAAAGTGTTCCTGAACCCATGCGGTAATAGCTTTTATTCATGTGTTTGACAAAGCGTTGAACCTCTCTCCATCCTTGCTTGTGAATGAGTCTTTCCAGGATGAACCTTTCATACCCAATCATGATACTGTCACCTGTTACCAATGAACCTGTTTACCTGTGGAATGATCCAAAGAGGCATTTTTGGATCAGTCCACAAGTTTCAGTCTTTTGTTGCTCCTGTCCCAACTCGTTCTAAACATGTTGCTGCCATCAAATTCAGAATAAACAGATATTTGCAAAAATCAATGAAGATGACGAGGTCAAACATTAGACATATTGTCTTTATACTGTTGTAAATTGAGTCTATGTCAAAAAGAATTAGCGAATGATCACACTGTTTTATGTTTTACAGTGTACCAAATCTTTTGGAATCAGGGTTTTAGTATAGTAAACAAATAAAATTAGTTCCTACACCCTATAATTATTAATAATGTGCAAGCATTCTTTTTAATGTATTTTGAAATTTATGAAACTGACACCACTACCACAATTTCAAATTGAAACCACTAATATTTACAGCACACATTTTAGAATTACAAGAAAGAAGTTAAGCCTCTTATGTTAAAAGAAAAACATATCTATGTTCCTCAAAGTAAAGTATCTTAAAATGTATGTAATGTTACAGGATTGGTATTATCAAGACATTTTGAATAAAGCCTGGATTAAATAAAACAGGACAAAATCTAGAACAAAATAACATCAGGTTGTGTTTATATATACAGTAATTTGATTAAATTTTTTCTGTCGCTATATTCAGCAGAAGCAATGACAATGTCATTTTTCCATTGAAATGCTACAGCTTGAATACACATGTCAACATCTCAAATCAAACAAGGTATCCTACCTGAACTGTCAGCCACTTTGTATCGACATTGACTGGCTCCTTCACCCTTGGTTGTAGCCACGGCAGCTTTAAAGGCCTGGGTGACTTCTCTGAAGAGACGAGGTGTGGGTTCCTTTTTAATAGCCGCTTTCCAGTCTTCAATCATTTTGTCTGTGACTTTGATGGTCTCCGCTGCCTTCTTGGATTTCTTCTGGCCTTTCTGACCCTCGTCATCATCTTCCTCCTCGTCACCAGAGCTGGCCTCCTACATGCAAACATGCCAGTTTAAAGGTTTTTCTTTTAATAAGAGAACTCATCATCAGATCACATCAGCAGCTGGCTCACCTGCAGTACAGATGGCAATCTGTGGTACTTTCTCTCATCCTCATCCTCAGAGCTGTCCGTGTCGTCAAAGTTGAGGAGTGTTTGGTCATTCTGTTGCAGGAATTTGAAGAACTCTGGATCTTTGTTCTTTAACCTGGACAGCTGCTCCTTGTGTTCAGAGGCCTTACCTTTCTTCTTTTCATCACTATACAAAAAATAAGCACAAAACACTTGTCTGTCCAGGAGAGGTCTGACATTGTGTTACCAACACATCAATGACACAAAAGTATGTAAATGTAAATGATCCCATAAAAAAGGACTCACATCTTAGAGGCTGCAGGTTTCAGATCTTTCTTCTTGCTCTTTTTATTGAGTCCATTCTGTTTAGGAGTCTCCTCTTCAGATTCACCTGCAGAATCAAAATCTCCTGACAGCAGGAACTCGTCCACACTGAGGTCTTCTAATTTCCTGAGAACAAAAACAACAACAGTTCAACAGATTAAATAAATTGGTCAACATGTGTAAGGAAACTTGTGATGCATGCTCTTCAGTCTCCAGCGTCAAACCAAACTTTTTGTCAGCTTGTCAGTTAGCTTGTCAGATACAAAACTCTCATTTAACGCTTGTGAATAGTCTATTTTTAACGAGGCGAAATAACTAAACATGTGGCTTGTGTTTGAATTAAGCTAGCTGCTGAGAGAGCCCCCAACAGTAAGCTAGCATTAATAGCATGGAAGGCTAAGACACTATCGCAAAAGCTAATACGAGTCTTCCAAACGCCATAAATTCACCGACTGGGTTGACAATACGTATAAATGTTTTAAAAATAGAATGAATTTTCCGTTAAAACTTGTAATATAGAGGACATAGTATAAAATATCCACCTACCGCTTCTGTTTGCCTGCCATGCTTGATACAAAACGTGACTCTAGCCAACCTCAATACCCACAATCCCTCGCTGCAAAACGAAGGAGTTAGTTTTATGGTTCACGGTGCTAAGACGTAAACTAATGGCGTTTACAAATCAATTAAAGAAGCATAATTCCCTTAATTTTACCCTGCATACATCTTTATGCTTAGTTTGTAATAACACATCAAAATTAATCATGACTAGCGCTCAATCAAATTTGATTTAAATAAACAGTCGGCGAGCACGACAACCTCTGAATTACACAGTCGAAGCTGTTGGTCCAAGAACAAACAGTGTTTTGATGCGGCACGAGGTTTTAAATTAATAAACAGTTGCCTTCAGGGTCACAGACAGCTGGGGTCCGCAGAGGGGGAATTTTCCTGTTTCGATCTTTAGTCTGTAGCGTTTCACAGCCACAAACTGGGCAAGCTTGCAAACAGGAAGAAATCATTGCTGTCAAATCGACACCGACGACGGCTGGTGGTGAGAATTGATTTTTAACTCTCCTGCAGGCGGAGCTAACGTTAGCTCATCTCCAAACACAGACAATACACTTTTATTTTATGTTAACTGCGGAATTATAAATGCATAGATTCCGCCAAAAATATTATGTATTCACTGACTTTATGTTCACTTGTGTGTTTGATTTTATTGTACGGACGAACCGAGGCAGGGGATGGTTCGGGTTCTGACCAATCACGACGCTTCTAAGTGAAAACCCCGCCCCTCTAGCAAGCTTAGATGAATTTATCGAACGCACTTCCGGACTCGAGCGGGCACTTAAGGTCGTCTGTGTCTCGTTAAAATATAAACAAATACCCGTAGTAAACGTTTGACAGTTGCGTTTTAGTTAAAACTTCATTTGTGTTTCATGTTTGTCTCTTCCGCCCTAAATTATCGTTATTAAACAGCATGAGGGGTCTGTGGCGCTACTTTCAGACCAACAGTTGCAGCTCCACCTTAAAAACCCGATCTCAGCGTTCATGCAGTTTTTTTGCATTGACGTCAGCCGCATAAAAACAGAGGCTTTTCTTCATATTTCTTATGCTGGAGTCAGAATATGGACAGATAAGCAGACACTGGTACCAATTTAAAACCAATCAGACTGCGACAGCTGCTGATTTATCTGCCATCACACCGAGGAAGACACAGTGTGCAGGGACAAGCCCAACACAGCCACCGGTAATGAAATGACACATTCATTCTTTCTATAGCTGCTGCTGATGATAGCTGCTGTTATTCAAAATAGATGGAGTGGGGGTTGGGGTTTCTTCATGTCCCAAAAGGAGGCTAATATATGAGGAGAAACAGTCCTGAAGAGAGCACAGTGCAGCATTTGTGCATCCAGCAGGATTGTGCATGTTTGTCCAGGAGCCACAGAGTGTTTGCGTGGACACCAGCCAGGATTTTCCTCCAGACAAGATTTTAAGACACCAGCCTGGGATGAGCAGGACAAGTGCTTTCCTCTGGTAGTTGGCACTCCTGCCTCAACCTCCTGTGTTTCCATGTCTCCATTTGCAGCATTGTCTCATGTTATTCCCCTGGGCATGAGAGCAGATTGTTCCCTCATAGAGAAGCATGGCTGGTGTGTTTTTGTGGTCTATTGTATTTTGGAAAATGGGACCCCAAGCTAGACGCCAGGCAGCTGTGGTGACATTTGAGATGGTCCTCAGAGGGACAGTGCAGAGTATTTAGTTGAAAGAGTGCCTCTGAACAGATGACAGCATAATTATGATCCGGTGACAGTCAGTGAATCGTCTGTTTGACTGGAGAGACATGTGAAACTTAACTTTATCAGAATCCATAATGTGTTGTGTTTCAGGCTTGAGGGTTGGATTTCTTGGACTTCAACCTGATCAATAACCTTCTTCAATGATGCTGCCTATTTGTCCCAAATGGCTTGTGTTGTTGTTACAAAAGCCTCTCTTTAGATTTAAAAACATGAAGAATGAATGAATTAAAAATTAAAAATGCAAAGTAAGGCATCACTAAAGGTCAAGATCACATCTCACTGTAGGACACACCCACTCGAATGGAAGGCTACATGGTGTGAAATTGTAATTATGTTTATTAATCCAGTTAAGGATATTTTAAACAACACATTATCTATGTGGAAGCTCTCCTTCAGTTTACACTGAAGCTAGTTAGCTTCTGCTTCTGTTTCTCTTGTCCTTGTATTGTGTCCTAGCATCAAATCCAGCATATTTGAGAGAAAATATTTCCTCACGTCTGTCTTAGACCCATAATGTCCAGTTTGCCTCATCCTGTAGTTTTGCCTCGGTGCATTCTAAATATTCATCAGACAACAACTTCTAAGATGCCGCGTGATGGTGGTTATGCAACACTCTGAAGTGTGTTCTCCATCCGAGAACAGGGCGGACGAGAGCACAAAGGAAAAGGCTAACTCAGGCTACATCCTTCTTTCCTCCCACCCTGCCTACCAGAGGCTGCAGCTGGGGTTAGGTGGGGGGGTTTCACAGCTAATTCTGGTGCAATTAAATTTGCTAGTCAGCAGCCATTGCAATTAGTTAAACCAAGACAGCTCAATAGACGAGAAGCCTTCATTGATTTTATTCCACTTTAAGGAATGATAATGATAATAATTTTCTCTATTGTCATAATGCAATTTAATCAGTCTTGACACTGAATGTCAAATAAGCAGGTCAGTCAACCTACTACACCTTGTGATTGTACTGAGATGTCTGTCATGCTGGTAGGCTTCCTGTCATAGCTGTCAGGATGGCTACTATAACAGTAACAATAGGTACAATGATTGCTCAGGACACCTGTCATAATACATGTATCCTTTCAAGTAAACTAAGCCCTTACAGATGGGATTTTTTCTTCTGATGACAAGATGTTTTTATAAGTTAATGACACTGGTATTAATGTATTCATTATGTATAACTGATTATCCTTTGGAGGGTTGCGGGAGCCCCAAGCAGATCCCAGCTGACATTGGGCGAGAGGTGGGGTACACTGTGGGCAGGTCACCACTTCATCACAGGGCTGACACGTAGAAACAAACAGCCATACCCACTCGTATTCACACCGACTGGCAATTTAGAGCCTACGTCTTTGGTATTAACTGACATGAAAATGGTTTCCTGCATGTTTCAGTTGCCCAGAGTGCGGCCCAGGGAAGAGCCCGCCACCGCCACATCAGGCACCATGATGGAAGGGGGCATGCAGCTGCTCAACCGCGATGGCCACAGCATCTCGCACAATTCAAAGCGGCACTACCATGACTCCTTCGTGTCCATGAACAGGATGCGACAGCGCGGTTTGCTGTGTGACATTGTGCTCCATGTCTCCAACAAAGAAATCAAGGCGCACAAAGTGGTGCTGGCATCCTGCAGCCCCTACTTCCACGCTATGTTTACCAGTAAGTCCCGAATTTTATTCCTGTACACGCCTCCTGTTTTTCTGTTTCTCACAGTTTGATAACACAACATCTCATGCGCGCTGAACGCCACCTCATCCTTCCAGCATCATCGCTTCCTTCCCCACCTTCCTGTCTGGGGCACAGGTGGTCAGATGAGGTCTGTGAGTCTCAGATTTCCTCCCGACACTAGACCTTTTGTGAGGGTACAATGTGTCTCCAGACAGTCAGTTGTCTGGCCTTGAGACTCAGCTGCTAGGCTTTCTTTCATCTGACCCAGTCTCTAATTAGCTCATGTTAACAGAAGCTGCTGATCCTTAATAATCATCCAAACAGCAAAAATCACCGCTCCCCTACAGATTTTGAGTTTGCAACTTCTTCTACCTAATAGGAATTGAAGCACTGGATTGTTGATGTAGAACCTCCAGACACAGAGTTCTGCAGGAACACCCATGTTGGGCAAGAGTGTCTAGATTCAGGAATTTCAAAAACCTCCACACACAACAGATGATTAAATAAACAGACAGAAACAAATGAGCTATGCTGACATTTGGCAATGGTGCTGTACATATTAGCAGCTGCCGTGTGTTGAACAGAGAGGCAATTTCAACAACCAGAGTTCTACTGGTTATTAAATAAAAATATAACAGCTCTCGTGTTGTGTGGTCATGCAGATGAGATGTCGGAGAGTCGGCAGACGCATGTGACCCTACATGACATTGACCCTCAGGCCTTGGAGCAGCTGGTCCAGTACGCCTACACAGCAGAGATTGTGGTCGGGGAAGGCAACGTGCAGGTAGAAGAATTCAGATGTACAAACTTTTTATCTGATCCTATTCATCACATCTCATAGAGCACAAGTCTATACAACAGACTCTCAGTGTCTTTCCGCCCGAAACTGCACTCTTCCCAGACATTGCTCCCAGCAGCCAGCCTGCTGCAGCTCAACGGGGTGCGGGACGCCTGCTGTAAGTTCCTCCTCAGCCAGTTGGACCCCTCCAACTGCCTGGGCATCCGAGGATTCGCCGACACGCACTCCTGCAGCGACCTACTCAAGTCGGCGCACAAGTATGTCCTGCAGCATTTTGTGGAGGTGTCAAAGACAGAGGAGTTCATGCTGCTGCCACTGAAACAGGTAGGGCTGATGCTTTTTCTGTCTCCTACTGTGTTTTCTGCCGACAAAAGAAATAAAGAAATCATTTTAATGGTGGCATGGTGGTGCTTCCTGTGAGTCATACTGGTGATTTTACTTGCCATGAGCATTGTTAGAGCCAGTCACCGTGGGGAACTTTTTCAAAGTGAAAGTCACTGACCACTAGACAAAAACATTTCCTGATCAGGCTTGGTCGCGGTTTGCTTTGTCACAAGAGTCACAAGAAATGCCGTTCATTATAAATGCTTGACAGAAAATAATTTACTTTTGGGTCAACAACCTGCTGCTTACTACACGTTAGTGGCTCTATTTGAGTAATTCATGTTGTTGCTTAGAAATATGCCAAAGAAAACAAAGATGAACATGCAGTAATACTAGGAAGCACTCAATTTAGTTCCTGCATATTGTTTATGACCTTTTCTTCCATAATATGTATATGCAGATCAGTGATGATTTTTATCACAGAGGCTCTCCGAGGGAAGTGGCCACAGCGCTGAGTTTATAACATTCATTAGGAGGACCTCTCTTCTTCCTCAGCTAGCTATATCAATCACTGTCTCCTGTGGTTTTATCACCTCAGCGTGCTGCCATGGACTACTTCATCTGGCACGTCAACTTAGCCAAACTATCACTTATTCATTCGCTGGGCACAGAGCGGCAGCACTGTGGTTCCTGCCCTGGAAGTGGTAATTAGGCAAAGCCAGTGACATTCTCACTGTAGCCCTGCTTACTTCTCAATCTGAGGTATTAATGAGGGTTTCTGTTTCTGGTTCCTGTGTTTTACTGTTACCGTTCAGCCAAGGTTTGAGGTTATATTTAGGCTTGCAAATTCGGTACAAGCCATCTAATTTCCAGACCAGAGAGAAACGGCTGTAGTGCCCATAAGCAAGCCCCCCAGCACCAGCTGCTGCAGCAGTGGTTGACCACAGATCAGACTGTGCTTGCGCTGGCAGACTTTAGGTGCGAATGTGTTTTCAGCAAGGGCATTCATTTAAAAAAGAGCACATTGTTCTCAAAGAAAGTGCTGTGGTTAAATAAAGGTTAAAGAAACAATGTAGGCACAGTGGAGATTCAATTTTAAACAAAAGGGAGGTCCCACCACCCAAAATCCAAACCCAGGACTGGGACTTGCTGTCACTCCAAAATTGATTTACAATTATATTATACAATACATTAATGGAGTCACGTTTGTTATGACAGGAATTAAACAGGCCTGTTATTTGAAGTATGAGCATTAAAACACTCATTTTTCATGTATATTCATAGACATGAATTTGCCCATAAACACAATGTTAAAATGTACAGTTCACAAACTCAGCTGTACTGGGTAATATTTTTTTTTTGCTTTGGTTAAAATTAAGCCTCATGATATTAGACTACATCTAAGAGTCCAGCAGATGATGTGTTCCTCCAGTCAGTTGTGGGAGGGGTTCATGTTGGTGTCTTGGTAAATAAGAAACTGCATCATGTATTATATAAAATGGTGTCAGTTTCAAATGCCTGTTGAGCCAGGTGACAAGAAATTAAAGCAGCAGTGAAAACAAGTAACAAACAGCTGCCAGTATCACTTTTCCATTATTTCCTCGCCTCTCTGAGGAACAATCCCCACCGCACTAAAGAGACTGCGCTCCATGGGAGTAAAATCTTCACGCTCTCTGTCTGTGGCCTTCAAAGCCCTGAGACTGAATCTGTGATAGGAGTGTGTGGGCACAGTCCATTAAAACAGTGAAAGTTAAGCTGCATAAAGGGAGATTAAAAATAGACCATTTTCTTTTCTTTGTTGCTATTCTTCTGTCTTTCTGTTTCCTTTGGCTCAACGCCCCATTCTGTCTGCAGCTGTTCTGTGTCTGTCATAAATCTGCACCAGATCTGGATTTATGTACTGGCTCCTCTAAAGGACTCTGAGCTCACAGAGCTGTGAAATATGCCCCATATTTCTTTCCATGTTCTGTGAAGGAAGTGGCAGTGGGGTTGCAGCGGTTTCACAATATACCGTGGGATGAAAATCGACAGTTATTGCATCATGTACATCTGCTTATCCACAGTATTGAATTCTACTGTTTTAGTGTTATGAAAAATATTTTGAATTCATATGAAGTTTTATGTCAGTCAGGAAATAATATTTTGTGAAATTAATATAAAGTGTTAACCAAAAAACCTTCTTTTTTTTTATTCCTTTAAGGGTCATTGTAACCAATACTACCACTACTACTACTACTACTAGCACCACTTCTACTAACAATGATAGTAATATTGATAATACTTATAATTGTATAGTACCGAGACATTAAGAAACTGTGACATTTTCTGAGATTATATTATCATACTGTTGCAGCCTGACTGGCAGGGCATGGCAGGGTTGTGACTAGTCTGCTTTGGTGATGCTTCACTGATGTAGCATCCTAATTACTGTGTATATAAAGACGTCTTAAGCATCCTGATGCAGCCAACCTCCTTTTCATTCATACATCCCTCATTCCTGCTGCCGTGCTACCAGGACAGTTAATACAGTCATAAAACCAATTTTCCTTCACATATCATTTACACATACAGAGTTTGTTTGAGGTAATGTGATGCAGCGTGTGTGTGCAGAGGTAAAGCAGACTGCAGGGTGGGGCGGCAGCAGCAGTGTGTCTCTGTGTGACTGTGGATTAGTAGAGGCTGTTCCTGGGAGGCTGCTAACTGTTGCCCTGATCTGGCCAGCAAGACAGCAGCTGCCTGCTCTGGCCCCACCCAGCCCTGCCAGCTTTGGGTTGATCTGGGAACAGTGCCAGCCAGCCACTCAGACTGCAGCACTCGTTGTGCCACAGACACACACACACACACACACACACACACACACGAAATGGTAACACACATAGCACCGCTACACACATATAGGCCTTAATATGACACACAAGCATTTATGTGTGAGTGGTTAAAATGGTGCCTGAAATGATTCTGTTTTGCTTTGTTTCATTTTGGCCAATTCTATCTGATGAGTGTCATTTTGAAATGATGCAGACTAAACAGAGCACTGCCCATCCCTTTCAAATATATCTGGATAAAGTACATCAAATCAAGGCAGATAGAAGAAAGGGGGAACGAAGAGAGGCAAGAGTTCAGCAGACAAAATCAGGTGAACATGCAGGAACTAAAACTGTCTGAGGGCAACGCAATTTACTTCCTATGTGTTGACATGTTTGGTCAAGCTTCCTCTGTCACAGTTTCTCTTTCAAAAGCAAATGCTTCTGCATGTGTTTTTCTGATGGTCATGCTTGAGAGAGCTGCTCTTGTGAATGATGATATAAAATGTCTCTGCCCATCTGCCTACTGTCTTCTCCTTCCAGGTCCTGGATTTGATCTCCAGTGACAATCTTAATGTGCCGTCTGAAGAGGAAGTGTACCGGGCCGTGTTGAGCTGGGTGAAACATGATATAGACGGACGCAGGCAACATGTACCATGGGTAAGACTTGTCTCGTCTCATCTGAGAGGATTTCACAGCACACAACTTTTTTCAAGTTTGACTGTTCTCCCCTTGCTTTGGCCACAACTCACCACCCACCATTCCTCTCCCCCATGGTAGCTGATGAAGTGTGTGCGGCTGCCGCTGCTGAGGCGAGACTTTCTGATGAGCAACGTGGATACAGAGCTACTGGTGCGACACCACTCGGAGTGCAAGGACCTGCTGATTGAGGCTCTCAAGTACCATCTGATGCCTGAGCAGAGGGGAGTTCTCAGCAACAGCCGGACGCGGCCGCGACGCTGTGAAGGCGCCAGCCCAGTGCTCTTCGCCGTCGGTCAGTGTTCCCCTGAAGGTACCCACTAGGGTACACTTAGGCCACACATCAGTTAACTTTAGCTTGTGATGTCACTCTTAAAGTGTGCAGTCATCAGTGTTTTTACAGCTGGGAGATAAAAATACTGATATGACATCATGAGACTAGACACTGTCTGGAGTAAAGTGAAACACTTGTTTCAACTCATTTGACTGTTAAAGCTGAATGAAATGAACTGTGAAATTCCTGCTTTTTTAAATTTATCCAAATCAATAATGGTATCTTTTATTTAGAGATCATATCATTCATCCATTAAAGTTCTAGTTAATGCAGTTACAGTATTCATATCAAGGTTTTTTTTTTAATATCACGATATGTAATTTAGTTAACAAGGTTTTGTTGCTGTAGCAGATAATTGTCTGATCTTTATCGTAGAACTTTTACAGTTACAATATATTTGTTCATACAGTATATCAATATGTAACTATCCAAAAAAAAGGCTGTTCCTGAACCACAATAAGAACTGCAACTTCATCCTGCACTGAGCCCAGGAGTGAGCCTGGATGTCAGTCAAAATCATCCCTAATTCCTGTAACATTCCTCTGAAATTATGGCATACATTAGCCAAAACCACTATCTTCAGTATGGTATATTTTTTAAATCAAATTACTGCTTGACCTCAAAGCATTTTTGTTCACCATATTGCATTGTGTGTGTGTATGTGTGTCTGCAGGTGGTGGCAGCCTGTTTGCCATCCATGGAGACTGCGAGGCGTACGACACAAGGACGGATCGCTGGCACATGGTGGCGTCCATGTCCACTCGGCGGGCACGGGTGGGCGTGGCAGCCATTGGGAACAGACTTTATGCTGTTGGAGGGTGAGTGATGAGAAACATATTGTTGGAACCGTAGTGTTGGTCTTTAACCTAAAACTAGCTAACCCACCATCTCATCTGTTACTCAAACACGCTTTGTTCTATTACAGCTTTAGCTAACTAATGAGTTCATCCTCTTGAGCTTTCCTCAGTGCAAAGTAACTTTTCAATCATCTAAAAGCCTTCTCTGATTCCTTCCTTTGCATCCACATCTCCTCAGGTACGATGGCACCTCAGACCTGGCAACCGTGGAGTCCTACGACCCCATCACTAACTCCTGGCAGCCTGAGGTTTCGATGGGAACGCGGCGGAGCTGTTTGGGTGTAGCCGTCCTGCACGGCCTGCTGTATGCTGCCGGAGGTTATGATGGAGCTTCCTGCCTCAATAGGTACACACAGAATCACACTTTGTGATCATGGCTGAACATTCTTGATACTTTAAGCCAGGTTTGCCTTGATGCTGTTTTCTAGGCCAGGTCTCAAAGGTAGTTCATCTCAGAAGGCAAGCCTTGTCATTGTCATTATACTGCTTTTTCTCCTCTTACAGTGCAGAGCGTTACGACCCTCTGACCAGTACATGGACATCGATAGCTGCCATGAGCACTCGTAGGAGATATGTTCGAGTAGCAACTCTGGGTAGGAACAAATATATCATTATGAACATGCTGTTCTGCTGTATGTTTGTTTCACTGTCGGAATTTTAATGTCTGAAATCGAGAGGGAGTCGCCAACTTGGTATTCGACTGCTAATATTTACATTCTGAATGTTTACTCCCTTCTCCCATCCAGATGGCAACTTGTATGCAGTGGGAGGTTACGACAGCTCCTCACATCTCGCAACAGTGGAGAAATATGACCCCCAGGTAAATTGTATTCTGTTTAATTTATCATCAAAGCGACTTGTCTGTTGCCAGGATCAACAGAACGTGGAGGCAAAATCAAAACACTACAGATGAATTTATGAACATGTGGCCAATGCTCAGCCTCTTGTTTGAAATCAACAGAGCAACACATGGACAGCCATCGCAAACATGCTGAGTCGACGCAGCAGTGCTGGAGTGGCCGTGCTGGACGGCATGCTATATGTCGCAGGAGGCAATGACGGCACTAGCTGCCTGAACTCTGTGGAGCGGTTCAACCCCAAGACCAACACCTGGGAGGGAGTAGCTCCCATGAACATACGCAGGTTAGTGTGCATCCATAACTCAAATTAGCTCAAACAGAACGGTTGAGTCCAAGTCCAGAGAAAAATAAATATGCCTTTCAAAACAGGAAAGAAGTGAAACAGCTGTGACCAATTCAAAACTTGTAACAGTCACGACTCACTTAAATAGAAGAAAGTAAAAGCTATCATAAGCTCTGCAAAATGCCTAACATGCAAGATCTCCTTGTCATATTTCAGAGGTGAGAGCTACCAGAGCGAGTAATGAAGCAACTTGTAGTCAAATATATTCCTTCATAGACATAGGATGCAAATGTAAAGATACCATTTACTCAGTTTATATACTTAAGAAAATGAGCAGGAGCCATTTTAGTCCCACGCATGTGAAAGACACTTCATGTCACAGTTACACTGCTGCATTATTCATTTGCTCTATTTTTATCAGTAAAAGACTCACAACCTTTTATAAGAATTTATACCGAATTTTTCAGTGTGTCTACTGATCATATTTTGAAGGAAATAAATTGCTTTACAGGACAAGATAGAACTTTTAGACCGGTTTTTAGAACTGTTTTTTTTTCTATTTGTTGATGTGATACATTATGGTTGTGAGAGACAGAGAGAGAGAGAAAAGATGTGAGAGGAGATGACATATGACAGAGGAGCTGGGATGGATCCAGGGAATTTAATGAAATGAGACACACCTTGGCTGACTGAGCCGTCAGGATGACCCGGTTCCATCTGCACAGGTTCAGCTCACAGTCATGACATGCTGAAATGCATTGGCCTCAAGTGCACTCTGCATTTTTGTTAAGGCCTGTGCAGCTTTTATCCTTTGTTTTGTGCTTCATAACAAACAAGTCACATCTTGGTGAGGGGATGTACTCGGCCAGTGTGTATTAGAGAAACACTGTGGTATCTGCAGAAAAAAACCCAGGTATGCCTTAACCTAAATAGAAGATAAAATCTCCTTTAAAAAAGCGAAAGAACAAAACTGTAGTGCTGTCTGTAAGGAGCTTGTCAAACGTTACCCCTGCTGTGATTATTTTGCTCTGAAGAAAATCTTTCCTCTACAAGGCGAGGGATTTGGGGCGTTTGGATGTTTTCCTTACTGCCTAAACCATCTTACGGCATAAACATCAAATGATTTATTTTCCACAACAGTCGGCTCTTTCTTACTTCTTAGAAGATGAAACTTGTCTTGCAGGTGATTATCAAAGCAGGCATGCATGCGCGCACACACACGTGCACACACACCACACACGGCCAGCATTGTACTGATACAAGATCAGCATCAGGGAGATTTAGAGATGTAGCAGTGTTGGATTTGAGGACACACTAGGAGATTTACTTGTTCCCCAGGCCCCTAGACACACACACACACACACACACACACACACACACACACACACACACACACACACACACACACACACACACACACACAGAGTCGTGTTTCTACCACTTCAGAGGACATTACATTGACTTACATCCCACTAACCACTATTTGCCTAACCCTGCTCTTAACCCAAGTCTTCAGCCTACAATTTAATGATTTGTGTTGTGGAGGCTTACGTTTTGTCCCCACAAGGAGGATGAACACGAACACACACACACACACACACATTTGTACTTCTATACTTGTGAGGACCCTCATTGACAAAATGATTTCTCCAGCCCATTATTCTAACCTTAACTATTCCAACTACATGCTTAAGCACAATCCTTACCCTAACCCTAACTTAAACCTAATTTTATCTATTAAATCTATAGTTTTAATCTAATTAATTTGATTACTGAAAAAGACTAATTAATCTATATTAAACCAAGTTTGAGCCTGCAGCTCTTTGGAAGTCTGTCTGACAGTGAGGGACCATGGTCTCAAACTCAGATTGATTCTCATGAAGATAAATGTACAAGTATACACACACACACACACACACACACACACACACACACACACACACACACACACACACACACACACACCTACTTTCTTGTGTGTGAGCCAGTGTACTTCTGGAGCAGGGAAACTTGACAACAGTTGACTGCGCAGCCCCATGAATAACCCATGTGTTAATCAGCTGTTTGGCTTTGAGTGCTTTTCTTATCCAGTTGCTGACAGGCTCCATCTCCAAAGCATCTCGCTTTATTGACCACTAATCTATCACTCTGCTAACACGTTCAACATTTTACACAATGCGAAAATATTGTGGAATAATCGTCTTGGCCAAAATACTCTCACTGTATCAAGATAAAGACTGAACTTCTGAAAAATTTACCCACAAAAGGTATTAATGCCAATTCCTGGTGTCAACAAACTGCTGTTAGTTACGGAGATAATGAGACTTCAGCATTGTTGTAAATTGCAATATCAGTTATTGTCCCATTGGTAAGCTACTTACATCTCACAGTCTCTCTCATGCAGTGTGTGGGCATTTTGTGATGTAATGCAAAGCCCACACTTGATTTCAGATATGAGCTACAAAAATGAACAGTAATATGTTTTTGTTTGTTTTTTTTAAATATTCAACACATGTGGAAATTAGAAAGAATGTATTTGATTTTTTTTCTTTCACCCTCCAGGAGCACCCATGACCTCGTGGCTATGGACGGTTGGTTATACGCAGTGGGAGGTAATGACGGCAGTTCCAGTCTCAACTCCATTGAGAAATACAACCCGCGCAGCAACAAATGGGTGGCGGCCTCCTGCATGTTCACGCGGCGCAGCAGTGTGGGCGTGGCTGTGCTGGAGCTGCTGAACTTCCCGCCGCCCTCCTCACCCACCCTCTCGGTTTCCTCCACCAGCCTTTGACACGGGGTCACCGCTTGGCTGACCTCAGCCTCTGCTGCTACAACCCAGACTGGTTCTGGGAAGAGACGCAACTGCTCGGTTTGAGACGGGGAGGAGGAGGTCGGGAGTGGACACGTAAATGGATGGAGGCGGGAGAAGAGGCAGATATACAGTACCCTCCAGAATTAGTGGCACTTTGGTAAAGACCTGCCAATTGCTGTTTAAAAAAATGTAAGTGTGTCATGAACTTCAATTTAAAAATCTATTTATTTTTCATGAATAGTTAAAGGCACAGTATATAAGCTCTGCCACTAGGTGTCTCTCAATCAAAACAATGAAAACAAAAATGTACCGCCAACCACCATTGCCCATGAAAATCTGTCTGACTCAGGCATGTTCACAGATGAGGTAATGTAGTAATGATTTATTAGCGTTACGTTTAGTCATGTTCACCAACTTCCTTCCAAAGTATCATCTGGTGTTACTTATGGATATGAGCCAAATGAAACACATCATTACCTTGAGAAAATAATGGATCTCTCTGGGTTGTGAACATTGGAGAAAACAAAATATATAACATAGGGCGAGTCATTTTTAGTCAGTTAAATCCTACATACTCTACCTTTAAGAGATAGGACAGATATTTTTTTTAAAGAGACACTGAAAATTTTTTCATTTTATGGTCACACCAATCTGGCTGCTCTTAACTAAGTTCGCCATTAATTCTGGACGGCACTGTGTGTAGTCTGGACGCCTGAAGCTCCACTGTACAGCTCCACCATACACATACATACCAGCTCCCACTCTCTGCAAGAGTACAAAGATGTTCCTGGATGAAGATGTGTTAACGATGACCGACCTTTCCTTGAGCCCCACTTTTTTTCCCCGCCACTCTCACACTGTTTGACACACGTTGTGAAACGTGGTGGACACTTAATTCTGTCATGTGTGACGTAAATGTTTTTTGGTTTGATGTTGTTGTCCTCTGCAAGAGTTTTCTTTCGATGTCAGGATTTTTTGCAATAATGTACAAAAAAAAAAGAGTAACTGAATGATTTTACTTTTGGAATGTAGCTTTTGACTGGTTATACCATGCATGTTTACATATTGGCATCGACTCCCAACAGGAGGATAAAATGTTGTAGTGCTGCTGTGTCACATTAGGTGGCAGTAACAGGCAATGTTATAAACCCCACACTGCAAGAGAGCATGGACACCAACAACACAGAAAAGTTAGGCCCTCAGATGTGTAAATGAGTTTGAATCTTTTTTTCTTATTTTATAAAAACAGAGAATAATTATGTTGAACTATATGTATTTATAAAAATGTATACATTCTAATATATTCTAAGATGCTTAGAGAAGGAAACAGATCAGACCTATGCCTATTTAAGAGTGTTTTTAATATATTTATTTAGGTGTGTGATGTGCATATCAGCAATGGAAATGACAAAGAGAATGTCTAAGTGTGACAGAGATAGTTTCTGGTGAAGAGGACTGATTGCTGCATTTTCACATGCAGCATTTCATTTGCATTTCTTAATGTTTCTTTACTGCCACAAGCATGAGCGCACATGATACTGTACCTTTTGTCCGCTACATTTGCGCAACAGGCTTTAGCTGCTTGCAAACCTACTGACCAGTCAATGAAAGCACTCTATATTGTCTTTAATCCTACTTCTCAATCATTTTGAAATGGACGTGGAGGTGGATGAATCCTGGGACACGTGACAGTTTAAAATGAAGCAGCAAGTACTAGTTTACCAACCGTATAGCAACACTTGACACTAATGAGTAACGCTGTTGACACTTGGTGCTGTCATATTCCCTTCCACACTCCCTCAAGTGTGGTGTCCTGTTATATTACCTCATTGTTGAAATGGATCCAACTATATTGCAACAAAGGTGAACTAGAAAAAACTGTATAATTAACCACAGAAGTACTGGCTATACAACATGTGGTGGGTGATTTGAGAGTCGCCTCTGAACTTGCATTGTCGAACATAAATAGGTTGCTTTGAGTCTTTCCGACTCAAATACCCGGGTTCAGTTCAGTTCATGTGTAACGCAGTGATACCGTTCCAAACTTCTGAGAAGTTGCCTTTCTTTCCTTTTTTTGAAGGATTTTGTTAATTCGGTTCTGTTTATCTACAACTACCTTACTTTTAGTTTGTTAGAGCGGACCCAGTAGAATAGGGGCTGTGATGGTCTTATGGAGATGCTGTTGTTCTGTTACGACTTCAAGAGAAAGGCACACAAAACCACATAAGACTTTGGCCTCCATTCCGCTGATCGAACTGTAAATAGAAAGATTGCTTATCTCAAATCCATTTGTGCAATTTCAACGTGACTGTAGTTTACTTTTCAGTTTGTGTTCAACGTGGTGATGATTGTTTATTTATGATATGTTTGTTATTTATGAGGAACTTTAAAATATTGAATTTTGCACTATTGCGAAATGGAGCAATACACTGTAAAAAAAAAAAAATTAAATAAAGATGTTTTCAGATGTGATAAGTGTCCTGACGAGTTTGAACACATGTACACAATGGGTGGGGACAAACACAAAAAGCTTTTCTTGTAACAGCAGGTTTTATCCGTGCATCTGCAAAAGCATCTCCCTGCACTCACTATATATCACTGTGGATAAGAGCGTACGAGCTAAGAGCTAAATGCCCAATGAAAACACATACAAACAAACAAATACACACACATACACAGCATTTGTTGCTAGGATCACTATACACTCACTGTTGCTTGGTACCTTTCCAACATACTCCTCTTTCATAGTGATCTAAGCAGACAGCTGAACACTCTCACTTTACCCTTCTTGACCTCAGTCACATGGCATTCACACCTGTGGCTGCCTCTGCACACACTCAAACCTATGAACTCCCACAACACATACAAACACAGACCAAATATACTCACTGCAAAACACCCACAGCGTCAATGGTAGAAAATAAGGCTACAACTGCACGTAGAGTTGGTACAGTATATTCTAAGAAGAACGTGGGGAGACGAATCAGTGCATGTGTGTTTGGGGTGTTGCTGTTATTGACTACAAAAAAAAATGTATCACAGTTGCATATAGATTGGAAAAATTAGGAATAGAAACTCAAGCCTCAGATTTTCAAAACTCTAAAGGAATCATTCTACATTTTTAAGCCATTTACACTTGCATCAGTGATTTGTATCCAGATACATGATCCAATAATAGACAATCCAATCTAGCATTTGCTTCCAATCTGTTTTCTTTAACCTCATTGAGATCAGATCTTTGTCCTCCAGAGACAAACATGGGTGATGTCCTGGATTAAGTTTTTGCACGAAAACACAGAACTGTAAATTTTTAAAGCAAGCTGCCCAATCTTGACATTAAAGTGACATTCCACCAAAATCAAGTAGTGTAGCAGGCTTAATAAAAGGTGGCTTTGCAATTGAGGCTTCACAAAGAACAAATCATAATGGTGACATTAAATTCTAATGGTGACAATCATCAGAAAATTCTCAATCCATCAGGGCATAATCCACTTCTTAATTGTCTATTCATGTGCTTAGTGTGTTACTAACATTTATAGGATCACTAAAATGTGTATAAATGCTTCCAGGAATGTTGATAGTGCAACAAGGAAATGATGTAATTAGCCGTAAGAACGTATATTCCCATCAAGCCCTACAGGGGTGAGTTTGATTCACTGGGTGGATTATTAGTTTAATGTGTGCATACGTATCTGTGTCTGGATTTAAAGGTGTGCTTGGACTGTTATCTACACTGATTGCTATAGCTGTGAGTCACCTCTGCCGTGATGCTAATGAGTTTACAACCTGTCTAGATGAATGTGCTCACTCTGGAAGAGCTGCTACAGCTGATCCGGAGGCACGGAGGGGAGGAGGGGTCAGCTCCTTCTCCCCCACCCCGTCCTCCTGGCATTCCTGCCACTGGAGCCTCTCCTCTTTCCCCTGGTGTCAGCCGCTGCACAGCCCTTATCAGGCTGTGGAGATGCAGTCACCCTCTGTGGAAGGACTGAAGTGTTCACTGGACCACAACACCTGCTGGGAGACGCCATACACTTCTTAACCTGCTGCCTCAGATAAGGCCCCAGAATGGAAAATCTCTCAACTTCATCAACACCACTTTTGAATTTTATGGCAGTGAATGAACAAAATAAGAGTTTACAGAATAATAGTCCTGCTGTGGATCTGCTGAGGATCACAATTTAAAAGGCAGCCAGTGAGTCCTATTGATTAGTGCCAATTTATATTGTGTGTAAGCTTTGAAACAGGTTTGACAATCCTGACAAAGTCATTTCTACAAGATTTTCAAGATTATGTTGGGCAAATTAGAGAAGTACAAAAATGCAACATAATAAAACAGATATTAAATTTGTGCAAAGGCCAAAAAATGAAGAGACAGAAAAATAAAATGAGCCCATAAAAGATAAAGATATTTTGTCCATTTTAGGCTTCCATAAAATCATATCTGCCTGTTAGAGTCTCATCCACAGTAAAACTGAATTATGAAATGTGGCATTAAAGGAAAACTAAAAAAATCATCATGATGTGCTGAACACAAGAAAGAGTTTACAAGTCGCCCTAGAAAGTACTAACTACAAAACACTGAACAAGATTCTCTAGGTGCTTGTCAACACTACAAGCTAGTCTCAAAAATGAACTCAATATAGAAGATTTTGACATGGATCCAATTAACGCCCAAGGCCTTTTATCTTCATTAACAGACACTAACAGAGTTCCAAGGAAATCAATCAACCTGTCAAACATGCATCACAACACATTCCTATCTTCATCGTGCCAACTCTCTTGTTTGTCTTGTTTTTCCATAGAAGTGCAAGTTACTGATAAAAATTTATTTGAGAAAAAAAAAAATCAATATGTGAAGCTCAGTTTATGGTGTGTGTATATCTATATTTCTACCTCTAAAAAAAAGTCACTATGCTTCGTCATTTCACCAGTTTAATGTGATCATCTACATTAAATTGAGGCAAAAATCTACAGAATATAGAAAATGAAATAGTTTATCTGACTTTGACTGATCTTGCCTTCAAAGGAGGGCTAGGGTCCAATTAAGATTCCTTTACGGTCGTCCTGTGTGAGAACTTTGGCACGTCAGAGTCTCTGTCGGACACCTGATGTTGGGGGCCTCGGATCCAGACTCCGTTTTAGTGGCCTGAGGTGTGACTTTAGCACCGCTGCTCTCACCCGCTGAGTCTGGATAAACACAAGCGGGTGACTTCTCGGAGTGAGCCAAAGTTTAACCCACCACACGTAGAGGGAATGACATGAAAATTTGATTGAGGTTGCTACTTTTGAACAGATGTGACACATCTATTAAAAAATGGTTTAGACTTTAAAACCCAGATTAAGTTTAACTTACATTGGTACAATTTCATATGGCTTGATTTAAGCAACAAGGGCCTCACTGAGTCAAACATTATATTGATGAGCACAGACTGAAAATTTCAACGGGAAACTATGTCATTGATTGCATGGAAAGAGATTGTTCGGGAATTGTGAGCCCCAGCATATGGAATGGAGTGGGAAAAATGAATGGGCTGTTTGTCTTTCTAGATCTAGTGTTGCATGTGGCAAAGCACCCAGTATTTCCCCTTCCCATTGAGCAATAGGACACACAGAAATCGAAACTTGAGTGAATTATCTAACAGAGGGGCATATTTGCTGTGTGAAGTCCATTAATAGTAATTATATAGTAATTTATTTTAATCATAAAAATCTAAATGGTTAACGATTAAATTTTTTAAAACATCAGCTTTAAAAAAAGCTTCATTCACAAAACATGTACATACTAATAAATAAAATTGTTTTCAACATCTCAGCGTGTTAACTTTAGTTACCTAGTAATATGCTTGTGTATGGTTAAACAATTTTGGGAACAGTTGAAAGCAGCATGTACAGGCCAGTGACAACTTCATGGCAGTTTCTTTTTTTTAAGAACTTTTACTTCAAACTTGACTGAATGAGCATTTGTTCCCAGATACAATAAATAATGTTCCTGCCTGCCTGAACGTCAATGCACTTCACTGCCAATCAGATCAGGAGCCGATAAATACTTGTGACTACTGACTGAGTCATTTAGAAACGATTGCTGATTCTATCGCTTTCCCGCTAAAGATAAAAATCAGATGTGTTTTTAGCCCGTGTAAAACAGGTTTTAGCAATATGCCAACATTCAAAATATTAATATGTTCAGCTTCTCTCATGTTTATTATACTACAGTTAAGGGTATCTGTAATTCAGTCATTAGTTTATGAGTGATTGACATGTTGTCAAGAGACTAATGTCAAGATAAGATTCGTCCTTTGGGGACCTTGAAAATTTAGAACAAAATTAATGGCAACCCATCTAAAATTTTGTTTAGATATTTCACTCTTGAAAACACATCTAAAGCCATTCTAGGTTTCATTTCTGATGTGCTGATGCTTCCTTGTGCAATGTGTATGGTGGCATTTTTGGCCAGTCTACCAGTCTACCTTATAATTTAATCTTGATGATGCACTTCACCTGAAACATCTAGCTGAAACTGGATTTACCACACAAGGAAAAATCCCCCATTTTTCCCTGTTGGCTGCCTTCCTGTTTTTTAAGGAAACCTGCGACAGAGATGTGAGTCACCACACTGGCTGCACGTATTATCAAGCTCAACCTTTTCCACGATGATCCATAACCAGTCTAGGAAGGTGCTTTCAAGGGAATCCAGTGATTACATCAATGGGTTTATTATACTGATTGCAATGTAAACAAAGAGTCACAGACACGATCCAATCTATTTTAAAAGATTTTTTTTTAGCAGGGGCTGCTGCTTTTGTTTTCCTCAATCCATGTTGTAATTTAAACTTTCTTCTTATACAATATTTTCCATGTTACTAAACTCAGAAACATTGGACTGTTGAGGATAAGGTAATGATCCTATAGGTTTATGTTATGATCACCTCTTATTTATTTCAACTTTATTTTGGCATGGTGGATAGGTCTAAATACTACAATACCCATGAACCTCTGGTGGTCAAATTTATTGAAGAAGATAGTGAACTTGTGATCAAGGACACTCATTTATACATGCTGCAACAGAACCATTTGTACCTTCTCAATCTCACCATCAAGATTTACTTGGAGAGAAGCCCAAATTCAAAACAAATTATTTCTTACATCAACATAATAATTGTAATCATCTTACTTTTATAAATTGCTTAAGCCATTATCTTATCATTACATGAAAAGAATATGTAAACTAACAAAATTTGAAGACGATGTTGGCATTATAGTTAATTGGTTGACAAAGTGTTAGTGTCCAAATAGTCCTGACTAGACAGACTTCATATCTTCACGACCTCAGGCCACATTCATCATCAATTCCAAAGAGGTAGGAAATTTTTCTAATCCTCCCTAGAATCTTAAAATAAACTGGAATATGACGACTTAGTTTGGATTTTATGTCACACTGTTTTTATTGGTCAAGCCTGATTTAACATGCCTGTTGTAGGTGATGTTTCACACATTGCTTTTCACAGTAATTCAGCATTTTGAAGAAGAGCCTCATTCAGTGCCAGTCATGTGAGTGGCAGCCAGCTCAGGGAAACGGAGACAGGTTGTCTGTTATATCTGCCTTAACTCAATCTACTGATGTGATAAAACACATTTTCTCTGGTTGCCTTTCTATCTTGTCAGTCACTTACCAAGATGTTTTAGATTCAGTTACGCCACATGCCATTCAATCAGCAGTCTTTATTGATTAAATTACTTGTCATGAGCTCTGCGGCCCATCACACAGGGATTTAGGGAACAACAATCTGTAAGTATCTGAAAGGGGCATGAAAGGTGACAACGACTCTTCAGTTGGTTTTAACAAGCCGATGACTGTTGCTGCCTCAGGTGCATCCGTTTGAACAATCCGGCCGAACAGGTTGGCTTCACCTGACAGTGAGCAGCGCAAGTTTCATTTCATGACTGCGCTAAAGCAGATCACAACAGACAATGACCTAATTAATGAGCAAACGCGAGATGATCACGAGTGGCTGACTCCTCGGTCTGATAGATAAGACCACTTGCCACTATCCGTTTGAGGAGACCAATCCTTTTTCTTGTTTTTTTCCTTGTGTGAGTCACGAGTGTTGCAACACAAAACTAATTATTTTTAACTCAATCTTTAGTATGTTTGAATAGGAAAGTAAAAAAGGCTGGTTTGATTCTGATGGGGGATTAACTTTATGCAATGTTGGCTGTATTATCAAAAATAAATTCCTTTCCCCATCATGTGGTTGATTTCACACATTTTAGAAGCTGATTTTTGTTAGATGAGTTTCACTTTTTCAATGGTGAACAGAAGCAAACTCGCACATGCAAACAAGACATGTTTGCATACACCTCTTGCCTTATGAAAATGAGAGCCTTTGAATATACAAGCATCCTGTTCAAACTATCCTCCCTTCCCACCCCACTCAGAAATGACAGTCCTAAAAGTGATCGAAGTCTAATGAAATATTGCAGGAAACCTCCTATTCATTGATTCCTGATACCTGATATGTTCGCCTCCTCTGTTTTACAGTGATGTTTTGTATATTATTAATAAAAGTTGTGTTTTCAAATTAGTTGAAACAAAAACAGAAAGTGTAAGATTTGTTTTCAAAATGTTTCTTAAAACCTAGTTTCAAAATGACACTGATGCGTTTAAAGTATGTTGGCCAAGAATAAATAGGCTACATAAGTCTGCAGGCATTTTTCATGTCTGGGCTTGTCAGTGGAAGCTCCCATCTTCACCTTTGATTGACACACACCATCTAGTGTGTTTAGTGACCACTCATTGCAGCGGCGACCCAACCACCAGCTCCATTTGGCTCCTGGAAGGTGTGAAATGGCACACTTCTCCCTGACCCCCCTGGTCTTTGTTGCTGGGATTGATTTAACAGACAGTGGCAACTCACAGGAGGTGTGAGTCCTGCTGATTATTCACCACACACACACACACACAGAGCACTGTGACACAGCAGCCAAACTCCACCCCTTTTACGCACACACTCTCACCGGTCTGACTATACAACCCTCACCCTGCCCACTGCTCCCTCAGTACGAGCCTGACTTCAGCAGGGAGAGTCGCTGCACTCTTGGATTACACTCATCCATCACAGGAGTACAGTTTGTCTTCAGAGCGGCGAAGCCACCACAGACCTCGGCAGCATGGGGAGCAGCATGTCATGTGTCCCCCAGCACAACTTCAGGTTCTCCAGCAAGAGTTTCATTCGCAGGAACAGGTAAGAATAATACAACTCTTCCAGGTATTCTTACTGTACATGCGTCAGTGTGTTCGCTCTGCACGGAGCACATGTCATGCCCTTGACTGCTGTTTGTTATTTCAGACTCTGCCTTTCAGCTGGAAGGAATTCTTGGTATTTCTCAGGGTTTGAGCAGTGGGGTGAAACAGAGGTTGTGAATTTTGCGAGGCCAGGGTCAGGATCATATGGTAAGACAGGATAGTCCCGGAGTGGTGCCCGTCTGACCAACGGTGTCAATGATCCAGTTACCATTTGCCTCCTCTTTGCATCTCTGTGAAGACGATCTGCCAGCTGTCAGCCAATCTGGTTTCCCTCCAAAATCAGGACCTGACCCTTTTCATTATCATGACCACATGTGGGCAATTATAGCCAATTAGAGATAATATCTAGTTTATGACACCTGACATATGAGTTAACAGCTTTCAGTAATCTGAAATGAAGACTTTGAACTGACTTCCATTAACGTGCTATATTTGTGAACCTACCTGGTTTTCTGTAATCCTCCAGGTTTATATGCCCGGGCATGTTACACTTGCCACAGCCTACTCTGCTGTGCCACTACATCTGATTCTAATTAGCCTCTGCTCCACTTTTCTCCTCTGTGCTGTGTGATGAGTCAGGGTCTGGTTTTGCCAAATGTGCCATGGAGCTGTTGGTTTTCAAATAGAACCTGAGATAGGGCAACCCTCAAAAAGAACGTTGAGGTTTCAAAAAACCAACGGCTCAAGTTTGAATACTGATACACCTTCCAAGTTTGGTCTGCGGTTCAGCATGGACAATACGTGCAGTGTTCTTGTTTCCTGTGTTCCCCATTTAGTCTTTGTGTTGGTGAATCAGGCCAGGCTCAGTTATTCCCCACAAAGTAGAGGAGTGAGTAGTAGTTGAATGCCACAGCAGTGAGTTGAAGAATGTGGGGTGTGCAAATCCACTACCTGTCTATTATCTGCATTCCTCTTTCACTTTGCAAAGGCGAATTGCATCAGCATGCACGGTTGTCATATATTTGTGTGTGGATGTAGTGGAATAGCATCACTGACTAAACACTAATCAATGATTGATGCTGGACATGGACTTCCTGATGAGACAGACCTTGATTCCCACCATGCAAAACAAAAGCCTGTGTTGTTGCACCGAGGGCACTGGCACACACATGTGCAGATAAGCAGATAAACTACAAGCTCAGATCGTAAAAGCAGAGTCCAAGCTTTATCATTGCGGCGAGGGAGCTTCCTCATAAAGATGTGACACTAATGGTAACAGATGAGGGTCACGCAAAACAAAGAGGGACATTGAATGCTGATTTTCCTATGCATATCCTTGCTATCAGAAACACAAGACCTGATTGTTCTTATCATTCAAATGGCTGCCATTGACGGAATGAGGACAAAGGAAGAAGCTTTGGTTAATTTATATGACACGAGACACAAATCAGTCAGTAGATTTGCTGTGAAAACTGGACTCTGGCGGCGGTTCAAGATTCAGCGTGTGACTTGGTTGCTTTGGAAAAAAAAGGATAAAAACAGAGAAAAAGTCACTGATCCTGAATTTGAAATGCAAAACAGAAGAGAGCAAAGACACTTGAATTTAGGTCAACTCTCCATTTGACAACAGTAGATGACAGTGAACTCCCATAAACAGGAAATGTTCCTTGTTGACACTGCAGTTAAGAAGTTAAATGAGCAGCCATCATAGAATAAATGGTAAACGCTGGAGGGTAACACGTGGTTTTCCTCTCTCTCCGGCAGCAGTCGCCTGTTTCGCAAGAAGAATCCCCAAGAGGGACAGGAGAAGTCCAACAGCATCATCAATATCCTGTGCACGGTCACTCCCAGGAAGGTAAGGACCTTCAAACAAAACCGCTCTCCTACACATGTGTGTGATATTTTCATTGCAGCTTCTGTGTCTAAACTTCACTATCATTACGACTGGTTGCAGGAAATGTCCCATAAAGATCTGCAGACGATAGAGAACATAAAATGGGATCCTCCCTACGACCCAGCCAGCGGCTGGAAGAAGAGCAGCATCAATGTGAAGAATTATGGACGGATGATTCACAGCTCGAAAGTTCGCTTCCGCTTCCTGCACTGCCAGGTACAAAAATCACTCTTTAATGACCCCCATGTTGAAATATCAGGAACGCAGCAATGAAAAACACAAAGCCAATCCTGTATAATCCTTATTGTGGTGAATGTGGTCATGAACAATGACCAAGCCTACAATGACACATCACGCCAGTCATCTATGTGAACCCAGCGAGTGTCAAAACAATACAAACATAAAAAACAGGTGGAGAGTCACAGGATGTTGCTGTGAGGCCATCAAAAGCTCTGAAACTGGCTGCCGGCATTGACGTGGTGGCTGAATAATACAATCAGTTTTCCGCAAAGCGGACCGCAGCTTGTGTTTGGACATGCTCGCTTCTGCTGCAGTTGTGAAACATCTCTGAGAGAAAACCTCAGGGTAGAGAGAGTTCCTCTGATCCCAGGGACTGATAGAGCGCACGGCGGCTCCTCACTGTGGGAACTGCGACTTGTCAGAGCTGTGACCCAACAGCTCTGTCAAACAGCAGGAAAGATTGATCGAGCGAGTGTCGTAACGGCTGTAAAAGAACACATTGTATTATAACAGAATACCACAAAGCAATGAAAGATGCATTACCTAAGTGTTGCCAGAGAGCAATACATGAACCACTTGCCGACTTTTAATTGTTTTTTGTGGTCGCTGATGAAGTTCCTACATTTCTGAGAATCCTAAAACTAAAACTGTCCTAAATCAGAACATTTCCTGTTGGTGCTACATGAATCAGCGGAGGCTATAAGAACAAGCTGTTCCAATATCAAATAAGACCCCGGTGGGGATTTAAAGAATACTTAATCTTATAAGGCTTATTAGGATGTCATGTATGACTTTCCCTCAAAAGAGACAAACATCAGAAAAGACACGGGCCTCCAGACACGTGCCTTTGTTTGTGCAATGGCCAATTTCAGCAACACTAAACCGGCTAATTTTACAGATTTGCCTTCTTATGAAAAGTCTATAAATTTAGCTGCCGTACTGTTGGGTGGAATCAATACCAGTGCACTCTGTGTGTGAAGTTTGAAAGCAGTGTAATACAAGAACTGCAAGACATTAATTCCTCACAGACAGGACTAATTTTGTCAGCACTGTATCTGCATCTCTAATTCTTCTGCCCTTTAACTTAATTTTCACTTACATTATCTCTGCAGGATGTGCATGACTGCTACCTGGATCTCTTCCAGACACACCTTCATTTTGTCTCCAACAACACAACCGGACTGACATACCAGGTGAGTTTCAACATACAATCCATTCTTCGAGTGAATGGTTCCTTAATATCATCTAATACCTCAGGATTGATTTCAGTTTTAATATTCCAGTGGGCCAGAGTTTCAGGTTATGTCATAGTACCATGACATGCGTACCCTGTCAACCGGCGGTGTGTTTGTAAACACAAAGCATAATTATGCTTCTTCACCTGTCTCATAAAGCTCGAGCAGCCATTAATCATCATTTTTACTGGTCTGTTGAAAGCTCGGCTCTCATGTCGAGGAGAGACAGCTCAGCACCTGGATACAGTATTAGTCAGAATGTAGATGACGGCAAATGCAAGGCAGACATGAATACATCATCGTCTTACAAGGCTTACCTCAGCACCATGGTGATTAATTTCTTTGTTAGGATTCAGAGCCGAACAGTTGGCTCAAATGGAGCAGAACAGCACGAATGCTTTTGGTGTGTGTATGAGAAAATGTCCAAATGAGCATGATAGAGCTGTTTTGTTGTGTGTGCAGGGAACTCTTCCGTTGAAAGAACTCACCATCTGCAACCTGCAGCAGAACTGCAACCACAGCCAACCCCAGGAATTCGCCTTTCAAATAAATGGTAAGTTTCAGCTTCACCCAGGAAGGACATGGGTGATTGTTGGCACCTAGCCCTGGAATGCTGTTTTAGTTTTACTGGTTGTGTTGAATTTAGATAACCAATCACTCAGACTGGAACCAGCTAATCAAGCAGGATGTTTACAGTGACTTCAAAAGAGGAAGACGTTGGATGAACCAGAGCTGGATCTCAACTCCTGCCCTCCGGCTCATATTAGTCTCAATTGAATGCTTATAATCTGTCACTATTTTCTCACCCCTGCTGGTGGGCTGCTATATTTGTCCCTCTCATCAGTTGTGGATCAAAGCAAAAATTCTCCTCACTTAAAAACCAGAAAGAAACCGCACGCTATTTTCAAGCTGCAGCATTTCCTATGTTGTCACATTCCAGTGATTCAAAAGTACCGCGACCCTCTTCACCTCCACTCAACCCCAAGACTAACTAGAGCTGGGCCCCCTTCACCCTTGGTCAGGGGGCCAAAGCAGCCTTAAAGGCCCTTCTTGTTAGACAACAGGTGCACTTAAGTCAGCCCAGCTGTCGAGCGGAAAAGCCCAGCTACCGCTCTCAGCCTTGTCACTGAGTATAATCTATGAGGCATTCCAAAAACTGCTCAGGTTAATGTCTGGTAGAAATGCCACATAGCTTTTGAACTCAGAATGGACGAAAACAATCTCAAACTTCATTTCTTTCTAATGAGATAAGCTACTGTAGTGACTAGGTGGCTTAGGTCCTTGGCTGGGAATCAATAAAATTACTGAAGTTGGGGATTAATGTTAAACTCCTGGATTAAAAAAACCTCTGTGTGAAAAGTCAGTCCCAGTCATGAAGAGTGTAAAGTTACTGTGTTTATATTCCTTTATCATTACTATCTTACTGAAATCTGAAACATATCTGCTGTCATAATATTGACACTCTTTAGTGTTGCTTTTCTCATGTCAGACTTTGCAATTTCCCGGATCAAGCTTGTTATTCTGAGGAATTGCATTTCAGCTGTTTTCATTGTTCAGTATGACCCTTTACTTACCTTATGGGAGGCATCGCCGGCAGGAAACATGTAGAGGAAGGATGACGAAACTCTGAGTCAAGTGAGAAATGTGATGTAGATATTTCCTCCTTGTCATCTGTGTCTCTCTCTCGCTGGGCTGAAAATATGAATCAGCTTCAGCGCAAAGCGGTGAGTTAGAGAGTGACGAAGCAAACGCAGCATGAGACGGTCTGTAAACATTCCCGGAAGGACATGGTTTGAATTAACGTGACTGTGGAAGTTAGATAATGATAGTTAATTACTTTTAACAATAGTTAACAAGCTCTGTAAAAGGGAAAAGTTTTGAAGGAGGTAAAAGTCTCATTATGTGCTTCCACATCACGTGTCGAAAAACACAACTTTTCAGATCAGTGCTTTGGTCATGGTCTGCAAATAAGAGCTGGGATGAAGAGAAAGTCAACAGATATGTCCAGAGTAGCTACTTAGGGAGCAGCGAGTGGGAGAGGGTTCCCAACAATTACAGTACAAAGCCATGGGGCTGGAATGAAACAGGCTATCTCTGCTGGTTATCTCTGGTATGTGTGGGACTGATAACACACAGATAGAGGGAGATTCCAGCTCTTTTCATCCCAGGTCCTGTCAGTTCCTCCTGGGTGAGCAGTGTGTGGGAGGGAGAGTCAGCCATGACTTTTAAATGCCAAACCCATCAGGTCAAGTGAGATCTTCTGCAGGAGGTCTTGCATGTGGTTTACCATCTTGAACACGTGTTAGCATTTATTGCATAATGTGTCCTCAACAGCCAGGGAAGCAGATTGCGAACACCATTAATGATTCACCACAGTGGCAGGAAGCTGTCTGGAAGAAAGGCTCAGAAAGAGAAGCCGGGGTGACGCTTTCCCTTTTTGACCTTGTGGCCTTTGCCCCCTGCAGGTGTCAGCCTTAACCCCATCATCGTCTACTGTGCCAACCAAGAAGAGATGGACCTGTGGTTTGGCCTGCTCAAAGAAAATATTGAGGCCAATGGAGGAACTGCCATTGCACCCGAAAACTACACCCGAGTGAAAGTAAGTAGAAGATCACTTTTTGGATGTCACCCTGCTCCAAATAGCCAATGTCACATTATATCATGCTGGATTAAAACAGGCTCCTGTGCTGCAGCAAAGATGAACGTGCAAGCACTTGAGTGTGGTCATCTTGTAATCCGCCCGGTGGATCTGCCAGGAATGCTTTGGCTTCGACCGCTTCTGATAAAACAGGGTGTGTGTAGATTTGGTGAGTCAAGTAGGTCACTGCCGGTTCTCCTTGAGGCCTGGATACAAGGGAGCGGCCTTGACCGCAACACCTGTGAAAAAAATGAACCCTCACATCGTCGAAGGGTTAAAGTGATGATTCCACGCCCACAGGTGGTGAAATGACTGTTGAAACACAGAAACCTAGTTGTGTCAGGACAGAAGAAAAAATAACTGAACTCATGATGCCTTATTAATCCTTAGCTTATGAGCCTTTATAATGAACAAACAACAGCGACATGCTGTGAAAAAAATCCAAATCAACATGTTTAAATTTACTTAAAGGGCTGAGCTCTGTTCATATTTGCTTTGCTGATATTCTTTCATGTGTTTCCACGAAAGCTCAACCAGGACGAGGCTCCTGAGGGCAGAGAGGAGCTGAGGAACTCCATCAACAGAGAGCCCATCTACGAGTGGGAGGGCTCCCAGCGCGACAGCCTGGGCGCCATCACCTACGTCACTAAAGTCCGACTGCAACACCTGCCCTGTCAGGTACGACATCACTGCTGCTTATCAAGGCTGAATCACTATGACCAGTCACGCAAAGCAAAACAATCTGCTCTTGCCTATTTATGGAAATATACAGTAGAGCAGACTGTAACTCATGATACATATATTACATGTTTGTAAACCCTGGGAATTTCTGACGTGATGAATACAGGGTCACATCAGCTCTGAATCCAGATGACTCACACAGTTTTCACATTTCGCAACACACACATGACCTCAACAGAATGTCAGGAGTGAGTGAAGAGGGTGGAGCTCATATTTTGGTACAATACTAGCTCTCCTGCAGAGATAATTCTATTATTATTTTCCTATCAAGGTGGAAGACCGTTTCATGCACCTGCAACCAACTAGAAAAATACACAGCTCCTTGCTAACCACATCAGACATGAGCACAAGTAAATAACGCTGATGCAGCATCATGCAGGTGCCAATAAAAACAGTAGTCATGACACGGCTTGCATGGATATCAGTGTTCAATTCTCTGTGGGAAATAGCGGCAGCCCTATTGAAGTGTGTGAGATTTAGGGCTTGGGTGTGTGAGAGGCATTTGCCCGGCTCACGCAGCGACTCGACTCACCTCACAGCTGGAATGTCAGCTGTCTGTCCGGACACACCCTCCGAGAGGGAGAGGAAACATAAACTCTCAGTCTGCCGCACCTTTAAATGCCCCACTAACTGGTTTGACTGAAGACCTTACTGGGATTTAAACTGTGCTTCTCAACAGAGGTATTAAAGGATAATAAGGGTGTTTTTATGTTTGCACCAGGTCTCACGGTTCCCTGCATGGTTCCTGTGCTTTGTATTTTTCATAGTCTTATCTCCACACAATCAGTATGGAGTAGAGTTATCGGGGCTTGTCTTCTTCAACAGAAATTGACTTTTAAACAAGGAAATGTTGCCTAAAAAGTTTTAAGATGTGCATATTGTTCTTAGAACAAGTTTAAATGAATGATGGAAAAATGATATACGAATGCAAACCAAACATACAATGGTTAATTGGTCTTACTTATAAATGGCGGCTGTATTCTGCCAATGGATAATAATTAAACACACAATTACTGCCATAAAACACAGCTACACACATATAAAGCTCACCAGCATCTATTATTTTGTGTCCACAGGAACAGAGTGACAGGCTGTTGGTAATGTACCCATCAACACTGATCATCCTATCAGAGGAGAATGATGGGCTCTTCTATAAGGTACCGCCGACCTCACTGACCTTTGACTCTGACACTTAATCATATCCTGAGCAGCCTGCAAACAGTATATTCGCTTGTGTTAACGAGTAATTATAATTACAGGGGAAACTTCCGCTCAACATGATTACTGTGACCACACCCTGCCAAGACGTCAAGCCCAACACCTTTATGATTGAAGGTAAATACACTGAGTCAATGAGCTGCTCTTCTGCGGTCTCCGTCATTTAAAAAGACATGTTAAAGGGATTTTAATGACTGTACATTCTTATGCATGTTTTACACAAAGTGGCCTTTTCCATGAATCTGCTAGCGTCACAGAGTGTAACCCTCCATGAATGAGCTGGTTTTATCCCCAGAATGACAATCTGACTATGGCACATTCCAGTGAGCGACTGGACCGAATGACAGGCTTTGTCCTCCCCCTCCTCTCTTCCCAGGGAAGCTGATCAACCCCATAGTGGTGTCGTGTCTGGATAGGACTGAGTTCTGCGACTGGATCCAGCATTTCAAAGCTGCTGATGTGCCTGTTCTCACCCCTCCGCCCCCTGTGTATGACATCATCTACACCCCGACGCACAGAGAGGTAAGACCCGCCTTCCTTCCTTTCACAGGCCAAAAACAATTACACCATTCACAGCTGCTGATGATCCGAGCAGTCCCCACCTGGTTTATAAACCTATGGGTGAGGTTGATTTAAGTATGAGGAAAAGTGATGAATTAGACTGAGTAAACAGGCCATGCCTCTTTTGTAAATTTACATTCAGCATGACAATGAAATGATTTACAACTACTACTACTGCCAAATCAACATTCAAAATAGATGTTTAAAAAGGAGCAAGCTTTGCTCATTCGCTCCCAGTCACACTCCTTAATTTGAATATTTTTTGTCCTATAATGTCCAGGCTCCACAGTTCGACAGATGGAGTGGAAACAGCCAAGGACGAGCCGAGTCTCTCAAGTTCGGTCAGTCACCGAGTGCACGCGGGTCCCACAACCTTCAGCTACCCATTCACGAAGACAACCCTCTCTCGCCAGGATACTCTGAACCCCTCTGTGTAAGTCAGCTGAACTAATAAACTGAAGCAAACACACTGACACTCCAATATTTGCACAGATATAAATGTGGTAGCTGTATGTAGCTAAAATAGAACTTGTGTTTGTTTTGGTGGAGTTGAGCAACAACACCTTTCTAATTATTAAGCAAGGTCTAGAGATTAAACCGCTCCTGTTACAAAGGCTCAGGTGATGATCCTCAGGCCTTCCAGTTAATGACATCATAACAAAGTCAAGAATTTTCCTCAAAACAACATCTACCCATGAAACAACTTTTGGGTGTAGTGAAATAAGTGCCCCTTGCAGTACATGCTGATTCAGCCCTGAAAGGTTTGCATGGAGGAGGGGTTGGCTATGTAGGCCGTCTGCCCATCCAATTAGCTTAAAGTGAAGAGGGCTCAGTGCCCAGAAGACATGTTGTTGTTCAGCTTCTGACCTGTCCCACTGCCCTCTCAGCTGAACTGATGATCTTTTCTCTCACACTCAGACAACTGTGTTTGCTAAAAAGCAAAAATCTGCTCTAGAGGAGAAACATTTATATTTGTTCTACGAGGACCCGATTGTTTAAAACCCTGATTCTGCCACAGTTCTAAAGCCACAAGTCTTGGCTGACTTTTGCCGTGGGTGTGTTTGTTGTCCTTACAGTACAGCTCCAGTCGTCCCTCCTCGACTGAGACCGCCCGCCTGGGCAGCAGGACCAACAGCGTGTCTTCCCACACCAGGCCCGAGCGCGACCTACGACCTTTGTCACTCCGCTACTCCTCCCCCCAGCGCGGCTCCTACCTCCAGCCCGTGGAGACCTCAGTGCTGTCTCAGATCTACAGCACACCCTACCCTGGCCTGCATCGTGCCAGCCCACAGCGGCTGGAGAAAGCCCCGCTTGTCAAGGTAATTCAGTCTGCCGTCTAACGTGATAACCAAATATTCCCCTCGAGACTGTTGACTTATTTTACATGTCATGTGCCCAGTAACTGGAATAGAAACACCAAGCAGTGAGACAGCTCATGATGTATATGGTGTTAACAAATGGGGGCATTTGTGCAGAATTGAGTTTGAAAGATCGATCTTCTAGATGGTCAAAGGAATGAAAGCTCAATTATAATTCATAAACAATTATAATTCATAAACAAAACTTACAACAAACATTTTCATCTCATCTCTTGGTGTTTTTACCTAACTCCCTTTGAATCTCCTGTGATCAGTCTAACAGCTGGAGCACCCCTCAGACCTCCCTCAGCTACCTGAACACCCCTCAGCGCCACTCAGACATGTGCGCCCCGCGGCAGCCTCTGTCACCCCTGTACGATGAGCCCTGCAGCCCCGAAATCTACTCCCTGGATGAGGCCAGGCCAGTGGTAAGTGGGTCAATGATACTGGATCCATAGGTTCAATTTACACCTGCACAGCCTGTGTGATATCAAGCAGTGTACGCACACATACACATGAATGTACATGAAAAAAATTGAGAAAGATCAGGCGTCGTCAGTGCAGCCACCCACAGGAATGTAACATGCATGTAGGATATAACCGGTACTAAATCTAAATTCAGAAACAACTTGTCTCATTATTCTTTGCTAAATTACCTCAAAACAGCTGCGTTAAAAGAGTTAAGATAGAACAGGAGTTATTTCTACATAATTTTATTAACTGCACCCTATTTGATCTATTTGACAACCATGTGAAATTATACTTAATCCTAATCACCTAAACTCCTGTTCTTCATGCTTATAATTTCATGCCTCCCTCTGTTCTACAGCAGCAGAGCTGGCAAGAACCCATTCAGCACCACCACCTCCAGCAGGGTCCCCAGCTCCTTCCCTCCCACTTCCAGCTCCGCACACCTCCCATGGGCAGGCGCTGCAGGAGGAGCCTGGTCCTAACCAACTCCCAGGGTCAGACTCTGGGCCTGGAGCTGGAGACTCCTCAAAACCAAGCGGAGCTCAGGGCCGAGGCCGTGTCAAGGCTAAAGCTGCTGCCTCTGCCCGGCCAGCTGCAGGAGCAGGTGAGAAACACACAGATGCTCGTCTCCCAGGACACTCTGGTTTCTGGAATGCTGTAGTACAAAGTGCCACGTTGGTGCGCAGTGTGGTGGCAGGACGTGTGTATATACTTGTTCTGCAGGTGATATTTGAACAGGTGCAAATGAAATGGATATTTTAGGGAACATGAGAATGTTTGTTATAGCTGCTCACAGGAAGTAACTTTCTTATGTTTTCACATCTGTTGATAGATTGTCCTCCCGTCGAGCTCAGTGAGGAACACCTCTCAGATGCCTTATGGTTACTCACCAGGTAAGAACTGAAGACACGCAGTCACAAACCTTCCTCTGTTTATGTTTATGTGTGGACTCAGAGTTCAAATATGTTGGACAGTTTATAGTAACTGTTTATATGGTAACAGCCAAAAAAATGATTTGACTAATTAAAAAGTTCTCATCGTGTCAAACAAAACAAGGCTAAATAAAATGCACATTTCTGCTGAGAAACAATTGGCCCTGTTTCAAATCACAGCTATAACACTGTGGCATCATATTTCCTCACACAGTGTGAGCCATGAAAGTCAACACAAGTCAGCCGCCTTCCTAAATACCACCAAGGACACAGAACATTGCTGACAGTCCTTTACACCTTAAATTAAACACTGCATGCGCTTTGGATTGATTGAACTCTTGGGTCTGTCAGCAGGTACGCAGAAGGCTGAAGGCTACAGAATTGAAAGTGCAGGAAGTGCGCAAATGTGCCAATGAAATGGAGCTTAGTGCAGCTCTAAATGCCATTTGTGCAGATGTCCCATGTGGGGGAAGCCCGGTGTAAGAGAACACTGTTTCTCAGACAGGATTTACTCCTGCACTGTGATTGACAGCACACAACTGCACAGGGTCACACACTTATCTATAGACTCTTATCACAAATGAAAGTAGAGTTTACCTGATAACTGTATCTACAGATTTACAGATTAATTCTATCACACTTCATGACAGGTTGCATGTCTCTGTACGATTACAAACAGAATATAAATAACAAATGCAGGTGGTGTAGTAGTGGCATGTTACGCTACCGGTTTTACAGTAAGATTATATGTTGGCACTAGGCCAATCAGACTATAAGTCCATTGGGACTGTGTGCAAGTTTATTCAGTCAGGACGAGGCTTGTCTTTCATTGAATCTTTTCTCGCTCCTATAGATCACCACTCGTACCTTGAACCCACAGACCCAGATGATCAGGAAATGGACTATGACAACATTTGGGAGTACGACTGTGATACAGGAATGATTCAGCCAGCGTCTGGTATTTCGACACACTGGACGGGATTAGACTTTGGGGCCAGAGGCCTTGGTGCCATGGCAACCCAGCAGAGATGGTCATAAAACACAACAATAGCCCGGCACTCGTCTGGACGTGTGCAAACAGCAGATCTCTATCAGAGAGATAATAAAAGCCAACGAGCGCTGCCTGTGTTGCTCCTGCTGCGTACAGTATGAGCTGACGGATCCCATGAACTGCGTCGTTACATGTCGGGTAGTCAAGCAGAGGAATGATGAGCGCAGGTATGAAGAGGAACCGGCTCGAAACAAAACACAATGAGAGTAATGACAGACTTCAACTCTCTGTTTGATGTAGCATTTAAGACAGAAGACAACAGGATGTACATACTTTTTAAATGTATTATATAATTGCACTAAAGGTTTCATATGTAGTGCAACAATCTCCTGTTGTTGTTTTTTTAAGTTTAATGTATTATCTAACATGCTGTCCAGTTTTCTTATTATATTTTTGTTTTGTTTGTCATTAAAGCTATAAAAAGCATTCCATCAGGGCTTGTTATAGTAAAGGATGTACAAATATTTTTGTAAATGTTGTAGATTTATTTTATTATGTTATATTATTGAGGCAAATAGACATGGCTTCAGCTGACTGCCTTAAAGGTGCTAATAATACTACTACAGAGTCCTGATACATGTGTAGCTTCCTTTTTTCATTTTTGTTTGTGGTGTTTATTTATATTTGGAAATAAAGCTGAAAAAATTCATCTACAAGTTCATCTTTTCTTGTCTTGTTCTCATGATGCAATTAAAGCATCTATGATGGATATTTTTATAATGTCAATGCAGAAAAGGACAAAGTGAAAACTATATTCTCATAGTGAGAACTGGTGAATTATTACGATCTCAACTGTATGGAGCCTTATAAAGAGTTTGAATTAAATTTTTAGGTAGCCAGACCAAAACTTTACTGTTCACTCACTTTGCACAATCAACATCAGATTGACAAAATTAGTAACTACCTAGTGAATATAGTGGAGCATTTAGCAACTAAAGAGCTGGATATTTCCCTTAGGACTTGGTGGAAACCAAAACCTGAGATTGAATATTGAACTTCCACTCATCAGGTGGCCACCTGAAACAACTCCAAATGTTCTCCATGTCAACTTATAAGTTGATGATATGTTAATGTTGTGTATTTACTTTGTTATACGTTATACAGTAACATTATGACAAATAACATTCAGTATACTACTAAAAGGCCGTATTAAAGAAAAGCACTTTGAGTTTTAGGAGATATAAATCAAATAAATAATCTAATAATTAACATAAGGCCTTTTTTCCCCAGTATGTATTTTTGTTCAAACCTTCTCCTGTACAGCCTCCATGTGTGAATCATTGAAAAGAATAACTCAGTCATCAGATGCACTATTTTTCCAAAATAACCTCAAAATCTAGTGAGCTGAGTGTTTGTGTTGTGAGAATATTGAAACAGCTTCATGTTTGCTCAACAGCAGGACACTTATTAGTTTGTAGCTCAACTTCGCCATCTGCTGGAGAAAAATATGTATGATTCTTAAAGAGGAGAAGATCTACTGTGACAACTTGCCAATAATGTTGAATAAGTTTATTTTTAATCAATTAATTAATTAATACCTACATGGGGTAATAGTGATATCATCAAAGCGAAAATCAAGTACTGTAAATAACATAAGCTCACGTAAGAACCTGTGATGCTCTGGGTTCTTACATGTGTTTATGTTGCCCTCTAGTGTTGGAATAGGAAGAGACATAGCACACATCTCATAGGTGCTGTTTACTGCAGTTAAACTGAAGGACATCAACACACACACATATGACAAAAAACTGTACAGTCATCTATAAATTATCCATCACAAAATTAAAATGCCCTTCATATATATACATAATTGATACTGGCACAGAATACAGTCCCTTTTGCAACAGTGTTTTGTTAATTTATGATTTTTGATTATTGTTATCCGAAATACTTAACACAGTTGCTTTGGATAAAAACATCTGCTGAACGAATGTAATGTCAAACTCCTCAAGTGCCTCAAGTTAATCCCTTTATCACATGATCATCTAACCTCTTAACTCTGTACATCTCTGAGCAAACCTGCTTCTAATCCTCTGTCAGCACATACTCAAACCTTATTTACAAATGTCTAAAGCCATCTTTCTGATGACTATACATGTCTTCACTTGCCTTTGGTAGTTTCGCATTCCATGTACATTCTGTCAGACATTACAGGGTTAAATGAAATTAATTTAGCAAGTGTGCAAAACAACTGCTATTAAATGAACCCCTCAATTATAGTGCAAATATGTGATGCAAACATGTAACAACACATCAAGCATTTTAAGTTCCTCAAAGGCCGAGGTCCTGCACTGGCTCTTATAGGCGATCATGGAAAATTTTAATTTTAAGCGTGACGTATTCAGAGGCAGAGACATCAAGAATCAGATGGGGTGGTGCAATGCAATCTCCTCTCACTGGCTGCCGCCTCCATCTTGACGTATTTACGCAGGTATCGGATGGCCGACAGAGCGCTTACATTGGCCAGCAGAACTGTGTGAACATACATATGGAAAGTGATTCATCACACCAGTCATGAGACGTTGCAACACAACACTGAATTTAACTATTTGTGCAAGGGTTTGTGACCTGGGTTTTATTTCAGTTCTTTGTTAATTCTACCTCAATATTTACATCATTACAGCCTCAGATTATCATAAATGGTCAGAGTCCTTATTCTCCCTATAAAGCTGAAATTAACAGATTTCAATATAAAATTCAGTCAAATGAAACATGGATAGTAATATAGTACCTGAATAAGCATCGGCTTGGTCACTGCCATCTTAAAAAAAGTATTTAAAAATCCATGGTTTTCAGTTTCATTCATGATCACTAATGATACATATGGACACACGTACCAGCCTTCCAGGCGTCTCCAACTTGTGGGTTTGCAGTCTTCAGCACCCACGAAGCAAATGCAATACAAACCAGACACATGTCTGACTGTCTGAGAGGCAGGAGGGAGACGTCCAACCCTTTAAAGAAAGTGACAGAGCATTAAAGAAAATGCCATAAATCATTCAGTGTGTCTCACAAAATGATAATAATCATCCATAGATGAGTGCAGTGAGAGGTCAAGGGTATTATAATTGGCACAAACACACAAACAGCTGAGCAAAGACCCCAGTAATATGTTGGGACTTCCTGTTGTGTCACACTGACCCGGCCAAATCCCAGCACCTGCACACATTACCGTGATTCAAATACACAAGGCTGCCTGATGCTACTGATGCTTGAAAACAGGACTCTAGGTCTCAAGGTCAGCTGCTGAACTTTAGAGGCTGAGCAGTTTGGAAGGTGTCTCAATTACAGTTTACTGGAAATTTAAGAAGAGGGATTTACACACACATAGACTCCCCAAGTTGAGGTATTTTCATTTCCCTTCGCAGACAAGCACAAATTAGAGTGCTCAACCGGCAGCTTAGAGAGGACACTCATTGAGTGAAGTCAAGTTATCACGTACAAGTGCTCGTCTTGGCTTTCACTACTACATGCCTGCAGTCCAGCCAGTGTCCTCTGACAGCTGAGGAACTGTAAGACACTCCGAGCCGGTCATGACAGTAACAGCTGACCGAGGGGACGACATATCCTACATTACAAAGGTCCACATGTGAGGACGACACACAGAGCTGAACTGAAACAGGTTGAATGCATCATTACTATTATTAATACACATCATTTGGCTTTACAAGCACTCTATCAGACTGTGACCCTATCACTAAGCATGAAGAGTTGAACTGAAGTAAGAGCTGCGTTTCCATGCCAACAAACAACATCACCTGTTGACTACTGAAACAAATCAATTTGTGGTTTGCTAACAGTCTAAAAACATTTACACATTTGTTATATCTTCACTTAAAAAGGCAAAAAAACATCACATGTGGAGACTCATAGTTGATGCATTGTCCTCTAAGTGGAATCTCAAACTGTGTGTTCTGCTTTGTGATGGGCGATATTGGTTTTCTGAATTGATCGGGATCTGAATCAGGTATCATAAAGCCTTTCAATGCTGATACTGTACGAAGACATTTCCACTTTAACTGTATAATCCTCCATAATGACCGGGGCAGCATGTTAAAACTAATTCTTATCTATAATGATGCATCACATTTTTCATTGTGTGAAACTGGACTTACTTGGATTTGCTGTCTGTAAGTCTTGGCATCTGAAAGGCTGTTGAGCTAGTTGTCTGGAGATCCTGTCCTCCAGGTGGTAGAGAAGCGGATCAGAAAACAGGACATCTTGGTTTCCCAGAGCGTTTATAGGATGAATTGTCCTTCGAAGGGATCTGCCGCTTTGCCTCACAGGTAAAAGAGGGTTTGAGGTAGTCTGCGTCTGGACTGTAGATCCGGCGAAGCTAAAATTCCTAAAGGAGAACGTGTTTTTCCAAAAGAAATTCTGTCTGAGGTCTCCATCTGTGAAGAAGTTCTCATACACGTCTGTACAAATCTTAGACGCACTCGATGTTCGGCTGAACCTGTTCACCACTCTCACGGGGCCGCTGTTATCTTCTTCATCCGACTCCACAGAGGAATCATCAGAGGACGAAGATGCAAAGAAGTGATCGTAAGCCTCGGGGAACTGGAGATTTCTGGTAGCTGAGCGAGAGCAGGAAAAGACAGGAACCAGTGCGTCTTTGGCCTGATCCTCTGCTGTGATGAGAGGGTAGAAAAAGGTTTCTGTATCAAACTCAGAGAAGAAATGGTCGTAAGTTTCAGGGACAGAATTTCCATCAGTGTAGCAGGCGGGTACATTATCTGTGGTCGCCTGGCTGGGATCTGATTGGTTTCCGCCAAAGAAGTACTGATATATATCTGCGAAAGAGATTCTGTAACCGTCTGCCGAAGATGGAGCTGAACGGCCTTTGTCCTGCTTAGACACATCATAGAAATAGTCTTTTTCTAATCCTCCTTCATCTAAGGTTCGTAAAGTTTGTCCTTTCCATGTGTAGCTCAAAGACTCCAATGCGTGCAGATTGTGCACGCTTACATTTTTATAAATCTTTCTGAGGCAAGCTTGAGAACTTCCAGTGACAACCGGTTGAGAGATTGCACTAACAGACGTCAACATCATGTTCTCTGGGTAAATATCAGCACCTAGACTCACCGAGACAGGTTCGCTCTCCCACGTGAAACCTCTGGAAGATACAGAACCTGAGCTTGAACCTACAGAGGTCAGATTGCTGGATGTGTCGTCTTGGATTTGTTCAGGCCTGGACTCATCCAGCTGAGTGAAAAAGCCTGAATCCGTCATAGCCGACACGTCAGTCTCCTCACGTTCCTGTAAAGGCGGGAGGGAGCCGGGCAGAGCAGCTTTGCTCATCATTCGTAAACCCAGAATATCATTGATTGTCAGCTTCTCCATGTCACTCCAAAAAGAAGACATGGCAAACACTGAATGCTTCGAATCTGGCGCATTTTCAGGTTCACATCCTGTTTTAGATGCTGCGATGGCGTCTTCTGCTTCTACCACAAAATCACACTTTGAATCTGTTATGTCTTTTAATCCAGACTGACTTCGTCCCTCCTCAGGTTTTACCAGTGTTAGTGATGTTTTTTCTCCTTGACTGACAGATAAACAAGAACTTGACATGTCTGTGATATTGTCATTTGAGAGCGACATGACTGATTCTGTGTCCAGAGTACAGCAGGATGACAGTGGTGTAATATTTGAAGGACTTGTTAGTAAATCTTCAGACATGGATGATTCAGTTTCTCTTTTGCTTGTTAGATTCATGTCACCTGATAAAAAGGGATTCCCATGATGAAAAGCTTGTGATGCTTGTGATGGATTTTTAGACAGACAGCATTGATCGGGCAGTGAGTTGCTGTTATCTAATGTTAATGTAGCAGAGTCCACTTGAGTGAATTTTGTGTCGTCAGAACTGCTCAGACCATTTGCAGACAGAGGAACGTGAGTCTTTTCCAGTGTGGCTCTATACTGGTCTGTGTAGAGACAGTCTCCTTCCAGCTGTTGTTGGGGCTCAGCCTGCCTTTGACACAGTGTGTGGTTGCCTCTGCCAGAATTTCCAGCCTGTCCAGCCAGGACTGACTTAGCGGCGGATAGGTTGTCGTTTTGGCTGATTTCCACTGTGGGATCGTTTGACTTGGTGCTGGGTAAAACACTGTGAGTTAGTGATTTGACCTCTGCTGTACCAGACTGTTCATTTTCACAACAAATGATAGCATGAGTTGTTTTATCAGGCTGCTGGGGACTCGCTGCATGAGCGTCCTGTCTTTCACAGTGTGCTGTTTCTGTGTCCAGCGTTGATTTGGTTACACTGTCAGTAAGTGAAACTGGCAACCGAGGATGCTTATTCAGGCCTGTTGATTCTTCTGCCCATAATTTTCTGCATGGCTGTGAGTTCGTTGCCACATTACCACCGCTGTTTGGTGCCGACATTACACTGTCATTAGCTTGAATCAGAGGGGTGACTGACATGTCGTTGGCTGCATTATATTCAGCCGAGCCTCTTGCTTTGAAAACGCTCATTGGTAAATTCTGACGTGAGGGACTGTGCTGAGAAAGATCTGCTTTTATCTCCTCAGCAGATATCTTCACTGAGAGACTGCTGGTAGCTGAATGTGTAGTTAAAGAGTACATAGCACTTTTTTGTGGCTCATTTAAATAAAATAAATTAACATCCTCAGACACACACAGACCTGCTCCTCCTCTCCATGCACACTGCTCTTCCTCTGAGTCACTCGGCTTGACTACAACCTGCCTGTCATATCCACACACACTCTCGGCCGGCTCGGCGCTGAGTCGCCTCTTCTTCCTCCTCTTCCTCCTGACAGAGGCAGACGGAGACGACTCTAGGCTTGCTGGTTTGTTTGTGCTTGTTGCATCTGACTGGGAGACATTGGGGTCTTCCTTCCAGGTAGCGTTTGTCCCCATTTCGAGATTGCTCCATGAATCAATGCTGCACTTTTTACTGAGAGTTAACCGACCTGTTGATAAATCCTCCAGCCTTGCATCATCCAGAGGTGTGCACGTTTCCACCTTTATTACTTTGTCAGCATGAGGTGTTGTTTCAGCCCTGTCTGGTGAGTCATGAGACTGACTCTGCTGTGTTGCCTCATTTAGTCTGGTTTCTGTGCAGGCTTCCTCTATGATGAATAACTGTGTGTCGGCTGATTTGTTGGTCTTGAACACTGAGTTCATGGCTGCAGGTTCAGGGGAAGCGTTGCAAGCAGGCTCGNGTCTTGTACTCTGAGTTCATGGCTGCAGGTTCAGGGGAAGCGTTGCAAGCAGGCTCGACTTTTTTCATATTTTTCATTATGTTGATGATGGTGTCGACAGGCTCTGTGGTCTCTTTGCCAACTGCTGTTTCACCCCTGGCAGGCAGAGAGTTTAACTTGGGGATGTTTTTTGGCAAAGCAGATCTGCTGGCTTGCTGCCCATCACTACAGCGCTCGTCCTCCTGTGCTGCCTCTCTGATTTTTCCAGCTCTCACTTGGCTCAGCTCAGGAAGCCTCTCAGCCTCTGTAACATTTTTCAGCCCTTCAAAGAATATATTGACCGACTGCAGATGTATATCCTCCTCGCTGCCCGAGAGGATGCTCTCCATTCCACCGACGCCGTGGGTGCTGAGGTAATGATCCACAGGAGAGCCCTCACAGTCTGGGGGGCCGTCGATGGCGCGGTCGACCTCTGAAAAGTCCGACGTTACGTCAGCTTTCTGAACCCTCTTAGCGAGAATGGACCCTGTATCATCGATGTCACTCATCCCTGAGTCATCCAAACCTGCTAATGAAGGAGGAAGCAGGTTGCACTCCTCACACTCGGCGAAGAAGCATTCCCAGTCCCGGTCACAGATCTCCACGCTGTATTCAAAGTCTTCCATTTGTCTTAGAGGCACAGCACAACCTGCAAAACAATAAAGAGCACTATTATTTTAAAAGCCTTCACTGGCAAAAGTGTTTGTATTTCTTTCATTATGTTTATCATTTATAAATTTTCTGAATTTAAATCGCAGGCATTAATATCAAACCATAAGCTACAACAAGACAACTAAACTAGATGAACAAGACAACTTAATCAATAGACGAATAAATTTAAGTAAAAAAAGACACAAGCGCAAGCATGCTGATTTTAATTGTATGCTATTTTGCAGCGCAATGCACGATATGGACACAATATAATTTAATATAATACATATAATATAATATATTGTAAGGATGATCAAACCCTAAGCTACCACAATACAACTAAAATAGATAATCAAGAGACTAATAAACCATTATACGATATAATAGAAAACATGCCATCAGTTAAATTAAATTCAAATATTAATCTTCATTTCTAGCTGTCTGTATATGCACTTGAACAACTTGCACATCCACACAGGTTTCCTACCTGCTTCAGCTGTGGTCCTGGTCTATCGGAGGTGAAGGGTTAGGGAGGTCTGGTGTCTCAGCAGCACCATGTTGTATGTCCTTTGGTGGGCGTTCTTTCGCGCGGGTATGCGGCACAGCGAGCCCCATGATTTGATAAATATAGAGCGGTGCTTCTGATCACGTAATACACGCAATGTTCTTAGCCATCTCCAACAGAGGCATAATGTTTCAGAGCTTTAAATAGACTCTCCAGCAGCAAAGTGCTTAACTGGTTACACAGTATTTTTAATTGTGCTATTTTAATATCGATAATTATAATAAAACTAATCTAGGTGATGTTCCTGTTTGTTTTAGGCCTTTTTAAAATGAATTCAGTATCATGATATTTAATCAAATGAGTGATAAAGAGCTCAGCAGTCAGGGCCTGAGCAGATGAGGGTGACGTGTGTGTCGGTCAGCTGATACTCACTGTGTGATGTCCGGGCTGACGGTGGATCTGAATCTTTCCCATGAAATGTTTCCAGACGCTGGAGCTGCATCATTTCCCACATGAACCTATGTGACAGAAATTAAGAAATGGCTTCATTTGAAAAACAGAGAAAAACAGAAACTGGTTGTACTTTCTAAAAAGACATGTCATACTTTCAGAGGGAATTTGTAACTTGTAACTAAAGGCTTTATTACAAAGTCCACCTCTCTTCTTATTGTTCCTTCACTTGGATATTTGAGTCTGACTGCAGCTTAGAAAAGTGTGATGTGGAAATCTGAAACCAACAGTTTACACACACTGAGAATAGATGTCTCAGTGAAATAGGAGACGTCTTGTCTGGCAGTTAAATGTTTGAATTCAAAAGATATTTGCATGTTTATAGATTTCTGTATTTTCAATGATGGAGAAGGAACAGGTGTAATTTTCAGACTTTTTAAAACAAAATTTTTTTTGCAGGGGAACCATATCAGAAACAACTTATAATTCTGAACTAATAAAGTATTTTTATTTTTTTTAACATGTCTGGGACGGAAATATTCACATGAGCAACTATGAATATTAGTACGTCATTAAGAAGAACTTCTACTATACAATAAGGCATCAAATCTAAACATTTGTTGATGGATTTTGGCACAGATGCCTTGCAGCTATTTTCCAGAAGGTAAGTGGTCCTTTTGAAAAGACAAAAGACAAGACAGGCTATGCCAGAGGATGTACACCACTCATGTCTTTTTCACAATTTAGCAACCAGAAATCTTTTAATTAGTGCATTATTAATTATCTCTAAAGCTTTAATATGTGCTTTAAGCTATTAGTGCGGCCTCTAAACCCTTTATAAAATATACTTTTGAGAGACTACAGCAAACCAAAAGTCTCATTTACGAAATATTTTAAGCTCAAAATTCCTCTTAGTTCCTTTTTGCAGGCAGTTAAATGTGGTTGAAAGCACCAGAAAAAAAGTGAATGATTGAGCTTAGATGCTTATACTTTTCCTAAAGGTTAAGTAAAAACTTCTCTGACCAAAAGGGTCATGCAGGGTTTGACTTCTTATTTTCCTCTATTTGTGATCTTTTCCTTCTCCTGTGTCTGCTTTGCTTTCGATAGCTACAATCATAAGTGAATCTATTTCCTCATTATACATTTACAATGTTTTTCCAATTCAACTGGAGGAAAAAAAGAACATTCTGTTGAGCAACTGGAGACACTTAGATATTTGAGTAGTTGAAATTATGACTAAAACCAGGGCTTACTTTCTGCTTGAATGTGAAATCTATCATTAGGGAGGACGGCTTATCTGAGAGGACTTGAGCCTTTGTTTACACCTATCAGTAAGACTTAGTAAGGACAATGTGATTACGGGACCATCCTTGCTGTCTAAATGTCACTGACACTAAAAGATACAAAGATAACCTATCAGTCATGATCTCATTATCAACTGTTAAACTGTGCTTAACAGATGCCTAATGTGCCTTAATGGCAGTTGAATGTATTAATTAATGGTGACGGGGTCCCACAGGTACACAAGTACTTCACATATATATTTTATTGCTTGCTAAATTATATCGTGAATTAACTACATACAAAACGTGTGAAAGTCTTCACAATAAAAGTCTCAATGTTGCAGCAGGTTAAGCTTTAAGTATGACAGAACATAAAAGTTGAAATTTGGGAATTTATTGCATTTGTAAACACTCACATCTCCCACATTTTCCTTCACAGCGTCACTCGACATTCAGAATTTGCATTTCACACTTTCACAGGCTGTAACTACAGCCTTTATTTGCCTAATTTTCATCACTATAGATATTTATGAGAAAACAGACCCTCTAATTAGCCAAACCACAGCCTGGGCTGTGTGCCCAAGAGGGCTCTCTCAATTCATCAGCTGTGATAAAGGGAGACAAGCCAGGGCCTGTGTGGCTGCTGCACCTGGGGCAGCGGGCCGTTTTGACACGGGTGGGATTCTGTTTCCATCAACAGGATTAGGCTCTTATGAGTCAGTTCTTGGAGTTAAGATTGGAATCTGTTTGGGCTGTTTCACAGCGGCTAATGCGACAGAATTTCACCCTAATTGTTTACCGTGTCAGCTCCGGCAATTCAGCGTCAATTAAACAAAGCCCAGTAAACAGACACATTCAGCCGCAGCTCAGTGACACGATGTTTAAACAGAGAGAGTTTGTGTATGGTCCCGTTACCAAGCATCCTAGTTTGGTGGCATCTAACACGGGTGCAAAGTCTTAATTGTGGCAAAGTAAAGGGTAGAAAAACAGAATACGGCAGACAAAGATTTCTAATTTGGATCTTTTGGGGACTGTTTGAAAGCATACTGGCGATTTAGTAATTGACAAATGCCACACAGGTTGACACCTTACAGGACGGCTTAACTGCTAAGATAAGAGTTCAAAACTATTTGAGACAATGAGAGAAAAAAGTACTTCAGCTGCAAAAAAAGGTGTGAACTAATGATTTAAAACTGGACTGGGTCTAAATAGGAATCACAAATTAACAATCTTCAGCTTAGTTAGCAGTTATTGTTCAAGAAGTAGGCTTAACAGGATATAGCAGTTTCTCTAATTGTTTTCTCTTATTCAATGAAAAGTGCTGCAGTATCCGAGGGAAGATCTTTATTGCAAGAAAACATAAGTTAAACAAATGATTATTTTATTGCTCAGAGGCCACATTTAAATTAAATATGCATCAGTTAATCATGAACGTTAAAGCATGTATTTGAATTAAAGTCACCTCTGTTCACCTCTTTTCCAGTTTTTGTAGGAACACTTGAATTCATGTGCCTGATTAGCTAAAAGCTGCTCTTTAATGTGGTAATTGGCTATTTGAAACTGGTCTTGTCTCCCGACTATAAGTCTTAAACTGGTGCTACCTGTGGCCTGGTGGTTTGTCCTCAGCTCAGAGAAGGGAGTGCCTGCAGGCCCTCAGCAGGATTATGCCTCCTGACAATGGTGAGATTTGATCAGGCGAACTGAACAAAACATCATTGTCCTCAACTCAAATGTCACAGACAACACAGCAGTATCGCTGTTTGAGCCTTTTGGGGGTCATGTCAAAATCTGCAGACTGTACCTGAAGGCTGCTGTACCACACTGTCACTTGGTTTTAATGGGAAGAAACTGGGCTGGTCTCAATGGAGGATACAAGTCTAGTTACAACATTGTGAGAAGTGTTCACTTCAAATTAGACACAAATATTCTAAGAGCTGCTTGTGCCTGGAAATAACATAATAATTGAACTTCTTACTGTCAAACTGTGGGATGACCTCGATGACTTTAACTCAAGGATGCAGCATTTCTTCTCAACCACAAGAGGGCGCCAACCACCGCCTGAGACCAAAATGAGTCGATAAGAGAATAAGCTCCACCGGCGTCTTACAATAATGTTTGGTTAAACTATTTAGGTCTGTCACTGAAGCAAAAGCAGCGATACACCACTGTAAAACGCTACAAGTAAAACTCTTGCATTTAACATGTTACTGAGTAAACGTAAAGAAATGTTGGGTCTACTCACCAAAAGCACAACGACTTCTTTTTCTGATGCCTGAAGATGTTGCCCCTGGTCAAGATGGATGGATGAATTTCACTGACCATACATTGTTTACTATTTTAAAAAAAATATCATAAAAAAAAAAATCATATTTTTTAAGCTCCTCAAAGACTCTTTAGGCAAAATCTCACGGTCACCCATGATGTCATCACACAGGTGCTGTCACTTACCTGCCTGATAAGACCCCTTCTGGTTACTGTGTGGAAGAGCATCTTGATTGACATCTCCATCTGTGCTCTAAAAGTTAAAATGTACCTGTTTTTATCAGTATTAATAGTGCTTTGGTGAGTTTGTTCAATTCTTGCTCCACCCAGTTTTGACCTGAACAGAGGTTTAATCAGCCAAATAGACACCTGTGCAGCTGTGCAGGTTTTTTTTTTTTTTTTTTTTTTTAAATCTACAAGAAGTTAGTATCCAGAACTGTCGGAATAAAATGGGAATAGTCAAGTAAAGTATCAAAAAATTGTTCTAAGGAACAGCACTTGCATAATTTTACTAAGGTATATTTCACTGTTGTAAATAGGAGAACCTAATGTTGCATTTCCTGTAGTGTGTGCAACAAATAAATGCATCTATTCCTCAATTGAAACAGGACCCAATATACTCATAATTAAAATAATTATGCAATACAGCAAAATAAAAAAAGCGACTGTTTTAAGAGGAAAAATATCCAGTTTGACTGATAATCATTTTCTATAGTTTCTATCAAGAATGACATTGAAATTCCCCTAATACCAGCATGCTGTGTGTAATTCTATAATCTTTCTCTGCATATTGTTTTGATAGGAAACTGAGCAGACTTGCTGAGAGCTATGATATATATTACACAATGCACAAAAGATTCTTTCACAGTGTGCAGAGTCATTTTATCTTCACAAATCCAATACTTGAATCTATTGGTGCCATGTCCATTGCTTCCTTCGACCTCACCAACATGCACACAACCACATCATTACACATTAGCTGGTGTCAATTTATTTTTAGACCTCCCAACAGCGGGTCAAATTCTTCTTTCAGTTTCCAGCCTTGAGGCAGTCTGACTCCTTGCACATAAAACAATTTAGCCCATTTTCACCACTTCTTCCCTTGAAGTGAAACAGCTGAAGTGATTGTAATACGAGCCGAGTGAGACCTACACTTTGCTGAAGCTGAACAGTGCACAATTAAGGCAGCAGACGCGTGACATCAGCTATGTGCCCGAGGTGTGGGGTGACCCTGGCCGACTCTGGTCCGCCTCTGGTCTCTGTCTGCCCCGTACACATACAGCCCCACAGGCCTCATTGGCTGGGTTAATTGGTGAAAGACAGCCGACATTGTTCACGTCATCTGCCTTGAACAGCAGCTTTTTAATGCTATAGTGACAATATTAATATCTACTGGGTTGTGTCCATATGTCGAATCAAAGTCTAACATGCATTAACTTTTATCATCTGTTAATCTACCTTCCTCTTCTCCTTCTTCTTCATGACTATGAAGTATTGTTTGTCGTGAAGTATTTTCAGTCATAAATGTTTCTACATATTTTTAAATGCGACCATTCCTAAAAGCTTTGACATGATCCTTTTGTTTAAGATGTTAAAAAGAATCCCCTGTATCTGCTTTTCAAATAGGACAATAAAAAATTATTTTCCAAAAAGTTTCAAGATTGTTCTAATTATTTCCAGTATCTTAGGCTTTTATCGTAACTTCCAATTGTTAGACATATTTTTCTACTCCTGTAAAAACTTTCCCCGCAAGATTGGTAAAAATGTCATCTAATCTAAATCAAAAGGTTCAACGCAGCTTCAAGTCTCCTACGCAACATGTTCATTTCTGTGTCCATGGCTACTATTGGGCTTGTTTCCATTTTTTTTCAGTGCGGCTTGAATTGATTGAAAAGTCGTGGCTTCTTTCATCCTGGCAGGTTTGTGTTCACTTTCCTTGGAGACCACATAATACCCTTCCTTCCTTCTCTCCCTCTCTCTGCCTCTCTGCAGACGGACTCCCAGAAAGCTGTTTACTCTGGGTTAACCATACGACGAGCCATGTGAGAAATCATTCTTCTCTCTGCGGACTCGGTGGGTTAATAAGTTATCTGAGGACAAAGAGCTGACAAAACCCACCGCCACAAACCGAGCGATGGCCTTCCTTCCTTTGGCCCGGGTCACTGGGGTTATCAGTGACAGGGAAACAATAGGAAGTGGTGAGACCAATCACGTCGTAGCACTCACTGTCACTCACCTCCTGCATGCCGCCACACAACTGTGCTGCATGGGAAACAGAGCTGTCCATCCATCGCTCCCATCCATGTGATACACCCAGGCTCCTGTGCTGTCACCACTTTAGTCGGCGTGTCACATAGCACGCGGCAGCACCTTTGACCTCCCATTAATTACCACTGCTCACTGTCAGATGCTCAAAACAAGCAGGGCCCGGTGTGGATGTCTCTTCAGAGCATCCGTGCAGAACACACGACCCACCAGACGTTAAATACGACCAGAAGTGACAGCATACTTGTTGATGGCAGAATTATGAATTGCACATATTTCGAGAGCTATTACACAAGTCGAGAGGCACTGGGTGAAATATATGAAAATATCAAAGCATCTGCACACTTACCTTTGTTCCTTGTTATGTTTGACAGACTGCATCATGTATGTCAGACCTCATATTGTTTTTAATTATGTGCAGCAATTGAAAGTCACTACGTACATTCAGTCAAGTGTTGAATTACTTGAATTCAAATTTTTAATTTATTTTTAGACACCAAACATATGAGGACATGATATGATTTTCATAAATTAAATAAACCAACAGTATATAAAATTAGCTTCCTCTTCACCAGCTACAGCATTTAAAATGCTTCTTAAATATTAATACATGACCAGTGATGATTCAATACTGTATGTAACCCATAACTTTTCCACATCGTGGGTACCTTCACTACTTCTTTTACTAGTTTTAGTTTTGTCAAGTTAAGGATCTAATATTTCTTTAAGCACTGAATGACAGATTGCTACTGTTATTGTGTTGCTTAGATATGATGGTTTCACATTCATCTTTGAAAATTATGTACAATATTCCAAATTTGTTAGAAGTGAATAACAATATAAAATACACCAACGTGTGCAGCCAGCTTTGATATGGATGATTTACAAATTTTTCAGAGAATAAAGATTCATCTGAAAAATTAATTGTGTCTGCCATGCAATGAAAAGTAGCTGCCACATGGTGATGAATGTCTCTTATCCAGCCATGGTTATTTTGTCTGAGTTTGAAACGATTTTAATGTCATTTTTCAACAGCCAGTTTAGCATCAAGAGAAATACTGAAAAGCCAAGTTATCCCACACTGCACTGCTCCTCTGCGTCCTGCACTGGCTGGTGGTGGTGGCTCGAATCTGTTTCAAGAAGCTGGAACTTGCTGACTGTGCTGCAGTGGCTCAGGTCTATGCTTTTGGGTTGTTTCCTCATTGGCTGAATGCACTCATTGCAAGGCGCTTTAGATTTAAAGTGGCAGCTAAATAAATGTCATAATGTAATAAGTATACAGGAAGTGATGGGATCATTAGTAGCACCTCCTCCCTTATAAAATTGTTATCTCTAGATTTGGGCTGTAACATGATCATGAAGTCAGGTTTCAGGGTGTCTCCTCCCCAGTAAGGAAAAGGCGTTGCGTATAGGTTGCAACCTTGTCAAAACCAGCCTGTAAATCACAGCTGGGGTGCAGAGCCATGCAGTGCACGCCCTCAAGCCCGGAGACTACGCACAATAAGTCTGAGTCAAAAGCCTGTCTGCCTGTGCTGTGCCCTAGTTGCCCTCTGGGTCTGAGTCAGCCGGCTGGTGAGAGTGGGTGTTGTGCAACTGAGGGCATGGGCCATCCCCTGAGTAACCTCAGTCTGAACCTCCACGCAGCTTCGTCACTGGGCAGAATGACTGAGAGATGCCACATTATACAGAGCCTCCATGACCTGTTTTTGATTTAACAGCCACATATTTCCTCCTGCAAATCATCAGCTTGTTTGCTTCCTGTTCGTGTGGATCACCCACCGTGTTAAAACGACCCTCCCCTGAAACCACTCACACACGCAGGTTATCAATGGCTGACAACAGTGAGGTAAACTGTAGAGCCTACCTCCCTGGTTTGTTTAACCACAGCTGCTTGTTTGTGGCCTGACATTTGTTAATGATGCGTCGCTTCGAGGCTGAATGGCACATTCTTGCACCGACACTTCAGATGTTTTTAACTCTTTTGCCATTGAGGTCCAGAAGACTGTGGATCAAGTAGGACTGAAAGGCAGCTAAATTAACACCACCAGTCAGTCAATGCTGGCCTGTGCCGCCTGAGAGTGTGGAAGAATTTGCATTGAGGCCGTACTATTCACGCTACAATACGGCGGTCCCTGACAAGTGCTCCAGCGCCCGTCTGGGTCCGGGGGAGTGCAGCTCTACTAGGAAAGAGACTCTTCAATTGTACGATGCCAAAGGCCAAATGGAGAGCTTAGTTAACAAGAGGCAAGTTGAGGCTTATTTGCTTGGTAGTTGCTATAACAGAAGGGGTAATAAGTAGTATTGGCTGACGTGTTCCTCCTGCTTAATGAGGCACAACAAAAGCAAATGGTCAGAGGTCAGCATTACTAATGCTGTCAGCTCCTAAAACCTCTCAGAGCTGCAACCCTTTCACACTGCGGAAAATCAGTGCCGACTGTCGGGACTGTACGCTCAAATGGTCAGAACGCGTGTAGGAAGGCTGATGCGGCAGAATAGCAAGAACTGGGAAACTTCCAGTTATTTCGATTCACATTTTGAGAGCGTTCATGCATTTTTCCAAGATGGCTACCCCACTGCTTGTCTGGTAGTCCCTCCAGACAAACAGACTTTTGTTGTGTTGATACCAGATACAGACAAACACTGTATAGCTAATTTTTAATTATATAAGTAATTATTTGGTCTATTTAAATGGAACCGCAGCCATGTTGACAGAGGTCTGAAGGAAGTGAAACAGGAATTTGATAGCAATTTTTTTTTTTTTTTTTTGCAGAGGCTTTAAGTGGAAGTTCCCTGAATTTTACACGCAAAAGTCAGTTTACTCATAATGGAAAGTATTAATCAGCCTTAGTGATTTCAGTTATCTCTCTGTAGCTAAAGAAAAACTTGTGTTAAACCAGGCGGCACGCAGATGAAAGAAGTGCCTGTTTAGCAGGCAGGGAGAGTCTGACAAAGAGATGCATTTGAATTGTTTCGAAACAGGATCAAGCGTGTTCCGAGCTTGCACCGTACTAGGGGCTATAAGTCATGATAACTTGGTCTTTGATGCATCAATTTTGAACATTCTTTTTAAAATATGTCTTTAGCAAGTCCCCCAGCTTTAGCAGCTTCATTAAAGACATGCATACACAGACCCATAGACATGAAGTACTGCTGTCCCACTTTTATGGAAGTGTAATACTGAATCACAAAAGTAGCCTTGAAAAGCACAGTCCTCAACACAAACACATAATACTGAACATTTAGTAAAAGCCTTTTCAAGTGAATTTCCAGACCTACTCTACATTTCGCTTTTGTATATTAGGATATTAAGGAATAAGTATGAAATCAGTCAATTTCAGTCAGCATGTTAATGTTCATCTATTGACTAATAACATTCTTGTTTAAATGTTTCATTAACCTGTAAGTATAGAGAAACACGCAGTCAATCACATGCATTATTGAAGGTCTTCATATGGCATATCATCTACTGCACCACATTATTGTATATGCTATCAAACACACTTAAGGACTTAAGGAAGACATATATAGAACAAACAGTATAGGTATCATACACATGTGAGACATTGCACTACATCAATACACACCAGCCTGAGCCACCAAGCTGCCCAGCTGAAATCAAAACCTAAAAAAAAGGCTAAATCTGAGTGGAAAGGCTTCATCTGACACTCCTGCAGGGCTGAAGAAGAGCCAGGAGAAACAAACACCTGCCAGCTTTTGGCTGTGCTGCCGGTCATGGCGATGACGTCATGACTCTCCCTGAGTTCACTGGAAGTTCTCACCTCATCTTGCACGATTGTTAAACCACAGCGGACTGTAACAGTGTTGTTATACCGGTCGACGCCTATGCACCTGGGCAAAGCTTTCTGGTCTGCAGTTCTTCAGCAGTCTGTAACCTTACATGTATATGTTGTCAGTTCCAGACAAAAATACTTCATGTTGCAAAATCATGGCCGTTTTCAGTCTGCTTTATTTCATCATGGAACCAATTACCTTAACATATTGTCAGTTCTGCCATGTGGTGTGTGTTTCACCAGAGATGCAGTTTTGCTTTGAATAATGTCGCCCACACTACGTTTCTAAGAATGATTACACTGGGAAAACCCACACAAGGTCTCTAGGGTCAAAATGTATGTTTTAATGTGACTCAAAAAGCTGATGGGTAGCCGAAAGAAAGAGAGCCAACAAAGACCATATACTTGAGCAACTCTGCGTACTTCACAATTTTAATCAAACTACACAGAGCATGGCATGCTGGGAGAGAGCCTACCCCCACTGTAGCCTGGGAAAATGCCAGCCTGTCTTGAGAACTTCCAAACAATCACTCCTTCCCCTCCTTTCCTCTCTCGGAGCTCCCACTGTGTTGTAATATAACCTTAGAAGGGGGTGCCAGGGCTGTGAGAGGTTAGTGCTGTCAGTGGGTACATTATAGTGGAAGCCGCTGGACTGCCACACGATATTACTAAATACTAGCTGTCGCTTTGAGGTTGCTGAGGTGAACGGCTCGGTTTTGGCAGGTGGGGAGCCGGGTGGGGCTCGGGCTTTCACAGAGGGCTCTGGTTGATTAAAAGTGTTTCAGCACAGTGGTGACCGGTGGTACCCAACCGCTTGCCATGAGGAAACTAACGGCATCATATATTACGACGATCAGCTGGGGCTTGTGAGCGTTCCCACAACAATCAGAACATAAGAGGGAGAGCATGTGGAGACGGAGATTTAGAGGGGTGAGGTCTTTTTAATATCATCCTGCTGAAAGGACTGAGTCAGTCTCTGTCAGCCTTCAGGAGGTTTATGAGCTCAATGTGTGGTTACTGCAAATACTCACTTTAAATTAATAGTTCAGTTAAAACATTTACATGTTTTACACCTACCGCACTATAATCTGGTTTATCGTTCTATTAGTGGACATGTGATGTAATTCCTGTGAACTCAGACCAAAATAGTCTAGAATAGAATACAAAAGAATAGTTTAGCATAAAATAGAATAGAACAGAGTAAAATGGAATAGAATTGAAAAGAACAGAAGAGAATGAATGGTGTAGAATAGATGTGATCAGAAAAGACTCAAATACATGGGAAGAATACAATAGAGTAAAATAGAATGGAACAGAGCAGAGCAAAAAAAAGAATACAAAATGACAGATAGAATAGAATAGAATAGAATAGAATAGAATAGAACAGAACAGAACAGAACAGAATAGAATAGAATGCAATAGAATGGTGCTCTTGGACTCTGTACTGCATTTCTGAATATAATAAATAAATAAAAAATAAATAAATACAAACCACAGGCAAATACACTAACATAATACAAAATAAGGTATGCAAAATATATACAGCATGTAAACACATGTAAACATGGATCATAAGCAAACCCTCAGGTCAACAGCAGCTTACATTTAAAATACCAGCACACCCAGATAAAAATAAATGTTTGTAACAATTCAGTGAACTTTATGTCTCAGATCAGAGGACAGGAGGTGGAGCCTTCAAGTCTTGAAAAAAATAACGGCAGTATATGTTCTTTGTACCTGCCCTGACACAAGTGTTTTCTGATGTGATGTCTCTATCAGCAGGACGACATTGTGTGTCACTCCCTTTCAAAACCGTCACAAATCCCTGTCCAAAACGAAACATTGTTGTCTGATCTGACACCTCTATGGTTAAGGTTTGTTTGGGTTTAGGCACCAAAAAATATTTTGTTCAGGGTTGGAGAAAGATTGTGATTTGGGCACTGCTCACAGAGGTGTTTCTCTGAAAGACTGCACTGCACAAAGCTCATTTCAATGAGGCCACTGCGCTGAGCAAAAAATGAAGGATTTTCTAGTAAAAAAATTTAGTCTAGCTCACCTTTTACCTCAATATCATCTGACAAAGTAGTATGATTTGGCAAATGAAATATGTGCAAGTGTTTGTTACTGGTAGATTACTGAAAGTAGTGGTTGTCTCAACGGAGTATAAAATTATTTTTGCATGAAGTTGTGCAATCCTTCCCACCATGATTATAAACCATGGTGCAGTGGTTACAGATCTACATCTCAAAGTGGCTTTCCTGCATCACATTTCATCATCTTAATGGTATCAAGAGTAACACACCATTAATTGTGTTTAAATGGTTATAAACATATTGCACCATAACTTGCTTTTGTAATACTTTTGCAAAATTAGATTTTCTGCGAACACACAGTTTGTATTCTTGCAGAAAAATAAATAGGGATGCGGAGGCTGCAGCTTGTCGGAGGACAGCCTCTGCTTTCACTTGCCCCCACCGGTCACCTCCCTCCTGATTTCACCTCGGGCCAGAATGTCGCTTTTACTCCTGCTGTTTCACCTTCTTTTATATGACCGTCCCCTCTTCTCCTGGTGTGAGCCAACCTGCCATGTAAAGAAGCCTCTCCGTGGAAAGAGGAGATCCACAGGTAAGAGCGGCCTGAGGACGAGCTCTCCTGCTGGGCCGCGGCACATGCTCACACACTCTGCTCTTTCTCCGGTGAAAGCATCCTTGCTTTACATCACACTGTATTCATTCAGCAGACGGTTTTGCCCAAAGCATCCTTGAGAATGAGTTCATTCAAACCACATGGAAGCAAGAGCCAAACATCAATGAAAATTACAAGCATATCCCTTTTGAATGAATGATTACAAGCAGGTTCAGTGCAAGTACAGGAGAGGTTCTTACAGATTTATTTTCTACAGTCACAGGCACATATGCAAGACAGGCATGCTCAGACACAAACACATGCTACAGATTACAACATGTTGATTGCTATGTTGATGAATGCCTCTCATGTGTTTTGTTTGCTTTCTCTGCATGAGCTCTTGAGTTACCAACCTGCTCCCATAAGTCTTATTATCATGGCCAAAGAATCCATAAGCAAAAGAGAAAAAAAAGCACAATACAAAGTGTGTCTTATGTTGCGTCGCTGTGTGTTCTAGTTCCCTCTCCCCCTGCCCTCAGCCTCGGCACGACACGGTCGCGTTGGGCGCAGGGACAGAGGCAGGACTCAGATATAGACGGCCACGCACTCAGGCGCTTCCTGCTGCGTCTTGCTTTCAGTCTGGAGCTATTTCAGAGGTTATTGATGTGTCCGCCAACTGGGAGCTTTCTAAACAACTACCCTGCTGCAACAGGTTACAAGTCCAGCTTCCCACTCATTAGGCTCTAATTGATTGTAATCTGGCCTTTGAGAAGTACTGGCCCGCTATGGGGTTGTTCTGCACATGTGAGCGCCCCCACTGTCCCTTCTACTTGTCCACCTCACTCACCAGCAGGGTCTGGAGTACAGACACAATTGGCCCTCTCAGATGGAATCATTAAAGCGGGTGGGATAGCATGAGCTCTTTCATACATCAGGCCTCTGTGGACCAGCTTGAGACCAGGGACAGTGGCCACTCTGCCTGCCCAGTGGGAGAGCCCCATCCTGGGCAGGCTATTGTTGGCCTCACCCCTCGACTGGCTGCCTGCGGTGTTGGCTGCATTGGCTTGATTTGTATGCCAAGGTCCTGGACTAAAGACAGCCATGCAGGGGAGCTCGGTCAATATTGGTTTTGAGAGCTGGAGGAAAAATGTCAAAATGTTAAATTCTATTGACTTCCCCCCACTGTTATTTGTTTCTGTGGCCAAAGGCCTAGTGGGCCATTAGTGTAAACAGGGCTTTGTCTTAGGGCTCAGCTTCCAGCAGTAGGCTCACAGAACAAAACCCACAGATAGATGGTCTAGTCTGGCTTAAAAATGGCTGAGCTGTGGGGCTGAAGAGATACCTTAAAATGACAAAGACACAGATAGAGAAAACAAGCTGTTTTGATCCCCTCCGACACCATTGAAGTAATTTGAAAAGATCTGCATAAATGAGTGAGGCTGACAATTATTACCACTCTTCAGTCGCTTTACCAAATGGTAACATCAAGAGGGAAAAAAAGACACACAGTGTTGTCCAATTGAATATTTGCAAGATTGTTAATGTTTTAGTGTATCTCTTCCTGCAAAGGTGTCCTGTGCTTTTCAGTATCACATGTGTACTGACTTTTTCCACTGTGTCTTTGTTCACAGGTCCGCTGGGTAAAAGTGAAGAGCAGCTGTTTTACAGCGGTACATCCCTCTTCCTATTTTGCCCTCGGCTCTCTCCTGTCTCTTTCAGCCCTCCAGGAATATGGGATTCTTTTTTAAATCGCTTCAATTAACATGGAGCCATAAACCCGTTCACCCTGAGTGTTTTCACACCCTTATCCTCTTTGCTTTCTCCTCTGGTCCTCCACGCTTTCTTTTACCTATTTCCCCCAAACTTTATTAGGTGGCAGGCTTTTGTGCTGCTGCAACAAGTCACTTCCTCCGCAGGCAGACAGGGAGGGAACATGGAAATACTGAGGAAAAGGCACACAAAGGCTTGAGGGGGGCAACTCTTTCATTGGAAACTGTGAAGTGCTGGTGAAAAAGGTTGACTTTTGGTTATGAAATGTTCAGAAGCTGAACCTGAATTGATTCATCTTTTTATATTGCGTACCTGCTCACTTGTATTTCGTGTATATCTAATTGACTCTTGTCTATTTAGTTCTACGACTGCTAATGGATTACTTAGCACAAGTCGTACTGGAAACAATACACGTGTGTGAAATCACATATTACTGCAAGGTGACACATTTCACTCACTCAACGCCAAAAAAGACAGTGAGAGCGTGAAATCGACCTACTCAATGACACGTCTATAGAAACTGCAATAAAATAGTTTAACAGCGTTTACTTATCCCACCTACTTCTCAAGCAAACATCATTTTCTTTGTTTGTCAGCGTGAGTCTCTTTAAATCCACTGACAAATTTTAATAGATCTAACTGATCAAGTAGAGGAAGGATAAGGGTCTTCCTTTACCTAAGTGTTGATGATGTGTATGATGCAATGCAATTACTGCTGCAGCTAATGAGAGGAGAACAGCAAAAGGCACACAGTGTATGTGTGTGTGTTCTTGTGCAAAAAACATTTGCTCTAACCAGGTCAGTAGGTTTGCTCAGTCTCTGGGGACCTGGATGTCCTACTGGAGAGGAGCACAATATAATGGAACCAGTCAGACTGTTCTTTCCAGTATGTGACCCCATCCAATCCCACCAGGTTTGAACTCATGCATAAGGCAGTGGTCAGGTAAATAAGAGCTCTGGCCATATTGCCAAGCTCAAGATGTTGCTGATGGTTTAAGTAAAAAAGCAGTTAGTAAAAAGCTACACTTCCACCCAGACGTCTTGTTCAGAGCACCAGTTTGTGCAAATGGTCTTGATTGATTTTCATCATCCTTGGCAGCACAACAAACACTTGAGATATCAAGTTTTTCTTTACTCTAACAGGAAGCCTTTTTCTATCCAGATTCACAAATCACAGTCAAGAAAATGTTTTAATTTATTTTTGTCTAATTGAGAGATAAATTCATTCATTCAGAGTTTTCAGATTGTTGCTTGAACACATAATGCTACACTATGTATATGTCAAACTGTGTCAGTCTCCCTGAATCGATCCCTAAAAAGAAAGAACTTATTGCCATATACTGTATGTCACAGCTGTGTTCGGTTCTGTGCAGCATCTTCAACTATGGGAAATAGTTGCAAACTAAATTCAATAGTATGAGTAAACAGCAAAAATGTTAAAGAATCATTTTACACATAGCATGACCTGGAAAATAATGGATTGAATGTGAAGTTGCCATACATATGAGTAAATGGAGTTGAAGGATATCAGTTTTCTATGCAGAGAAATATGTCCTCATAAAGTATAAAGATTACATAATAATCTTGTAGTCCTTTATACTGAAACTCAAACTTTAGTAATGCACTAAAATAAGGTGTTGTGCAATAGCTGGGCAGTTCTTGACACAGTACACTTGTTTCCTGAAGACGTAACATCTAATCAGTATGTTCTTTTTCTTCTTCAGTGGTCCATGATTCGGTCTACTCACGTTTTGCATGACACAGGACAGACCCTCCGTCTCCACCCGAGACTGCACAGAGACTCTGTGGGTGAGTACGAACACGGCCTGTTTGCCAAAAAGCTACAGTACAAGCCGCGAGAAAAGCATCTGTCACCACTTTGAGTGCGCACACGTGAAAGAAATATAACAGTTGTAAATCGGGGGCCAGTGTGGTCGCAACACGGCCTCCAAATCCCCATCTCACTCCCCGCCTCCATACGCCAACAAACAACCCACAATTCCCTTCAGCAGGGTTGACTTTGCATGAACATATTTGCTCATTGTGATTGCCAGCTTTCTGCCAGCCCCTCCTGGTGAGAGAGTGAGCAAACACGTCCCTCTCCCCTGCGGACCTGCTGTAAACCAAAGGCTGAAAGGCGCATAACAAAAGGAGGGGAAAAGAGCAGTCAGAAAGGTAAAGAAAAGTAGGGTGAAGTTTGAAAGCATCGAAACAGAAAGATTAAATAGCGGCTGTGTTTGTCTCCGCTGCTACCGATACCGGTGGTGCACCTATTTACAGCTGCGGGGTCAAAGGAAATGGGAAGAACAGTAACTCCTTCAAAATGCTCTAGCCAATAAAAGACCTTTTCTTTATGGGCAAGAATAACTGAGTTGTGTCGAAATAATGATCAATGTGGGTCCTCAGCTTCCTGTGTTGCCTCTCTGCGGACAGTCAGAGTCAAAAGCCGACCAGCATGTGGGATGAAGTCGTGGCCCACTGTGAGCATTGCCCCGGGGATTGTTTGGACAAAACCTGAGTCTAACACCTGACACCTCGCTGTGAATGATCCTCTAAAGAGGGCACATCCTCCTCACCCAGGCCAAATCAACTGAGCCATTTACCCACTCAGCTCCGAGCTCATTTAATGGGTTTGTCTTCTAGACAGTCTAGATTAGACTCATTGGTTTGAGAGTGTTCAAAACATAAAAATAAAAGCAAAAATAGTGTCAAGATGGGGGATTACATCAGTCACCTGGAAACTCAAGTTACGTCCCACAAAATGACATCATGAGAAAACACCTGACCGTAGGATGCAAAACCACACCGTGTGCCCAGGAAACAGCTGCCCAGCTATTGTTGTCTGGAGTTTTGGTTTATGGACAACATGAACCTCTCAACAAAGCCAAGTCCCTGCGGATGACAATGGCCTAAGTAAGAGGCAGAGCGAAGGGCACGCAGCGTTAAATGAAGTGCAATGTCAGCCTTTTACATTGCTTTTATTGGACAGTCAAGTGGATGGAGCAGCTCTGTTGGGGGCTGCAGTAAAAGAGGAGGGAGGATTCTTTCACACTTAGGTGTCTATCCTGTTATCAGAGCCATTTATAGTGATGGAAGTGTACAGCAGTAACAAGGCCCGTGGACACAAACACACATTTAACTGAAGCTACAATCTTCTCTTAACCTCATCCAAACTTCGCACACACAACAACAAGAAATCTCCTTAGAGACCGAATCTGCCAAACATATGAACCTAAACGTGCATGACTACAACCTGACAATAACATTATATTAAACTACATTAGATTTTAGCAAAGAGAAGAATACAGAGAACCTTCAACACATAAAAGAGAAGGTCGGGGTGGTTGGATGTCTTGGATATTATTCGTAAGCTGTTAGATGACCAGGAGATGCATGAAGAAGCTACTGACACATGAAACAGCTGATTGGTGATCAGCTGATGCAAGCACAGCTTTAGTGCAGGAGGAAGACAATACAAGGAATCGATTTTTAAAATTCACTGCCTCATACACATAATCCCTTTCGGCCCCCACATTGCAAGTTGAATAAACAGAGATCCAACACAGTGACTGTTAAAACATCGCAAACATGAATTAGACTCTGTCAGATGGTGCTGATGATAGTTTGCTTATATGTCCAGGTCAAAGTCATAGAATAAAGTTTGATCCCCATACTTTCATAATATAATCATTATCAGCCATGTCGCTTTTTAAAACATATCATTTTCAACAGATAATCCGACTGATGATTCTGACCCAGCAGACTTTCCCATCCCTCAGTTTTATATCAATAAAACTATGATCAGCCCGATAATCCTGCATGTGTCTGAGTCTAACCTGCACTGGCCTGTACCTGCCATTTAACTGCTTAACTTAATCCTGCAAGAGGAACTTTTATTTACATTCAGTGGACTCCAACCTGACAGCCGAACAATGACTACTTCTTCTCTGCTGGTGAATAATTTATGTGGCGTTCTGTGTTTGACGCTAAATAAATCACATGCAACGACTTGTGTTCTTCATTCAGACTCCAAACGTTTTTCCCATTCAGTTATAAACAAACAGAACGTGCAAAAGCCACAAACTGGATGTTATTTCATTAAGGCATTACTCTTGTCTGTACTGAGGGAGGCACTGTTGGATTTGTGGGATAATCAAGAGCCATTTTTTTAAAATTGTGATTTGGCTCTGAGAAAAATCTCAGCCTGTCAAACAGCTGTCAAGAGAAACCCAGCAGACATGTCATTTGTTTAAAACTGAAAACATCAGAAACATCTCTAACACTGTAAAGGCAGTGTAGGACTTGCATTAACAGCTCTCCACTTTCTACTTTCAATGTATTGAAGCAGTTTGTTAAAGTGGGACAAGAATACAGTTCTCTTTGAAAATCTAAGCTTTTATAACTATTCAGCTCGGGATTAAATGTGTTTTCAGTCAGAAACCTGGAATTAAATATAACTCGCAGTGCTTATTTTTGCACACAACGGAGAGGCTGATCCACTAATCCACTGCCACAGGTGCACAAATACCTGTGTAAGCAGAGTTAATACTGATAAAAGCTCTTGGAAGAAGAAAAAAGGAACGAGGAAAAGTTCCCACACTTTGACTGTTTTGTTTCTCCCTCTGTCTCTGTCCTTTCTTTATTTTTTTCAATCCTTCCAAAATGTAAAGCAGCGTGTCAGCCATGAATGAAAAAGAAATGATGGGGGAGGGAAAAATAATAGACTACAGAAAAACCAACAGTGACTCGTGTAACTCACCTGTTGGTGAGAGTTTTTGTTTGGTGTTCATTCAGACAGCGGGCGGCTGAGGGCCCCTCCCTGAGGCAGCACTGGTTCCCAGGTAGAGAGAGATGAGATGGGAGGAGAGTTCCCACCACGCTCCCCAACCGTTCTCACCGCAGCTCATTGGTGGGACGTTATGTCACCGTTGAAACACGACTCTCCTGCAGCGGCGCGGGCAGGTGTATGAGGCTGCAGGGCAGAGGGAGCAGGTAGGTGTGTGCGCGAGACACGAGGACAAAGAGACGCGCGAGGAGGGGGGTGATGAGCAAGTTTCACTCAGCTTTGTCATACCTTCAGACTCTCAAAGTATCATACGCGTGTGAGTTGCGCTGTGCACCTTGTGTGTCTGTGGTTGGGAGCATTCACCTCACCTTTTTGTGTTTAGCAGCTGCTCCACCAACCCAAAGACAGGTGTACACAAACACTGGATATTTTGCCAATACATAGGCAAATGAGCCTCTTTAATCAAATGATGCTGGTTCCCACACTACTTTTCACAATCACTGTTTCTCAGAGGGGAGCTGGGAAAGAGTGTTTTTTTTTTTTAGACTTTGGCTTTTCATCCTCACTCAGCTGGCATTGTGACTTTAGTCCAAAGCCCGCTTCACACATGCAGCCAGAAACATTTCCTGCAAGGGGTCATGTGTGAATGGGAGCACTAATTTCCCACCTCTAGACCTAGTTACATTTCAGCAGTGTTGTACCCGAACGAGTTCAAAGAACGTTCGTTCATGAACTAACTCATATTTTGGGTGAACGTGAACGTCCCGTTCATTTTTGCTTGATGAAAGTTAAATTGTGAACGCACTTATTCTGCTGCTTCTTGAACGGCACTCTGATTTCGTTCAGATTACGTTCGTGCCAGATTTCAAGAGCCCTCGGCGAAAAACCAAGCTAAAACAGTAAAAACACATGGTAAACGACCATTAAAATATCGCGGATAACCACCCGATCTGGCAACCGCAAGTCCTGCCTGTCGCTCTACCAACTTCGTCATCAGCGGTCGTCAGTCTCGTCACAATTCACATGTGTGCAAGGAAGGAGGATGCGTTTACTGAGAAACTAATTCCCATACAGTCGGGAATTAGCTCGTAGCTCGTGGCAACGTAAAAAAAAAAAAAAGAACGAAATAGTTCATTTTGGGGAAGCATGAACTTTAGTTCACAATTTTGAATTATGAACGATGAACTGAACTAGTTCATTTTAAAAGGTTTGAACTGAACTTTGAACTAGTTCATATAGAAAGTGAACTTTCCCAACACTGCATTTCAGTGCTTGTGCAGCTGTGTTGTGAATGAAAGCAGTAGTTGCAGTTGCAGGGGCGAGCACATCCGACTAAAGCTAATTTCACATGAAGTGTGAACGGATCACAAGATTCCACTGATGACGTATTTAAATCCATGACGAGCAAAAAAAAAAATTACCTATCTCTTTGTTACTTTACTCCCCATGTATTCATTGCAATGGTATGTGTGAAAAGGTGCAAGACAGAAATGTTCCTTCATGTGTGAATAGTGAAAATCTCTTGTGGTGCCTGAGAGGGTATCACAGTAATATGCCAGGAAATATTCATGAAAGAGGCTCAAGTCTCAAGTCTATACAGACATGCTCACTGTCATGAAATCTTGACTCACCCTCTTTTATATTTGTTCCACAAACAACAGAAAACAGTTAAAAATGCCTCACAGAAGTGGCATTTTTCGTTTTTACCTTCTGACATTTTAATGTTGATAGAAAACATTTGCAAAGGATTTGAAAATACCGCCATGGTTGGAAACTTTTATCACATGAAACCTTTTTGTATTTTTCTGTAAATGTATGTGGAAAGAAGAGAACATTTCCATTTGGAGACTAAAGTTCAAATACTCAAACCACAAAATGTGGAGCTGTTTGTCAATTAACAATTCTTGTGTTGATCAGATCAGGGCTATATTTTGATTTATTTTACTGTTTAGAAATATGAGTTCAGGCCAAGGTGTGAAGTTCAACAAGTCAGTCATGCATTATCTCATTTGAGGCTGGTGTTTGTTCCTGAATGAAGAACAGGTATACCGAGATACGAGTGAACTTGCTGTACACCTGGGAACAACACGAACTCCTGCTCAGCTTCCTGAAGCCAGCTCTTATCACAGGATATCGCTTCAGCAGTGCACACTGACAACCGACTTCCTGGTGTGGGTTTCGACAAGGCATGGTTCTCATGCTTGGCACCGGCAGGTCCCCACCTGCAGACATGTTTACTGTCACCTCAGTCTGACTGACGAGAAGCAATAACAGGTGAATGTTCAAACACTCTCTCACTCCTGCTGCTTTTCTTACTCAAATAAAAAGACTTTGAAAATATGCTTTTGTGTATGCAACCAGTGCTAACCTGGTGACAGTGAACAATCAAGACTTGATATCCATTTTCATGGCTTCCTTTTGTGGTTGGAACACACAGTGCAACCTCTCTACTCACTCAGTGTGATGTTACTGAATTGCATTTCACTATTGTTAAATTAAACTCTATTGGTTTTACAAGAGTTTTAAAGTCTGTGTACAGATGTTGGGAGATACTACTGCTTGTGTGAAATAAAGCTTGGAGCAGTGTGAAATCTGATAAAGTGCCTCTAGCTGAGTGACAAACAGTGTGGAGTGGAGTGTTAGAGTTAACAGGCCTCTATTTGAGGATAGCAGTTCAAGGTATTACTAGCCACTACAAGCACAACGCATCCAAATCCCTGACCAAACTGTTGATGGTCAAGCTGCATTGTGGGTAATGTTGGCCTCAGGTTTTGACACTGAAGAAGAATGTTGAGAATGAAAAAGACGCTGTCTCTGGTTGTGACGCATTGATGTCTATTGTGAGTCTGTCAGTACTGTAGGAGTGCAGTGCTTAATTTGTGTTGTACTCTTTCAAGGAGACACACACACAGACATGTTCATGCACATGCAGGCTGAGTCAGAAACACACGAAGGACAAACATACTGTATGTACACACATAGACACTACATGTTGATGACCCTGGTCTCTGCACCATATGAATGTGTGCTCTGAAGTTTTTGTCACTATTCTCAAATCATGTCCACTGTCTTTACTGAAACAATTCATTTTTACATTTTTTTTGTTTAATGGCTGTTTGCAAACAATGAAATTGATTATTTTAACCATTCTTAGACAAACCAATGTGAAGCTCTGTTTTGCCTCTCATGACTTAGCCTCATAAAACCAGTCCAGTATTTTCACTCTGGTCATTGCCGTCTGGTTGGGCTCAGGAGGCTTGGGATGCAGCGGGCCGTACAGAAGATGATTGACACATCTCTATTGTCTCTGACAACAGGATGCCTTATTACACCTGGCTGGACAAAACCTGCTGATAGGCTGGTACTGGTCTCATGATTCTCAAACTGGAAATAATAGTGGGTGATCTTGTCTGTCATGTCTTATTATATCTGAACAAACAAGTTGTTCTCCCTGACATACTTTTCTCCTTGTGAATAATCTAGACAACTGCACGTCCCTTACACATTCTGGACTCAGTATATACAAGTTGGAGGCTTTGAGATAAAAACATGACAAGAAAGGAAATAAAGTCAAACCTCTGTGAATATGTGGTGGAATAAAATTTTCTGAACACAAAAGTTACTAACACATTTATGATACATTAAACTCCACTGTTTGTATATACCTGTGCGGGTGTGTGAATGAACAAATGTTTGTGTGTGTGTGTGTGTGTGTGGGAGGGCGGGTGCCTCTGGCTTCTGCCTCTGTCTGTTAATGTGTATCAGTCTGCAAGCGAGGCAATGAGCCCGGCTGTGTGCCGGCTGTAACTGCGCGCGTGTGCGAGTGTGCGTAAGTGTGTGTGTGCGGCTGCTGACGGGACCTGTCACTATCAGGCCCACACATCTCTGGCACCGTCTGTGTTGACACTCTGCCCGAGGGGGAACGAGTCTGCAGAGGTTGAGGAGAGCAGCGGTTTCCCACGGCTGCTGCTCTCAGCCTCAGCCCTGCCTCTGCATTCCAGGGCTGCCAGCGCTCTGTAAATGTTTGGACAGCCTTGAACAAATAACACACCTTGAAAGGCACAAGCACAGGCCCTCTCTCTCTCTCGCTGCACACCCCTTCTCCTCATCCGCCTCCTTAAGCTCACATTGCTAACACCACCAACCCACCCAAACCACAAATCTACCTCCCTCGCAGCCACCCGCCCGGCTACTGCCACTCTCAAACTTTCCCAGCTTCACTCTCATGCACAAATAAACACCAACCTGTACTGTGTTACCATTGTACACTTGCATATATAAACATGCTGACCGTCACCTGTGTATATGTAAATACACACACTTGCCTATTATTTCGTGGCAGCAGGGCCGTAGCTGTTTTAACTTTGCAGGATTATCTTCATGCACACTTTTGTAATGAAAGGTTTTGGCCCTATAACATGCATATGGACCCCACATGCATTTTGAGCATATAAAATATTCCCTGGTTTAAAGCCCCTGTATGATTATAGCATATTTTAAATTAATTTGACGGCATTACATTTTTGTTTGTTACAATGAGCTTCAATCTTCCAGCCTGGTTGGGCAAGTGTTCATGTGTAGGAAGGCAGTGAAGGACTCAGTATTTTAGTTAGGAGTTATGTCCATACTGGGTGATTCTACACCCCATAATTTATGTTCAATGCCAATGTTCTGTGCCACTGCAGGAAGTAGTGCACCCTTTATATAGCAAGGCAAAGAATAAGGGTGTGGAGGCCTAGGTGATGGATTGGCATTTTGAAAGTCAGACTTTGTGACTTATACTTTGAATTAATGTTTGTCTTTGCCAAATTTTTTCACTGACCTTAACAAAGTGTTTTAGTTGCCTAACCCGGAGCCAAACCTCAGCTGTAATTTATTTGCAATGACAAAGACCAACTTCATGCATTCAGTAGTTGCCATGAACAGTTATCTGGAAGCTTGTCATTGAACACAATCTTGGGTTTTGTTGAATTGTTCAATATTGACACTCTTGTCTGGCAATGAGGTTTGAAGGATCCTGTCCTTGTTGCAGAACTGGTGACTGATACTGTTTGGTCTATCTACACAATCCGTAGACAGTTAGCAGAAACAAGGATGACTGCAGAAAGAATTGGCCATTCAAAACAGGGAGAAACAAAAATAGTTACGCGGGACTGTGCCAGATCTTTTATATTTGGTACATTTTGGCCATTTGAGGTACATAACTTTACATTTAAAGGTATAAATGTCATGGCCCCAAAAATGAGTATCATAATTACTTGTATACATTAACAACAATTGTGGCTGCAACAATGAAGAGTTAATGCAATATTCGTGCTCATATAGAGGATAAAGGCTGTGCAGGAGTAGTCAAGACTGACATGAATATTAGCAAGAGTTTGTACTGTTCGATCTGATAAGGGTTAGGGTTAAGTTTGAAATGAAGCATGCAGATGTTTTGATACTCAAATCCACCACCAATAATCCCTCAATGCGCGCACACACACACACACACACACACACACACACACACACACACACACACAGTGTTTACATGGCCTGCAAACCACACAAAGACTTCCTGCCAAAGAGGGGCTGTGAGTGTGATGACAGTTCTGAAACTCAGTTTAATGAGCTCTCAATCATAAAACAAAAATACACTTTGATGATACAAGACATAATGGACTGCTTCCTCTTCATAATATACCCTGATGATTAAGACATTCAAGCTACTGCGAACCAAAACATCCATGTCATTAGGATAAATGTCAGCATAATGTAGCCGATTGTCAGCCGGGCCCTCCCTCATACAGTACGTGAACAGCACATTCATTGGGCACCGGGCTTGATGAGCAATAACATGGCATGATAATAGTGAAGCTGACTCCAGATGAATTCCCACACAACCACCCACACGTGCACCCTGATGTCTGCCAGCAGCTGTGGAATCTGGAGTTCCTTGCTCATAGTAAATCCCACGAAACATAACGCAGGACGACTTCCACTGCACTCCTCGGGCAGCAGCCACTCAAACGCGGCTCTGTTTTCATTGTCGGGAGGCCTCGGGGTACATATTTCTGTAATTTGGCTTTTATGCTCAGCAGTTTTGCAGCTGTGATGACATTTGGGTGTCGCCCCCCTGTTTCTCACGGTCTTGCTGCCAACGCTGCTCCGGCCGCTGGTCGTCAGCCAAGACTGAGGTCTGTGTGTCAGCCCCCACTTCTTGTGTACACATGCACAGTGAAAGAAGGTGCTTTTGAAAAAAACATATTCCTGGCAATCGAGCTAAACAGCGGTGCGCTTTTTTTTCAGGGTTAGGTTTCCAAACTGTATACCAATAGTTTAATGGTAGGAAGGGTGTCAGAACCACAGTACATTGAAGTATGTAACTCATAACAATGTTTATATTTTTGTTTTTGTCTGTCTGCCAGATGTGAACTTGTTGATAAATGCAGCATACTGTGCTTCTTTACCTTTGCCTTTCATTTGCTGATTTGTCATTTCCTTGTTATTGCTATATTCTGCTTCTGCTTCTTACATTGAACAATTGTTAAAAAAAAAAAAAAAGTTTTATAGTGTTTTAAAAGGGGGAAATTATTGTTGACCTCACAAACAAAATCTTCAACACTGATTGAAGTCAAACATACTTTATACATACATATATACACAAGCAGCCTTGAATACGAGAATAACTTGTAAGACACAACAGAAATACTAGATACATGGGTTTTCATCAAGACATGAAGTGGATTGTATGTTTCAATGCAATTATTTCTTAAGGCTATATTTGAACTTAATATGGAGTGAATGAACGTCCATCTTGAGACTGGACATAGCTGAATTTTTTATGTCTAATTTTGCCTTAATACTGTAATGACCACGAGAAACTGAGCTGTATTGGCACAAAAATAACATGTGTGGATGCTTGGCAGGACTGACTTTACCAAACACTGACTGAAGGCAGGTAGGCTTCTCCAAGGGACTGAATGCAAGATGTAAGCCGAGCTCTAAATAATCGCTTTTCTCTCTTGTCTTCCTCTATAAACATTCAATCTGGAATGATTTCCTGGTTGGGAAGGACCAGTGAGCAGGTTCGGGTCTCAGGGGGGCGATAATGGTGGGTGTTCCCCGTGGTTGCCCCCGCTTATTCTCAGCTGTCTTCCCGGAAGCCTCTGTCCAGCTGCTGCACATTACGGCAGGAATGTATCCTCCGGGTCAGATGCCAGGAGCGTGGTGGCACATTAATAACAGAGCGACCACTGGCCCGGGCCACTTGTGAGTTATTAACATGGCACACTCAAATCCTTCCCATGCCCCCCTCAGCTCCCCCTCCCATAACCGCCCACTCTGACAGCAGCTGTCAGACTCTCGTTTTCCCAGAGTCAGGGAGCAGGGAGTGTGTCAGCATGTGTGTGTGGGTGTCTCAGGGTGGGGAGTTTATGGGGTCATGGTATCTGATTAATTGGTCAGATATGCGTACCAACAGTTCCTGTTTTGTCTGTCACGGTTGCTGGACACAGCTGGGACTTCATGTCTGAGCAATATGAGAAACATTATGAGTTATCTGAGGCACAGTGTGTCTGCAGAAATCAGGCAATCATTTAGCAAATTGATTGATTGTCTTTCTTATACGGACATGCAGTCTGTATAAGAGAAAGATGAAAGAATGAATATTTCAGAGAAAGGTCAGACAGTGGAAAATGTGAATTGCACATACTTTGATTGACTGGATGTGGTTGTGAACGAAACTAGAGAGAGAGCTCCTACACATGATTCACTTCCTGGCTTTGCACCATCAAAGGTAACGGAAGCTCTGAAGTGCCTTTGAAATGTCCAAGGAACAAAAATAATTACTCTCATTTTTCTATCCATCTCACCCAGAATGCGCTCAGTATGGAGTCTCAGGTTGAACGTACATCACGTTTTCTCTGATCGCCCGAATGTGAAACATGTTCTTCATTGTTTGAGCCGGCTTGATTGGCAGAATTTAAGGACTCCACTCATGCGGCTGTGTATGAACCAGAGGGTGTGTTACAAGGCTCGCAAGCTTGCGGACAGCAGTTTTTCTTTACATAATCTCTCAACATATTCAGGCGGTGAGCACCTGGGAGGATCATTTTGGCCCTAATGATATGGCCAGACAACAAAACAACCCAAAAGGTACTTGAGGATGTATTTTGGAGCCTGGGCCTAATTACAACACGGAACAAAAAAATCAAACCGCCCCGCACTTAATTGGCTTCTTTTCTTTCATGGTCCTATACATAGCCATTCAATCATGAGATGGAGGCAAACAAAACCCCTGCTCTCTCCTTGACCCAAAACACTCCTCTAATTGCCACTGCATGGTCAGCTACAGCTTTAGGTGGACTATACTATAGTTGACTACCCAGAAACTCCTCACAGCACTATAAGATAAACATACAATGGTAAATTGTGGGGGAAAAAATCAAAAGAATGTAATTATTTCTATACTTTTACAGACTTATTAACTGAAGCTTAAATTCACTACATCATTTTATCTCCTTTGCTCTAACTTAGCCTCGTCAATAACAACACAGATGCAAAACCAGTCAGATGACAGGAAAGTGGTCAGACCACTTCCCTGACATGTTGCAAGTGGGAATTTTTTGCATTTGCATGATCAAATTCAGCGCTCATGTCGAACAAAGTCACATGCATCACAGCCTATAAGTATCACCTATCACAGTAAATATGTCATGGTCTCCTCCTCATCTGTCCTCTTGTCAGTGCTTGCAGTGAGAAATGCGTGGTTTCTCTGCTCTCTGTGGCTTCATGCGTCTGTTCTCGGGGTCATGACCCAGCACATTCGCACATGTGGCATCTGCATGGCAGCCGCATGCCAGAGACTGAGATGACTGGGACGTGTGAAGCCAGACATGAGCGAAGAAACAGGATGATATCTAGCCTTCTAGACAAGACTGGTTGCTCTAAATTAATCATGACAGTTTTCAAGATCTTAAGATGTAACAGCGAAGAAACTCTCAAAAAAGGAAGAATAAAAGCATTTTTGTGATACATGCGCCTGTGAATCTCCATGAGAGGACATGCAACACTCAATCACTCATTCAGCTCAGATGAATACCATTCACAGACAGACAAGTGGAATAGTTGTTGTGCGTATGTGTGTGTGTGTGTGTCTGAGCCACACTGAGGCCACCGTGTGGGACCCTCTTTTCTCTCTCTTCCCCTCGCACGGCTGCTTCTAATCTCTGACCCCCATCAATAAGATGCATTCAGAGTCCATCAAACAGACGAGCTGCTGCACAGGCAGCCGTGCACCGCTGGGGGGAGAACCATGGGAAACACTCTTAATTGTCCCCCCAAAACCTTTTTAAAGAATATTAAGCTGCATTAGCTGACCATGAGCCTTTCTTCGCGGGGCTTTCTTCTGGAGAGGGCTACAGCAGCCCACTCAGCCAACAGGCCATTAAACGTGACAGGTCTTTGTGAAGAACAGAGAGACAAACTCCCAGGAAAGTGCGGCTAGCAAACCCCTGCTTAAATAAAGGGGAGGCTAACAGGTTGGCTAGTCTTGTGTCTGGTTTGTATCAAACTCTGTGCAGGCCGACCCGCTCCAGCAGCCTCAGATCTATCAGGGGCTATTAAGCATCCCAGTGGAGTGAGTCTGTCCTGTTAGTCATAACTCTGGCAGGGCACAGCCAGACAGACACAATATAGGAGGATCATTAGAAGTAAGATTTTCCAGCTTCGGTGATGTCATTGCGGCACTCCTCCTATGCATCCTCCTGTTGGCAGTTCAACATATCTGATGTGGTGGAAAACACCTTCAGTAACAACGTGATATTACAATGGCCTCATTCTATGTATTAAAGGTCCATTTCACCCAAACTATGACAAACTATTTCTAACTCACCTCTGCTGTTAAATAAATTTGACCAGGACTTTAGATACATGACCAAAGCAAATGGAATTTCAGTTGTAGTAAACTTACTCACTTACCTCTGATCTTAGGGATCTTAGATCTTTTTTTTGTAATTTGGGTGAACTGGCCCTTTAATCTGCTGATTAACTGATGGAAGTATGTAAGAACACAGTATTTTTGTATACAGTGTTCTAATACAATGTCTTAGTGTTGAGTTTTAGCACTTTATAATACATTCTGTGATTAGTGGCAGTTACCAATAAAACAAGACTGTGATTTGATTTGTTCAGAGTTGTATTATTCCAGGTCCCTGACCCAGTCATTCCCTGGAGCATGGCTATGTTGTCCATCACATTAGCCACATTAAGAGGACTTTATGAGCTTGGATGGAGTGAGCCATGTGTTAAAGTTGGTGTTAAGCCGCTGAGCCCTTGTTGCGCTCAGGCCTGAACTCGCCTCGCAGCTCTGACTGACACCAGGGGATTTAGAGGGAAGGGCCGAGCGCTCACGTTTGAGGGGTCGAGTCATCTCTGAGGCAGAGCATTTAAATTTAGCAGACGAGTACAATGAGAGAGCAAAGGCTAGATACGTGAAGCTAAAATTCTTGGAAAGGGAATGACTTCATAAGAGAGTTGTCTTTATTTCAAAGGAAATAACCATTTGCAGCTAAAAAAAGATGACTTTTATGTTTTGCCAGAAGATAAAACAGGTCTGAACAATGTCCAGTCAAGAGGAAAAGCTATTGAATGCTTCCTCAGTAAAACCGACTCACTTTCATCTCTTCACCTTAAACACATAACCAGTGACTTAAACACATTTACTTCCCACCAGATGTCGGACAGACTCTCTTACAAATGCTCTTTTACAAATGGAAAAGTTCAGTTTCTTCCTTCATTTCACTCATTCTGTGTCTAATCCTGCTCGTTGTGACCTTGTGACATCATTACTCAAAAACATCAGCCAATGCGGTCCCCTTCTTGGCTCCTAAAAATGGCATATGTTACATAGAATGGACCCTCCATTAATCAAAAGCAGTTAGGAGCTCATTAGGCAGATCCTGGATGAAGAGACAGGACGAGAGACCCCCTCCTCCTCCTCACCCGACCGACCACCACAGTTCATATCAACCCACTGAAAGGGGATTCATCACCTTGTCATCCTTAAGAAAAAGGCTATGAGGCTGATTTTCAGTGTAGGCTAATGGGATTGGGATGAATGTGTGTGTCTGTGTGTGTCTATGATGCGGAGGGAGTAAGCGCCGATGGTCAGGAATGGGCGGGGCCTCCTTGTTGGCGATACAAAGCCGTTGCTGTGCAATCAGCTCGGTGTAAAATCACCGCTCTGTGGCCCTCACAAAGGCTCACAAAGGCAGGGGGCTGGTGGCTGGGGCGGGAGTGCGGCGACACAGCTGTGAGCAGAGCCTACACATCCCCGCTCAATATGGGCCCTCCTCATATCTGTAGCGACTTGGCCCCTGCTTCCGCCAGGTCCCGGGACAATGGAGGCCCTCGGCAGACCCCTTTGTTGCAAACTTTTTCAGAGTTCCTTTTTAGCCTAAATCTTAAATATTTCATTAGGCCTCCTTCGCCCCGTTCCTTTTCTTTCACTACCATTTTGAAGAGCATCGCCAGGACCTCTACTCTTAACCCCCCTTCGCTTCAGTAACGCCCCAAAGACCACAAAGGATTTGTTCCAAAACTGTTTTGAACCTGCTGTTACTCAAAAACAACCAGTGTTTAAAATTAAACAGAGGAAAAGGCATGTGCTATGTTATATTACTTGTTAAAAAAAAATTATATACATAGAAAAATAAAGTTCTCTCTGGCTTCCGTCTTACGTTTTACCAGCATTCAACAAACTTTAGTTACATAACACAAACACACCATTTTTATTGCTAATTCAGTACCAGCATGTTTATATGCATATGTTTATCTTTTCTTTTTACTCTGCTAAAGGCTTTATTTGAACATCTTCTATTGCACTCGTGCTTTATATTTTCATCCGGAAGCCTTTGTTTTTTGTGTGACATTTTGTCAGTTTTATATACCGCTCTGAAGAAAAAGGGGTTAAATGGCAAATAAAGCATTATGACCCCTCCCAAACTGAACTTAATTCTTTTATATGTGAAATTTCATCAACCTACATCCATGAAGAAGTCGTTAAGTCTGATAGGCTTTTAAATGGTTTTGTGATTTATATGAAAATGCAGGTAATTAAATGTATACTTTACTAGAAATAGATAACATTGTATATACAAATAAAATAATAACAATCCCCAAAATTGTGACTCACATGAGCCAGTTTAATTATAAAATCAGGTTAACAGCAGCAGGCCATTGCCAGTGAAGTGAATGAACATTTTTAAAGAGTATTTGAGTACATTGAACCTGATAATAAAAGTTGAATAATGGCACTTTATTGAAATTCAAATATATTCATGGCATATGGTCACATTAGCAACATTGAGTGTCATTATTAAGTGTTGAGTCAGGAGCAGCCCGGTGTATCGGAGGGCCACTCATAAATGCCATGTATAGAAGAAGTGACCAAACACTCCCATCCAAATATTAAACACTTGTTAATAACTTTTCCGGCCCTGCAGCAGAACTTCTGTCACGATGGATAAAAAGGCCTGAAAAGGACTTGTCTTTATGCTAAGCCTTAAACTGGCGTGATTGGACTGAGTGACAAAGAGGAGCTTTTGTTAAAAAAAGAAGAGAGGCGGAGGTGGGGGGGGGGTTGATTTATCCAGCACTTTAAGGGACCCTAATGAATAATTCAGTGTTATCATTCAACTTGATGCTCGATTATTATGTTTTTCTTCTTTCTTCACACGTGAGGGACCCTGGCAGATAGGGGGTATCATGCAGGGGCACATAGGGGGAAGTAATGCGCGCACAAGGACAAAACACGAAGGCCGCGGCGCAGTCACTCCGCTGTCAGCTTGATAAATATAATGTGTCACCAATTAAAAACTCATTGCCATTCTTTAATTCAGCTGAGGCCTTGTTAACCGCTGCCTGGCAGGGAGGCTGCCAGAGTGGCCACGGCCTCTGCGACCAGCCCCACCATAATAGAGGCCCCTGCTTTCCCATCCTTTTAAAACCATGGCCCTTTCCTTTGGCATGTAAATAAGACATTCATTCGGCAGCACTTTTCCGATACAAAAAAATGACCATCGATGTCTTTGATTTTCATCTTTTTTTTTCTCGGGAAAACAAAGAATTCTATAGTTTCAGATTTTTATTCAAAAAACCCTTTTTGGGCCTTTCTTTAGCAGCATTCTCATGGTAATCATGTTGACTCAACTTTGTGCAACGTGGCTATACAACGCATATGAACCCTAGCAGGAGTCCATTACAGAAATACCATTTAGCAAGCTGTTTCTGTGAGAAAGTCAAACGTTTAAGGGGCTTTTTTGTGCCGGTTGGGTACAAGGGTCCCAGAAGAGCAGCAGGAGTCCTTTGGAAACGTCAGTGAAACTAAAGGCCTCTCAGGTCTGAGATACTTCCCAGCTGAAGTCAAAAGTGTTGAAAATGCAGAAAAGCAGGTTTTCTTAAACAATGTCTAACTCGCTGTCAACCATGACTGCTGCGCTATTTAGCGACTTTCTTCTTAGACACTGGATAAGTGGATGTCACTAACCCCTCCAAACATATTTACCCAGACACAAATGCAAATAGTTTTCATTCTAAAATAACTCATGAGACATATATTCTTGTTGCCGATCACCACATCGAAAGTCGAATGTCTGTGCTTTACAGACCTGTTTTCTGATCTTACATGGTCAAGGTTTGTTTAGGCTTAGCCACAAAAGTAATTTGGTAAGGGTTGAAGAAGGATCATGTTTGGGTTGAAATTATCACTTTGTCAAGGTTCCATCATCGACACAGTTAAAATAATAATCACTTAGTAAAGGTTAGGGAATGATTACAGTGTTTTATTTTTGCTGTTATCACTCCCATCATACATGAGCCATAATTCCTACAGCCACTTGAGGGCTTTGTCAGTTGATCGTAAACGTTGCTGCTGGATTTAGGAAACTCATCCCAGTGACGTTAAAAACTAATGGATTTTATATCTTTAATCCTAAAGCACTTAATGTAATAACATTGTGTAATATTAATGTAACAACATTAACAACAAAGTCCAGAGATGGCCGATCCTGCAGTATGTGCCAGAACACATAAGAGTATTAGTTTGAGGGAATGAAAGGCTTTAGAGAGCACAAAGAGACAGTCTGCTTCTCTTTCCAGGTGTCTGCACTGTTTGTTGAGTCACTCCTTGAGTCAGATTTCTGTCTCCCACACACCTTTTGTGCGACACCCTGTCCTCAGCAGTGGGAAAGAGTCCAGATTTGGAAACATTTCTAAGTGCTGAATTGTAGGAATTCAGAGGTTGCGCTACTTGTAATTCCCATCTCTCAGTGTCCCTCATCAGGCCCATTTGAACAGTAACGCTGGAATGCAAAATATTCCATTCGGCACTAAATGAGCCAGGTCATCGTGGACACATTAAAGCCCCCTGAGTAGAAAATAAAAAGAATGAAGTATGAACATCTGAATGAGCTTAAGTCTCCCTCTTCAGCTCTCTGCAACCCACCGCCGTGCGCCCTCCTCCTCCTCCTCCTCCTCCTCCTCCTCCTCTCTGCCCGCTCATTATCCCTGTCACACGGGACCAGGGCCCACTTGGCACAGCCTTGTGGACTTAATTGAATTAGACATACCCGCTTGTTTAGGCATTGTGTGGTGGCATGAGAATCTCCCAGCCTTCTCCATGAAGGCAGAAGAAAAAGAGAGGCATCGGCAACACTTGTCGGAAGATCTGAGAGTTGGAGATTCTCAGGGATGGAAGGGCCGCCGCGAAACGATAGACCACCAGTCTCCCATTGTGGCCCGGCTCAGTGCCAAGTGCTCGTCCAGCGGTGTCGCCTGATTTAACCCTGAGGTGTGGCAAAATCCCGGCATCTAACAAACTCTCGGAACTGGTGAAATATTATTCAGTAACTAGGAAATGTTTTTGACACTGGTCAGTAAATTGTTTAGGGGAAATTTTCTGCACTGAGATGATATGGCTTCCAAACTGATTCTGTCATCTGTTAAAATAAGAAATATTTGAGAATATCTGGTCTCACCCAGGATAACTGAGTAAATTGAGATAAACATTACCCCAATATCTGGTTCACTTTGTATCTGTGAAAAATCTCACATATAAAAGCCTGCACCATGAAAACAATTTGGGGTAAATTAAATGCATGCATGCATGTCTCAAATTTCCACTTTACTACATTTCTACTTGACTAATTTCTACTAATTTCACTAAATCCCAGCATTTGCAGTGTGTTTTTTGTTGAAATAGTCCATATCCGTCATCTGTTGAGCTGCTGGTAGGCTTCTCCTGAGACAATTTGATGCAGCTCTTGACACCAGCGACAGCACTCACTGTGCCAGCTTAACCCTCTGACTTCTAACTTCTCCAGCCACAGTTTGGAGTTGACTTTAAAGTCAGGAGTCAGCCACTTTGTGACTAGAGATTTTTTTTTTCTCTCGCTCTCCTTTTTGGCTTTAAAATGGAAAGAAACCTCTTCTAATGTGATTGCCCTTTTGCATTTATCCAGACAGGCCTCTAAATGGAGGTGCTACAAGGGGATGCCTAAGCTCTGTCACTACATAACGTCACCTCCCTAACCCCAGGGGTCAGGGCCAGATTGACACCATAACCCACAGCCCTGATCCTCCTTCAGCCTCTTTAGAGGTGCACCCGGCCGGCAGTAATGCGGCCCGCACTTTATTCATTTGGAGATCAGCCAAGCTGAAAAGATAAGCTCTGAATAATTGGAGCCCACAGACCAAGGAGAATCTGATGGGATCTTCGAGTCTTTAACTTTTCCTCCCTCTCTCTATAACCTCTTATAACTGGAGGACACCCCTTGTTAGATCCAGGCAGCCAGATGGGCGAGAGAGGAGCGGGATCATCTGCGGTGCTTTAGAGGGAGGGATGACACTGGCTGTAGAGACCTGTCACTCACGTGCAGGGGGAGTGAATGTGGAGTTTAATGAATCCTCCACAGCCACCAGTGGACAAGACGCAGCTCTGTGTGGACACCAGACAGCCAGACAGTACACCATCCTGCCTCCTTTTCACTCTTTTTCTTCGCCTCTATCATGGCCTCATGGCCTCTTTCATCCCTGAAAAGTCTAAGAAAACACTGTTTTGTGTAGTTGCTGAGCCGTTCGTTTGATTTTCATGTGATTTGACACTAAAGAAATGAGTGGATTTCAAATTATGAAAAATGTTCTTATTTAAAAGATATAACAAACAACAAAATAATTTTTACACAAGGTGACTGTGAGTGGCACACAAGGCGTTTATGACCCACATAAATATCCTGTCTAGATAGCTTGTTAATAGAGCAGTCAAACCTCTCTGGGAGGTGGGACACTGGAAACAATAACACATGAAAATGAGGCGGTTTGCTACTGTGGCTGCTGTAGTTAATCATCCCTCTGTCAAATTAGCATTCCCCCGGCCCTGCATGGAAGACACCACGGCAGATAGACAGGGCATCGTTAGCCGCACTGTGCAACAAAGGCCTAGCAATGGGGAGGCTGCAGCTATACTGGTAATGTCAGGTCCCAGGTCAGCTTGGTCCAGAGCCAGTGGAAGCCCACGCTGAGCTCTGCCTGTCCGGTGTTGTCATAACAGACCAGTGTTACTGTATGAGGCCAGAGGAAAGACAAGACCAGCTGCAGCCTCCTGAAGACAGACAGAAAAAACGGGACCACACACTCATTTCTAATTAACATCAGTAGCGGTTTTTATCCTTTTCATCTTCCTGTTCACGTGCTCTGACACGGAACGAGCAACAAGTAGTGTAGAGTGGCTTCGATGACTCAGACGAGCTGGGAAAGTTATTTAAAGATTTGGCATCACTTGCATCTATCAGTTTTGTGAATTTTAAAATAATTAACTAAGAGTGATAACTTGGTATACATAATCCCAGTTAAAAACTCAAAGTAATTGCTCATCATTTGCTTCTTTGCAGTGCTGCAACCCCTCACCTTGTTTTCCTAAAACAGTGATTGCACAAAAATGTCTATTATTGCACATAATTGCTTCTGTCTACTGATGTGAATTACAGTTCTTTTTTTGTTCTTGCCATATGACTTACGGCTATATGTGTTTAGTGGTAATTACAGCATACAGGAATCCGCCCATCTAAATGATTGCCAATTTGATAACAAAAAAGTAAACGAGGTGGTCTGAATGTGCGTGTTGACGAACTGTGAAGCAATCAGCAGCAGCGTTCGTTCTGAAGACAGATCCTCCAGCTGTTGTCCCCTTTTTGTCAGCCTGTAGTTTGACAGAGGACAGGTATTGTGAAACATAATAATCCTGATTATTACAATAACATCTGACGCCGCATGTGGCCCCTGAACGTGAATCGAATGGCATGACAGGCTCGGACAAATCTCCAGCCATCGAGTCAAGCAAAATATTTTCTCTACCCAATCACAAGGGCACATTGCTTCCTGTCCTGGAGACAGTGTCACCCAGTGGCTCCTTGTTTTCCATAAACCTTGCTTCCTGTGTTACTTTTTTATGGAGAAAAAAAAATACACTCTCACATGTTTACAGGGTTCAAAACAGAAGAACAAGAGATCACTGGTGTAACTTGAACAGGAAATCTGATTATTGGAAACTTGATGTTGGCAGGTCATCTGTGGCAGGCAGAGACATATTTGTGAAAAAAGATCTTACTACTTGTTCATAACAAGTGGATAAGTATAATATACAACTGACCTGTCATAGATACAGGGATGTAATGCTAAATCGCTGAATTATAAAGAAGCACATGCGCAAAGACAAAATCAATAATACATTTAACTATTACATAACAGTAGTGTTTACTGAGTCTAATGATGAGGATCGTGTGTCAATATTTTCCGATGAAAATCATCACAGATACAATTATTTTCCTGCTCCTCTTTAACACTTCACATATTTTTAAAGCACCCTTTGTCTCCTTTTAGAGTGAGTAATGAGTAGACTATATGCAGACAGCTGAAGTGGTCTAATATTATAAATCAATGACGGTTTGTAATTCTCTTCATTTAAACAAAGGGCAAACGAATAAAAGCCCATTAAGATGACATGTGAATTGGCAAACAAACTGTTTAATGTGTGTCTGCTGTGTGAAGGGGGCTTTCCGTCCGTGGGCCGGGGGGCAGCCCAGATTTACATCTGATTGGAGTTTAATGGCCCATGGCCGCTTTTACTGCACAGTCACTGTGGCGACCAAGCTTTTCTCAAGATTTTCAACAGACTAAAATGTCCTTTTTTTGTCCATTCGAAATGTGTCATGCGAGCCAAATGGGGCTGGGGCTTGTATGTATCAATTTGTTTCTGTTGCGGGGCCCACACTAGCCCCGCAATGAATATATGGGCCATTGAATCCCGACACACAATGGCCACAGCTGATGCGGTTTCCACAGAGACACGCCCACACAAAGGGTCGGAATGATGACATATGGTCCAAACCTGCCCAGTCGGTGGACCCCCAATAGGCCGACTGCATTGACGGACAAAACCCTGCGTTAGCCATTTATCCGTGCCTACTCATTTCATGGTAAAATAAACTTTTTATAAAGTTTCCACAGCCCATGCACAAGAAGTAAACGGCTGGTGAAAAAGCCACCATGTAAAGTGGGGGGAATTCATCATTAAGTGATTAACAAAGGCTTCTTTACCACCTGCTTCTACATTAATACGCACATTAAAGGCCCCTCTTTTTGTTTAAGGTGAAAGCATGGAGATGGAGGAAAAAAGCATTAACTTAAAGACGTAATAGAATGAAGCATTTGTCAGTATTTTTAACATTTATTCACCCAAAACTCTTCATTTGTAGGCGACCTTTTAATTTTAGTTTCAGCTGGATTCATTGTACAACTTCACTTGTTTCTGCTCAAGCATATTTTTTGAGTTTATTATATGAAATACTAGTATTCTAATTGTAATATGAAGAATAGTTAACTTATTTTAACCTTTTCTACATATTCCTATTTGTACCAAAAGTTCAAAAATCAGTGAAACGTCCACCTTGTAAGTAAATATTTATTAGAATATTGTTCTTCCATATTGGAAAATAAATCATGTTGTGTCCTTTATTTTATTTTTTTTTTGCATATGTGCACTGTAGAGTGTTTGTGTGTTTTATCTTACATTTTTATGATCAAACATTTATCGTATACTCTAGGTAACACTGGGTATTAAACTATGCATGTATTTTATAAACAAATACTACTACCAGATTGAACATAATTAATATTGTAAAATAACATGGAGGATAGTTTCAATTAAAGAGAACTTGTGCTCATTTGATAGTATATCAGACAAACAATTGATATAAAGTATGAAATCTGTATAAATCATTTTACAACTTAGATCACTTGTGTTTTTTCTATATGGGTTCCTGGGTTTCTTGCCAACTTAGTAAGATGCCAATTATGATCCGATAAGGACACGGTGGTTCTAAGATAAAAGATGAAGATAATCAGCAGTGTGATACCAACACAGGCCTGTCGATTGTTTGAGGGGAAAGCCCTCAAAGAACAGGCATGTGGGTAGAGGAGGACTAATTCCATTAGGAAAGATAAGAAGTGTGTGAACAGGACATTTAAGAGTTGACCTGTTTCATTACTCACCACTGAAATATGTGATGATGTCATGACGGGCTTTGTATGGTGGGGGGGCTGTACAGGGTCAACCTTTCACTTAAGGCAGTGCACAAGATCTACCATCAAAGACACATGGAAACGATTCCTCTCATATGAGGCATTGAGCTCATTACATTTGTACAGATGTATAAAATGGTAAAGTACTGAATTAATAAAGACATGACAACCAAGTATTATTAATGCTGAAATGGTGACCACTACTTGATCAGACTTTCAGCAAAAAAAGAATTGCCAACAATTTTTATTCAATTCTGATTTTCATTCAACAAGCAACACTGTCAAACATTCTCTGGCTCCAGCTTCTCAAATGTGACAATTTTCTGCTTCTCTCTGATATTGTTATAAACTGACTATAATTTGGTTTTGGACTGTTTGTTGCACAGAGCAAACAGTTTGAGGACACCACCCTGAGTTCAGGGAAACATGTTGCAGCCTACCCTTTAATTTACTGTAATTAACAGATAAACAGATCTGACCAAATTTTGATGTTTATACAGTTTAGTTTAATTCATTCTCTTTGATATTTATTCTAGTGTCGCAGCTCTGGGGATGGTGGGTCGGCGGTCTGCCAGTCGGTCCACAACTTCAGTGTCCCAGAGGATGAAGCACCACGGCGATGTTTACATATGTGGTTTTGAGTCAAATACGTCAATAACTATTGCATGGATTGCTATAGAAAGTGGTAAAGACATTCATGTCTTTCTCAGGATTAACTGGAATAAATGTTAACTTTACACTGAACGCCCTAAGTGGGTTAAAGTTCTTGTTCGTCCAATAGTTGTTCAGGGCAAATTAGCAATTGTCAGCACAGTAACATGAATTAAGTTGGTGAACATGGTAAACCTGCTAAACATCTACGTGTTATCATTGCCATTGTGAGCATGTTAGCATGCTGATGTTAGCATTAAGCTCACAGCACCGATGTGCAATGAGCACAGCCTCACAGTGATGATAGTGTGGCTGTTCATCCTGATGAAAAAATACTGAGCACAGAGTAAGTGATTTACTTTGGAAGATGTCTCCTATGTCCATCCATACACACACACACACACACATTCCTATATACAAGATAGGTCATGCCAGTGTGTCACTTGATGTCAGATGAGGTGACGGGTTGTGAGTGAGACCCGGAAGGAGCTCTCTCTTGGTTTGATGCAGAGGTGACAGGTCCTTCTGGATATGACCTGTCTATTCCCTGATTTCACCCCGGCCATCCGCCCGGCTGTCCCCTGCATGGACGCCTCCATTGACTGCTGTCAAAGAGAGAGACCTGGAGGAGAACATTATCCTGGGAGGTCAGAGACCCCCAGGTGACCCGGTGAAGCCCCCTTGAAACACTTCAGCGGACAAGCAGTGTTCAGACCAGACCTGTTTTCAACTGACCCTCTGCAGTCCAATCTGGAGCTGTCAAACCAGAAACAGTGGGTAAATACAGCGTGAAATTTCAAATGAAATTCAGACTGAGCATCCGTCTCAATCAGCATGGCTTTGAGTGTGATGCTCCAAGCATTTCCCTCGCTGATCCTGTTCCTAGTTTTGAATGACACGGATATGATTCTGCATAAAAATATACCGCACAACTCCCAAGACACACGCACACACACATCCTGTCTGTGATCATATGAGCAGACACACAGATTCCCACACATGTGCACGGCTGCACAGACCCCACCCTTAGACCCCACACTGCACAGCATTATGCAGAGCTCCCTTGAATTCACACAGAGATCTAAAAATACCCTCGAGGGAGGAAATCCCCACATTCTGCAGCAATGGACCTGCACTACAAAGGCATCCAAACAATAAGCCTCTCCCGACTCGGAATCATCCCAGACAATATAGGAAGGCCGAGGAATCAGAGAGTTGTTTTTCCAGGATAGACTGTTGTGTCTAGGAGTAGAAACCTCTGACCGTCGCCGCTGACTCATGGCAAGTGGCCATATGTGAAAGAATGGGCCGCGCCATGAGATAAACACATATGTGGAAACCACTGTGGCACAGAAGCATCTACACGCTGCCAAGAGATGGTCGGGTCATGAAAGGCAGAGGCACCAGGAGGTTTCTTACAGCTACAAAGTCAACATTCAGCCGGTTGTTTCATGAGTCAGCTTTGCCGGTTCATTTTGTTGCATCAAACAAAGACACCAAGTATCTGACTATAATGTGACAAAGTAGACTTTAAATAAACAATAGACAACATCAATGTGTTATTACAGCAATGTTCAGATTGAACTGTGAGTATTTGGATTTGGACAGATGTTATACACATTGTAGCAGATATTGTGTTAAGAAGGTCACGTATATAAAATGATCACCTGGTCTATAGGAACCAAACAATAGTAGTGACATGATATGCTTAGATTTGTGTTTTGTGATTATAGTTACATTTCAGTGTGGTCAAGTCGTGGATGTGTCTATCCAACACTGCAACAGCAAACGTGTTTCTCGGGAAGAATGCTGTGAGTGAAGCTCATTGTCTTGGTTAAATATTGAAAAGGCCAACAATGAGTTGAAGCACGAAACAGGTTGAGCTCACCATATCAACATTTAAACAAAACCATGATCTTTTCTTAAACTTAACCAAAGTGCTTTTGTCGCCTAAGCCTGACTACACACAGGTCTCTGGTGTCTAAGTCCTTAGTTTTCTACCTCCACCATCCACACCTACCACCACCCTATCAATTCAAGATCCTTCACTTTCCAGAAAACATAACCCAGGTAGGAATTACTTTTCCTTGCAAAGCATAATAAACAAATGAGTGTATAAACTTGAATATACGTTTCAAGAAAGACAGACTTTACAAATGGTATCTTTTAAGTAAGAAACTGTGTCCTCAAGAAAAATGTTTATTTCGTTTAAGGATTCCTGTTGAAGAAAAACCTACATCTTTCACTATTCTCTTTAACACCTCAGTGGCTTCTTAAAGAGCTACCAAACAACACATTCATATCAACTGCCTCCTTCATGCCCTGTGAATCCAGGAGGCTTAGTCTTGTTCTCATGTCAGCCGTGTCTCTCTCTCTGGGACTAAACTTCATCATCGTGTGCGGCCACAGCAGGACTCAGGCCGCATTCTCAGGAACACAGATCCCTCATTTAGACAATGGGGTTTAATGAGTCGCAAGACTTTTATTTGCTGACAGCTTGATGAGCGCTGGCATTGTCAGACCACATGGATGAAAGTGATAATACAAGCAATTAATTTGAAGTTAGCTTTGTTGAGAAAATGTCGCTTCTTGTAGGCCAGTATGTTGCAAACTGTATCAAAAACATCTGATTAATAAACTGTATCTAGTTTATATAATTTAACTGTATCTTATGCATGTGTGTATTGAGATTAATTTTTTAAAATTCCATTTAATTATAAACTAATATGTTACTCATATTCTCCTGAAAAGCACCACTGATTCTATTTTTTCCAAAAATAAAAGTCCACACATTTTACAATGATGTTTAAGATGTTACAATCTCTTGTAATCATCAGAACCACACAGCTCCTACGATTTAGTACTGATTGTACTGAATATGAAACTCTGGACTGAACGAGGATCAAATAAGGCGATACCTTCCCCTTGATTGACAGCTTAACAAAGGCAATGGGGCAGAGTGATTTGTCAATGGGTAAAAATCAACACAAAGAGCTATTGATTGGCAGGAGAGAAAAGGGGCAGAGGACAATGAGTGCGGCTGTGGGATCTCAGCAAAGTGATCAATACTGGAGTTCTGCATGAGGGAGCCATCCCATTCTGTGTTTATACAGTCAGACACAGAGCAAAGATCAGCTATTGTACAGCCGCGCTGGTGCTGTCAGTCAACGCAGGGCAACACTGCAGGGGGTGGCCAGGCATCTCACACACACACACACACACACACACACACACACAGACACTAACACTCAGATTTGACTCAGACTGTTCCCAGACCTTACAGCGGTTCAACAGACTGCTTTACTTTTTTTTCTCACATTTTCACATTTTCTTCTGACAATGGATGTGGTTGTTTCAGTCACTTCAAGCATTACTTTAAAGGGTCAGTTCACCCAAAATTCCAAGAAAGAAAAACAAGACAGTATAGATTCTTCACAGCTGTACTATGAGTCATGCTGGGAGATTTTTCTTAGATGTGTGTCTTTGAAATATTCGATGTAAGTGTAAGTGAGAGAAATTTTGCTTGTGGGCCTCAAAAGTTACATTTTAAAAAACCTTTTTCCCCAAATCAATGTTCCTGTCACTGATGAACGGAACATGCTGTATATGTATATGTATTTATATCAGGGACAATTTCTTTACTAGAAAGAAGGGATGATTATGAGGTGAATATATCAAAAGGCTACTCATGAATACATTTTCATTACCACAAAATGATTTGCCAAATAACAAGCACTTCTCTCTATTATTTGCAACTAATTACTTAATCAAATGTGAGTAAAACGCCAGGCAATTTTCAATGGTGAAAACTAAAGAGGTGGTAACTGTGCACATGCAAGCGATAGCTGTGTGCATGCACAGAGAAGAGCGCTCATGTTCCTTGAACATAGTGAGATGCTATCAGACAGACATTGGTGTTGTAGAAAGCAGGTCTAATGGAGACTGTTCACGTTGAGGTCTGCTGATTATCAAGAGTAACAGGGACATGGATGGAGGCATGGAAAATCAGATATCTCAATTTTCCCACTTACAAGGATTGAGTGTTTGTTTTTGAGTGAACCAACCTTTTAACTTACTTTAACAAGTCAGTCGCATGGGAACCAGAAGAACAAATGCAGCCTTGCTCTTAAACATCCCAAATAAAGCAGGAGACATGAAGAGAGAGTGTCAGCGAGAGACACACGGCCAGACATTCACAGAGGGAGGGATTCCTTCATGAATGGGCTGCGACTGACAATAACATGCTAGACAGTGCCCCATGTGTGTGTTTGGCCTGTGCTAATCTTATCAAGGCTCCATGTATTCATCATGAGGCCCGGTTTCTTCAGTTCTCGAGAGCAGAGCGTGGCTGGAGATGAGCGGGTCGTGCTGGACGGGTGATCCATCCCGCCACGATCACCACCGGCAGACAGACAGACACAAGCGGAGCCACAAGGCGGCTGCAGAGGCACTGTTTACCTTCTGTCAGCCCACTGTTGAGAAGCTGTTTGTCATAAAGATATACAGATAAGAGCAGGACACTGTCCGACTAATGCGCACAGGGGAGTTGGAAAGTGTTGATAGATGATGTGTTTTATGATTTTCTGTTATGTCGCTTGTAATATTTAAACTAACAGGTGATTTCTCAAAAAAATTTGTCTTTGATTTTGCAAGATAGTGCATGATATACTAATGCACAGTTTGCTGGAGGGATCTATTGTTAATATCAAACAGCTGGAAGGTAAATTAAATTAGCAGAAAAAAATCCCCCAGAAGGTAAGGAGGCACACATCCTTTGTTTTTGCAATGCTGTAGTCAAATTTTATCTGAAGTCGCCGACTATAAATAGCAGCTCAAGGAAGGCCCACACTTTAACACTTATGATGGGTTATTGTGTTTTGTTTCTTGTCTGCAAGTCTGTTTTATGAGAAATATGTAAAGAGAGCTTAAGCAGATTAAGGTAATTTCACTTTCAAAACCTGAATTCTATAATTATACGTTTTCACAGGAGCCCTGCCGCTAAAGATGTAAAAGCTTCATCCAGGTAGAGATTTTACTAGAGCGTTATGTCCCAGAGGGGTTTTTAAAAATGGAAATTATAGCTGCTTGAGCTGTGCAGTTATCATATCTTGTTTGAATGATGTTTGACTAATGTCTTTAGGGAGGTGGGTATTAAGAAACCATTTGTTTCATGTGTGTGTGTGTGTGTGTGTATGTGTGTGTGTACCCAGCTGCATTCTCAGCTCTCCTTGCCCATTCTCCGGGCGCATTTGTTTGGAGTGAGCCCATCCACTTATTGACACTTGTCTCGCCTGCCTCTTGCATGACAATCCAGGCAATAAAACCACGAGTGGAGCACACACTGTTCAACAGTTACCATAAGAAAAACAAGAGCAAAGAGGCTGAGTGTTTACCTTCCCAGGGCATGAAAAGAGGCAGAGAGGGGAGAAGAAAGAAAAAGGAAAATAAAGACAAGGGCTCATCTCATAAGTCCGACTCCCTACCGCACGCAGCGCAAAGACACAGTGACACACACTCATCAGCTACACTACTGTTTATGTGTCTGCCTCCATTAAAATCCATATGTAGGAAAGCTTCATGATACAGAAAGGAAAAAAAACAACCCGGTCTACCAACATACAAGGGAAGGAAAATGATGGCACCTTTTCAAATCCTGGTCACATCTGTGTTAAGGATTTGCCCCAATGTCCACAGACACACACACAAAGGACAGCCCATATGAGACGGGACCAGACACCAGGACATCCTGTTTAAGGGACAATGCCCCCCTCTCTACAGTGCTAAGGTGATAATGCTCTTGCAACAGTGCGGCTGTCACCACTTAGCTTAACCAGGGAAGACCAGCGTGGGATCGCTGGTGAGGAAATAAAGCTTTTCAACACCTCCCAGAGTAGAATATCCTTCTGTCAAATCACTCGGGCTTCATTTGCTAAATATAACAGTTTCCTTGATCTTTTGGTGAAAATGTGATGGGAAGATGTGCCAACTTTGCAGTTTTTTTTAATATGTAAAAATAGATTCAAAGCAACAGTCAAATTTAAATCAGGTTCTGTTCTAGAAGTAGATATTGCAAATGAAGCCCTGGAACAAAAGCGTCTAGTGAGGGATGGTAAACCAGACATACCTGTAACAAGAGCAACACGGGGAGTGCTGACTAGGTGGCACAGACATCTTTCAGAGAGCAGAGGTCATGACGAAAAAGTTTGAAAGACGACATTAGAAGAACAGTTATGACAGCTAATAGACTATACCTACTGGGACTGGTTTTCTGAACACTGACAATAATAATGATCATGTGAATATGGACAGTAAAACAATGAGACTGACTGATCAATGTCAAACTACACTGAGTCACATAGTCTAGTAAAGTTCTCTATGTTCCAACATCTGGATACATTTTCTTATTTCTTCTCAAGAGATGTCCGCTGAGAGGATACAGTGTGCAATATCATCTTTTAAAATTAATCTTTTTAATGGAAGTAAACTATTTCCTTGCTTCCACTCATTGTGCTAAATGAGGATAAAAGCATCACAATCCTAATTCTGTTGAATGCACATAACATTACAATGATATCATTCTTTTCAGCAAGTCAGCAAGATGGTAATTTTCTCTCTGAGAACCAACGATTTGAGTAAATAAAACTTACTGCTGGAAGTCTCTAAAGGTCTCTTTAAAGTTGGTAGTTTGGGTCTTTGTAGCAGATGACAAATAGATCAGCTGAAAAACCAACATTTTTACAAACGGCCCTGCAAAAAAAACATTTTATTACATTATTATTTTCTACAATTCTACACAATTCTACAATTTCATTTAGCAGACGCTTTTGTCCAAAGCGACGTACATCTCTATTTTATTACATTTTTATTTTTTGGTTATGAAATCACAAATGTAAAAAGAAGCTATCAACTGAAAGAAGCTGTGCCTTGTAGCCATATATCACTGAGCTGATAGACGTTCATATGGCAGGTCTTACAACATGTCATACAAGACCCTGATATTGTGTCTGGTGGCTCCCTGATGTGACTTACATGCACATACATTAATGTTGCTCATTACACTCAGAGTTTGCTTGCTGTGACTAATCAGAATGTCATATACAAAAGACATATCAAGAGGACTGAAAATTACTAATCTCAATATGCCTTATCACTTAAAAGAGGCATTACTGACCAAGAACACTGGTTTAGCAGCTGTAAATAGGTCAAAGACGTTTTCTCACATTGTCACCCAACCACACGATGCGAAAGTGCTTAAACACACTACTCTCAGCCACACGCACGCACACACCACAGAAGGAGAGGAAGAGGATGAAATACAGTCACACACATACAACAGACGGTGGCATCTTGAAGAGACATATGAATCAGATCACTGTGCATGATGTTCTCAAGTGTCAAACCGGGGACAAGTCTGGGCATGTGGTAGACACAGGCTGAGTCACACACACACATACACACGTACACACACACACTGTTGAATGCAGTCTTGAGAGGTTTCATACACTAGGGGGTGATATACTACATGATCGATCCTGTGAGACTTTGATGATTTTAAATACTTTCACCTGTGTCACAATAGGACTACAACAGAATATCTCTACACTCATGACATTACATCCCTCACTGCATTTTGTTTTGCACTTGTTGATTTGTTTGAGCCAAATATAAATAGGATCTCTATTAAATGGATCATATGCAGTAAAATTTACTTCAAACTCATATATTGAAGTTTAAAATACAGTCAAATTAATATCTTAAAATAGTCATACTCATTTCTTTATCATTACGCCGATCTGTTTAAAGTCTATATTATAGAATATTTTTGTTGCCCAATATCACAAATTTACCCCAAAGGGTTACTTCCTGTGTTATTTACTACATTTTAAGAATTGTTGTGTTGCTGCTATTCATGGGGAAATTGTTCATCCCTAAGCTGTTGCATTTTCATTACTTCAACATTAGGACACCATTAGTTAAGTATTTACCCCTGAGACTAGTGCTGCTGAACTCTGAAACAGATCTAAAATAGAGCAACAGCTGCCACAGCTGCAGGGGAGAGACAGGAACGACCCCTCAGTAAATAAATACATAAATATAATGTGTCTACATGTGGCTCCTTCAAGGCCACCTAGGAGTCTGCAGGGTGACCTCTCGCCCTGTCAAGAGGACCCTTTACTTTCTCTTGTGGAATCTGCACCGGTTGCAAAGGCTATAAGCCACAGGCCTCATGCCTTGAAACAGGAGAAGCTGTTGAAAAGCCAAACTTGGCCTCAGAAATACGTCCTGCAGACAAGCGGCGAGGATCAACGCAGTCCACGCGGCACCAGGACCCTGTGATATTTGATCAGGCTCGGCGCATCCCATTGCGTCTGCACACACCCAACACCTCACAACCCGTCCCAGGGATAAGTGGTCTCTCGCTATAAATACCGAGACAGGATTGAAGCTCGGAGGGAGGCACAACAGAGCGGGTGGTGGGAGGAGGAAGGCGAAAACATTAAAAAGTGAACACCTGCAGCTAATGAGGTGTCAAGGAGTCAAATGTGAGGTGACACTGAAAAAATAAGTTCATAATCTGCCAACTTAATCTCCAGTGTTGTGGCTTTCATAATTTGCCCCAACGCCCTTCAGAACAAACACCTGCACACATTGAATCACACGCTTGTGGGAATCATTTTGTACTTTCCTGAGTTTCAACACGTGTCCCCACCCCTCTCAGTCTGTCTGGCTGTCTGTCTCCTCATCCTTATCCGCCTCTCCCTATCACCCTCTCCGAATCTCCAGAAAACAGGTGCAAGGAGGAGTGTCCAGCGCGCACACACACACACACACACACACACACACACACGTTGACTGAGACATATAAACACTTCATGTGTGATTCCTGCTCCAGCCCCACCTTCCCCTCACCAGAACCTATGGCCAAAGCATGCAGAACATTTCCTCCTGTCCTGCAGCGTCTTCAAATCGAGGAGCAAAATATAGCCTGTCATCCATGTGAAAGTCAGAGCAGTGGCACTCTCAAACAATCCCAGGCACTACAGGATGGCCATATTTCCAACATTCATGTTCAGAGTAGAGCATGGATAGGAGTAAATACATATATACATATGTGTGTGTGTGTGTGTGTGTGTGTGTGTGTGTATATATATATATATATATACACACATACATATATATATATATATATATATATATATATATATATATATATATATACACACATACATTTATATATAGAGAGAGAGAGGCTTTAGTCATTCCAATTTTCTATTATCATTAGAATGAATTGTGTTGATGATGAAGCCATTTAAGAAAACAATGCAAGTGAGACTGACAAAACCAAACTTTTGGTTAACTCTTGCATGACTTCCTTATTTCACTTCAGTTAAATACAAAAGCCTGGCATGGGAAACAAAGCAACATATGTCTGTTCACATTTATTCAATTTGTGATCATGGCTCATTTGTACCTTATTGCATCTTGCAGCGCTCACTGTATCTGGCCCTGCTACAACCTGCATACCAAAAGCATTAAGTGCTGGCTGAACAAGGCCTATTGCAACAAAGGCAATTGAGAATTTGGAGGGAGAAGTGATGTTAAAAGTTTGGCGGCAGCGTTGCGCGCGTTCCTCCATTCAGTCGCTAATGAGAATGATAATTTGTGGCTCCGACGACGACCCCGACCCCCTCCCTTCAATGGAGACTTCTCCCTGGGGACGTGATGGAGAAGATCCCCGAGGGACATCCAGCCCTCTGCAGGAATCCTTTTCATCACCAGATAGGGATTCCCGCCTGTTTCCATTCATATATGCTTGATAAGCCAATTTTCCTTAATGTCGTTTATTGCTGTTTATTGTAGGATTCAGCACATCTGGATGCACACACACATCTGCGCCACTGTGTGATCACCTCATTTCATTATCTCACAATACATCTCTCTTCCTGCACACGAGCTGTTCTTAATGCTGTTCCCTGGTTGCTTCATTTCTTCAGTGCAAACAGTACAAGTACGGGATTTCTTTATGTTCCTTCATATTTTCCTAAATGCTCCCAAACCGCAGAGCCGACGCAGCAACATGTTGCCATACAAAAATAGGTTGGACTCAGTCAACTCCACTTGGGAGTGTATACAACTGGATCCGAGTCCCCACACGATCCCTCCTGTTTACACCGGACAAGGCTCGCTTCTTGGCGTGTGTGTGTGTGTGTGTGTGTGTGTGTGTGTGTGTGTGTGTGTGTGTGTGTGTGTGTGTGTTCGCTCGCCTCCTCACCTCCGCAGAGAGGCTGCACGACCCGGCCTGCCACCGGGGATTTACTGGCTGGCGCAGTGCCCGACCGCAGGCTGACTAGTTCGCTCGGTTCTCACGACCTCAGCTCCACAAAGGCATCTCTGAACTATTAACTCAGACACGAAAGCAGCGTAGGAACAACCACAGGACCCACACGCGCTGCCAACTGGTGTTTCAGTGTGTGTGTGTGTGTGTGTGTGTGTGTGTGTGTGTGTGTGTGTGTGTGTGTGTGTGTGTGTGTGCTTGCAGGGGCATCACAGGCAGAGGGGTTTCAGTAGACCTTTGACTGGGTGTCATCTGCAGGGCACTGGCACACAGCGGAGAGAAAGTGAGAATGTAAAGCTAACGATTTAAGTTTGTGAAAGTACGAGGAATAACAGGAGTTAGACAGGTTGTCAGAGCAAAGTGAAAGAGGCCAAATGACAGTCAAAACTGATTTTTTTCAGTTTTATTCAAATGGTGCAAACACGATGTTGACACTCATTCTCATATTCTCAAAGAAAGTTTTTCCAAACTCTCCTTTTACGCATGCGTCTTAAAAGTGAGCATACAAAATCCCCGAAAGACCTGAAACTATTGGAATGAGCAGAACTTCTTGCGAACACAGAATCAAACAAGCAGTTAAAAACCACTGACCCTATGAGTAATAATGTACGGGAGGTGATGCGCAACATAATGCAAACTCTTGTGCAAAGAGCATAAAGTGACCAGATCTAGTGCAAACAGATCTTTTAAACATGGGCAGATTTTGCGCTTTGGGCATGTTTACGCACATAACTTAAAAGTTTACAATCTGAGCAGAAGAAATCATTAAAGGTGTTTATCTTGTGCCGGTGGTCAGCGCTGAGAAACACTCTCCAACCCGGCCGGCCTGTGCCAGCCATGCGCACTCCGGGGCGGAGTATTAAATGTTGAGGGGTTTCGAGCGGCGGTCACCAGGCTGAAACCTAATCCCGAGAGAAGGGGCCCGCTGACTGCAAGTGGCTGACACACGGCCAGCGCCACGCCGACACAGAAACACGGCCCCCAGTTCCGGAGCCCACTCACCGGAGGAAGATAGGTTTACACCCGGGGATGAAGAGAGTCAGAGGGAGGAGCTGGAGGTGCGCTGAGGAAAAAAAAAAAAGCACCTGAGCAGACTGAGGCCACAGACTAGGTATAAATAAATGATCCAGAGAGAGTTAGTGATTTTGAGGTAATCAGATGTTCTACAGGTTTATTCCCTCGTTTTCTCCTTCACTGAGGCCCTTTGAGCGAGAACAATTGATTCACAAAAGGAAGCGAGGATCCTTCCATATTCTTCTCTCACTGAGGCAATCTGTTAGTGACATTAACCCCTGAGCGCATTTCCCAGGCTCATGAATAGGGTTTAAGACTTCTCAAAGCTCCCGCTGCATACAGGATGAGACCCCTTTCAAACTTTTAATTACCTTTATAGCAATAGAAAAATACACCCACCCCATTGTCCGCGGGACTATTCTCCACATGGCCAGATGTAAAAGAGCTCCCGCCAAACTGGTGACAAGGTGGCCACTTAAAACTGGAGTAAATTAATTGATGAAGGAGCTCACGCTGGGAATATCATCGATGGTTTGCAGTTAAGTTTTGGCCTCAGCTGCCACAAATATGAGTCTGTTTAAAATGTATATTACCAAACTAATCTTCAATTCATCCTGACTTTTACGCACAAGACTGAACTTTTACGCACGAGATGAAACTTTTACGCACGACCTCAAAAAGTAAATTTTTACTCATGAAGCGTAACAGAGCAACATGGACATGATAGAAAAAGGCTTTGGACAACAAACTCAATTTCTGAAATCTCGTTTATTCAAACCCAACTTCAGTATTTTTTTCTCTTTTCAACACAAAACAACAAAGAATATAAAACACAGCTTTGGTATAACAATCAATAACAACTCTGTACAAAACTAAATCTTTTCATAAAAAGTACTTCATAACAAAAATGTCCTATAAATCTTCCATCTGCATGTACAGCATTTATCACCGACCTCCAAATGTTGGAGTCAGGAATAAATTATAAAAATAAACATGTTCCATAAAACGAAACAGTGGCAACTACCGGGGGGTGTTAAGTGGTTTAGAGTGACCGTCCCGGAAAGGAAAACTTCCAGCTTTGACCAACATGTGTGTGTGTGTGTGTGTGCAGTTAAATGTCTACACTGGAAAAGTAATGCAAACTGCTTTCACATCAGTCTCTCGTCCCGGGGGCTACCAGGGTCGCCACACAGGCTCGTTGCTTTCCGAGCCGGTGCTCACCCCGACCGGACTGACTGCCTGCGAACCCCCGGAGAAGGAGGTCATGCCGTGCACCGGAGAGGCTGCAGGCGGCGCCGAGCTGCCGTGCACCGGGCTGGCGTTAAGAGCGACAGGCACTCCGGCGTTTGCGTAAAGGGGGATGACGGGAGCTGTAGCGGAGGTGAAGGCCGGGTTCGGGATTAAAAAGGCGAACTGTCCGTCGGTGGCGGGCACCAGCTGGAAGCCGCCGAACACCTTGGGAGACACGGCCTCAGCAGGGCTGAGCTTGGAGCCCATGGCCGCGCCGCTGATGGGCAGCGTGGACGGCAGCTGCACGTGCAGGGGCTGCGCCAGGTGAGCCTGCTGGGAGGCGGCCTGCTGCGGGTAGTTCATCATCTGGCCCATGCAGCTGGACAGGTGGTTGAGGAGCCTCGACCTCACCTCCGTGTTCACGCCCTCGGAGGTGGACAGGAAGCGCGTGACCTCGTTCATGCACTCGTTGAATCCGGCTCTGTATTTGCTGAGGACGGTGGCATCTGCTGAGAGCGCTGCTGGGGAGGAGGAGGAAAGGTGCCGGATATTAGTGACGCGTTTGAGGCTTTGTGGCTCTTTCAACAGACTTTATCATGTTTTGATTCCCTTGCATGAATAAATGAACTCACCGCTCATCTGCACGCGCTGCAGGTTCCTCAGGTGCTTCACGGTCATCTCCAGGATGTCTGCCTTCTCCAGCTTGGAGTGTCTGGAGCTCTGCAGGACAGGACACGAACAGTTGAGTGTCTACTCAAAAAGTAGATGATGTATGAAAAGCAAAGTCTGTGCATGAATAGAATCTCATCTTACATCTTTTTTAAGTGCGTCCAGGATGAGAGTCTTGAGCTGCCCGAGGCTCTCGTTTATTCTGGCTCTCCGGCGTTTCTCCATGATCGGTTTGGATGACTGCAAGAAATCAACAAGTTGCATAAATTTCTTGCTCTGCAGTCACACAGATCAACTCGCGAACTGCACGGCATGTCGGAAGACTGCAACAATCATTTTAAATTCAATGCAAACTTTAATTGAAAAAAGCACAATATTTGTATGTGCATGTAAACATCCTTACTTTTCTGTGCTCGCTGGCGTTTTTAGGTTTGTCCGGTGTGTGCGATCCGTTTGCAGGAGCACCAGCGATGGGAGACGCCGTCTGTTTTTCCATAGTGTCAGCCGGCATCGTGGATCAAACCAGGTCAAAGCTTGAAAAAGTAAATCCTCTTTGGGAAAATTTCAAAAAAAGTTCAAACTCTGCAGATGCTTCAGAAAGTCACAGATCGAATAAGAGTCGCTGCAAGTCCGATCAGTTTGCGGTGTGTGATCACAGAGATGTCACGTGAGTGCAGGAGCGTGCGGTACACCGTGTGGAGCCTCTCTGCGCTTCTGCCGCCGACACGCGCCGCTGCGGTACTTATAGACGGCTCGCGTGCTCCCGGTGCGTGTGAAACCTTCTCTGCATTCTTTCCCACACTCGTTTCAGCCAATGGCAGCGAGGACTCACCCACCGGGCGGAGGGGCGGGCCGCTGATTGGACAACACCCCTGCGGGCCGTCAGTCACGCGCTGCTCAATCAGCCCCGCAGGGACAAACAACAAAGCGGAGCCGCGCAGCAGCAGCAGCAGCGGCGGCTGCAGCGGCGGCCGGTCCGGGCGGTGAGCTGACGGGGAGGGGGACGAGCTGGATGTTTGCCTCCAACTTTGCTCCGTGCACGTCAAAAATGTTGGACTGCCTGGACCGTGTGTGTGTGTGTGCTGACAGTGGCCTACTTTTAATGTGTGTTGTTCAATTCCACAACAGTAAAGTTTATTCTGGCTGCAAATGGATTGATGCTTCTGATAACAGATATAGGTTTAGTGATTTAGTTGGTGTGAACTGTGTATGATGCATGAAAATACTTTATTATTTTTTTCATTATTTTTCTCTGCAAATTGAATTCTTTCCAATTGAAAATACTCAGATTAAATCAAAAGTATTTAATTATTTTTCTTGCATTATAAGCACTAATACTCAGAATAAACCCAGAATACTTTTATATTTTTTCTCTTCTTGTGTGCCCACCTCTCAAAGTTAGAGACGCCTGCTGCTAGTAATAACCACAATGTTTATTTATTAAAGGCATAAACATTTTCGCGGCCTGACATGAAAACAAACCCTCATTTTGTCTATTTTCTTAAGGATCCTCTCGGAGAAGAAGACGTCTGTAACGGCACGCGAGGCGGTTTGCAGTAGCACGCACCGAGCCAATGGCGTGCGGCCACTTTATGCAAATGAGGCGGGGGACGCTCTGATTGGCTGTGCGGACGGTTCTGTGTCAGGAAGAGCAGGAGGAGGGGGGGAGGAAAGGGGGGCACATCTGTCCGCGTGCCATTCCCACAAAGTCTTCTCCGGTCCGCGCAGAGCACGTGCCAAAACCTGCAGATTATAGCCTGGAGACCAAAGAGCATAATATCAAGTCTGAGAAGCAGGAAGCAGTAAATTAAAATAGAAGAGAACAGAACAGAATAGAAAAGAATAGAATAGAACATAATAGAATAGGTGCACCTTTAAATCACTATAATGGATGACATATAGGCTGCATTAGAAATAGATCTGATTCCTGTGAAGAAAAGGCGACAGTTCAGTGATCCTGCAGCATCATTACATATAATAATTATGTTTTTTTCAGGAAACTCACTATAGATGAAAGTCGACTACAACAAAATAATAAAATACCAACAATGTCAGTATTATTTACATAGCAACAGTTAGACATTTGTGCCCATGCGTAGTTAAGAAAAAGTGTAATTGATGGATGATTGTTGCATCAAAACACGCAAAAATCTTGCTGTGATATTTGTCTTTTCACCAGATTTGTGCGTCTGTTTGAATCCAGGTGTTTGAAGGAGAAGAGCCCCATCTAGCGGTTGGGTTGCAAAAGTAAACCAACACAACATGATGGATCTCAGGACATTTAGCAAAGTAAATCAAGACATGCCTTTAAGATCTCAGCAGGTTTTTAGTGCAGCCTACATATTTAATACCATGTAAACATCAATTATGATAGAATTGGTGTTTATGGGTGTTTTACACGGGCTGTGATGAATCTCTTGTCTAAGCTCTGCAAATAATTTCCTTACTCACATCAGTTAATGTCCTCACAATCTGAAAAAAAAAAATCTCTTCCTTTGTACATTTTTATTGCTTGCTGCAGCGCATAAATATGGCAAAAAGAAAAGAATAAAGAAGAAAATTGTTGTGATCATTGAGATGACCACAAGGTGGCGCATCTATTTCCAAATCAATGTAGTCCATTAGTATAAGTATAGACGTTTAGTAATAACATTTATTTGTGTTGTAAACATATATAATTTGTTCTCATATTTATTTGCTTCTATCTGACTAACGTTTTTATATCAGACACAAGTGACATTTTTTATATTACCTCTACAATTACAGTTAATATATATGTGAGAAAATAGTAAACAGAAGGTCAACAGGTGAAAATAAAGAAATAAACTACCAAATGAAATAGTTATATATACAGTATATCATTTACATTACATATATATAAGCATGTTTTATTTATATTTTTTTACACTTATTGCATATGGGTACAAGCACGCATGCACTGTACATGCACCTCATGAAACTGTCTTACAAACTATATTCGAACCATGCATGAAAAGATTGCAGTGCTGCATGTCATTTGAATGAAGTTATATACGAAACCTTTATTAAAAAATAGTTATGCATTTTTGTGAATAATATGTGGAATGCAGCAATCAGTGGATCAATCAATCATCAATAATGTAAGCGTGACAAAAATAAAAGCAGACAACATGTTTACTGTGACGTACTAACCAGCTTAAGCCAGGTGTTAAGTCTCTGCTACTTTCATGAAGTAGGGAAAGTAAATATAACCATCAGCAGTAATGTGAAGTCACTGTGATTTGTTGCTAATGGGGCCCAACATGCAAAACAAACTCATATTGTTATTCAGTTAAAATAATAAAAGTAACATTTCAAGTTGCTGATACCAGTTATACTTCTAAAAAGACAATGTAACAGTTCCCCTTCATAAATCTACTATGACACAAATGAAAACTTTACGTGAGCGAGCAGCAGATTTCCATGTTAAGTCAGTGGGTGTACTACAACAATAGGAGCATTACAGAGTCTAAGTCGGCGTAGATGTCATAGTAATCTTAAAACTGATGACAAAGTCTGTGATCCTCTTTCCGTCAGCAGTCTATTGAAACAGGCCAAATGTAATAAAAATTTGCTAAGCCCTGCTTCAGTCCAGTCTCTAGTGGAGTATCAGTCATTGTTCAGTGGCTCACGTCCCCCCCATGGGTGAGCTGTGCTGAGGCATGCTGGACACTTGTTTACCCAGGATCCTGAGTCTTAAGGGCCAGCTGTGTGTACTTGGGCTCACATCGCCTTTATTTGCTTTCGGATCGGCCCAAATGATGCAGATCTAATTCTACAGAGCTCCACGCAGATTACACAACTGCTCCCTGCAGCAGTGGAGTTAATGGGATTTCGGTTTAATAATTCTGTATAGGTGGAGCAGCACCTGTTGAGCCTGATCTGAAGTCAGACATGGTCTGACAACTCTTGGTATTTCAAACCCTATCCATCAATAATTCCCCCTCTTCATTCTTGCATTTCTAAGATCTCAGGCTCAGACAACAAAGAGAACAGGAATTCCCCTTCAACTGAAAGAAACTTTTTGAGTGACTCCGCCATTAGAGCATCATTAAAGCCGATGCCGACATCTCCGGCCCGAGGAATGTTAGAGAACAGAAATCGCTGCTGCTTTTAAGAGACGATCAACATTCACCAGACAAGAGCCAAAAGTACTTGCTTTTTGACTTAGTCTTATGAGGTAGAGGTCTGCAGGAGGAGATGTCGGGGGAGATGAAAGGGCCCGAAAGGAGGGAGAAGCTGTGTTTGCAGATTTAGCAGAGTTCAGTGGTCTGTTGTCCAGATCCGGGGGAATGCTCAGCGGCTCCTTTTCACTGCCGCCCGCTTAATTTGTTGTTGTACAATGAGCCTGTGCACTTCTCCAAATCCATGTGCAGAATGCAGAAGGAGAGTCAATTATATCTGTATTAGCTGGTGTCCGCCTGACAATTCCTTTATACACACTCCCCAATCAAGTGCTAGTAGATGTGTTTGCTAGATGAATCCCCACCGCCGAGCAGTCACAGTGTCTGTTGCTGCTTTGGGTGGGTTGACTTTGTTTCACATACTGTGATCATTTAAGAGAGGCACAGCCGAAAAGTCACCAAACAGGATGATACTGAATCTGTGAAAACGTCACTTTGGTGTATAAATCTAAATTTAAAAAAATATTCAACTTAATCTTTTTTAGTCACATACTGGTGGATTAACTATGTACAATTAGTAAAGTCATGTATTTAAGTATACATTTTAGATACTTCTTACTATCTCTAAGCAGGCTACTTAGTATTTTCATTTTTTGCCTGTATATACTTTCAGTTTCAGAAGGAAATATTTAATTGTATTACTTTTATTTGACAGCTGTAGTTACTCATTACTTTACAGATTAAGATTGCTGATACAAAATAATTAGCTCCACATCCAACAGCCACAACAGTAAAGTTTTGCTCAATATCTCACCTGGTAGAGCTCCTTACTGCAAAGGCCCAAGTTGCCTTCACTGTCTCTCACCAGCTGTCACCCTCATGATAATGCAGAAAAAAGTCACCTTAAATAAAACAGGTCCTGTAATAGGTATAAATCTGTTCTGTAGCCAGGGATTGTTCAATTTCAATCATCAGTATATATTTTTTATTTTAGGATTTACTTTACTAAGTGTTTTTTTTGTACTTTTATTTCACAACATTGAGGTCTAAGTGCTGTGACAATGTCTAAAATTCTGATCTAATGATTGATCTAAACTAGTCTAATTTAAATATACTGAGTCTAAATTTTTTTTTATCAGCCTATAAAATAGATATAATTTGAAATTCCCTAAGAGAATACATAGAGCAGTAGCATCAGTGTTTTCAAAATAGTATAACAATCTTTCTGCATTGAGCACATTCAGCTAATAATACTTTGTATAAATAACATATTCAATGCAGGACTTTTACTTGTAACGGGGTATTTTCATAGCGTGGGATCAGTACTTTTACTTAAGTATTAAGGATCTGAACACTTCCTCCACCACTGTTGACACATCCGGAGACGTGATGACGATCAGGACACAGTCATTTGATGTTCTGTTTCCAAATCAGAGATGACAGCAGGACTAGGAGGCTCCTGTTAGTACTAGTTAACGCTGCAAGGTTTCTGAAACAAGTAAAGCCCGAATCCCAACACCAGCAGATCTGAGCCTCTGAGTGAAAGGACACCTGGGGCTGCTGCATTCACCTCCCACTTTAAGTAGAGGGATTTGCAGAATACCAAAAACACAGGGTTGATCATTCATTATGGAATCTAATTAAACTAAATATGGAAGAATTTGGTTCAACAAATATTTGTGTAAAACTGCGCGCTCTTTTCCTCGCAGACGCTGGCAAACGATCTGAAGGGATTTTCTCCTGCCAGGAAGAGATATTTCACATGCACTGTTGGTAGGGATTTCTTAATTTTGGGAGTGGCCAGATGTATTAATTTTTTTTTTACACCCATCAATTGTGCTGGTATTAAAACAGCTATTTTCCTGTTCAACTATTCTGTGTTTGATGTATTACCAAGACTGCAGGGTGCTTTATAAGAGGTCAGAATTTGAATACATTAATATGAATTTGGAGATATTTCTCATGGCATTACAGGGCTGGGTGGATTCAGTCAAAGGCTTCAAAGCTGCATGTTTGCACCACAAACGTGAGGGAAAGTGGTATTTTTCATGGACTTTCACTTTATTCTTCCTTAATCTCATTACTCCCCTGGCTGTTTTCATACCTGCAGAAAAAAAAACCCTGAGATCAATTATATTTGCCTCACTTTTCAAGCGGCTTGTTGTCATTTTGCCATCTGCAGACCAGCATGTCCAGTACAATGTGGTGTATTCACAGAGCCTCTTTGGCTTTCTGAACAGAGAGAGACCCTTTTCTCTTGCTTCTCGCCCCAATTCAGGGCTTTCTTCTCCCTTTTAAGTGGGCTGTTGATGAGGTTAGTCTAATCAGATTAAGTCAACTCACATTGGTCTCTGCAGTTTGTTTTCCTTCCAAAGGCGTCCTGACATCTCCTATACTTTTTCTTTATCCTTCTCTTTGCACTTTTCATCCAGGCTTCCACCCAAAAAAACCTTTTCAGCAGAGGTCCCAATGGACTCCTTTATAAACCGCAGTTCCCCAATGATATAGGTTATTTAGAATGGGTCACTAGACTGCTATACATGGGAAAGGCCTTTAAAGTTGTGCAGTGACGCATTTGGACATTTCCACTGGTGTCTGTGTGAATGCCAGAGATTAGGTAAACACAAAGCTCTAAATCAAATTTTGGAAATTGCTGGAACCTTTAATTTGATTCCTAAATAAATGTTTGAGGGATGTTTTGTAAACTACAAGACTAATGCAATCTCCACTTTTATCTGGACACTTGGAGGAGAGTCGCGTTTTCACGGCCAACTTGTTAAATACTTTTTAAGTGAAATAAATGCGGGTTTATTGTTTTGATTTTGCAAGATGTGAGTCCTATTCTCAGCAGATTAAAAAAAAAAAACATATCCAATTATTTGTTTTTCTAAAAAAAAGAAACTATAGAAATCTTTAAGTCTACTGAGCAATAAACAGAGAGTGAGCAAGTTCGACTTTGTTGTTCGGCTATTCATGTCATGAACCATTCCTACTTTATTACAGTAACTAGTCATGCAGGCGAGACGTGGCACCACTTTTGACATAAACGAATAATTACAAAATTAATTATAACGACATACTTCTTGATAAAGAATACAGAAATAATTCAGTTATAAACAGATTTAGCAATTGGAGAAAGTCATTAAAGAAATCAAAACTTTGGAAAGTCCTTGATCCCACAGCGAAATCAATTCTTTTTCTTCAAATTTGATTTGATTAATACGCACAGATGCCCAGTTAAGAATATACCCCCCACCTGTAACTGTAAAATCTCTGAAGTTCTCATCAGTGGTGTGCTGTAACTTGATTCCCCCGCTAATAACAGGCTTACAAAGACAATGAGCACAATGAGTACAGAGGAGGTCTTTTCAGATGACTTCAGAGCCCCCCCTGAGAAAAGACATGGCAGCCCACTGACTGAATGGGGGCTGTAGAACCATTTCAAGCTAATGGATCTGAGAGACTGTCCACATAATTACATTACAGCATTTCAGAAGCCCTTTGAGCTCCACACTTGCAGCTTGGGCACACCACAGCACTTCATTCATATCATAGCTCCGCAGTGGAATGTGCTATGACAGATATGGCCCTCTTGGGCACTCTTGAACAAGGTTGCGCCCCATGGGACTGGCAACCCCCTCATTCCTCCGCACACAAGTTCTTGGATTTAAAACAGAGGGTGGGCACCACAAAGACAAAGGATCAAACGTGAGGGCAAAGAAAATCTAAAAATCGACTTAACGACAAAGAAATGATGCTTGAGTGCAACAATATGCACATTTCCCTGTTAACACTGATTCGTCCTGCTCGTTTTTCTTACTGGCTTTAAACCTGACATAAAACATATTTTACAGTTTGTTTGTAAAATACATCATGGAGCCAAAGAAATAGTTTTCATAAAGACACATGCACTTGTTTTGCTTCAGTCAGGCTCATAAAAAATATGCCATACCCATATTTTATGTTTTTTTTCTTTAGTGGAAATCATCTTTCTGGGTCTTTGCCTACTGAGTAAAAAACTTGATTGTAACTTGACTCGTAATTGTCAAAACTGCAGGTAAAAATCTTTTTAAAGAAGGTTTCTTGTGCTTTATTTATATCAAATGTCAGTGTGGTTGCAAATAACCAATATACACACTGAAAAATCAGGCAGAAAATCAGCTTTTTTTTCCCCTCTTTTGCTTTAAACTGAGCTTGTGTCTAATCCATTGCAGCCAAACCAAACACATGTAAAAGAAGAACAAGATTTTTCACAGGCTGTGCTGAATGCAGTCAAACAGTTGAACACAGGGCACATTTGTCGCTGCATTAAGGCACCGACTCCTCGGACAGTTTTGATTTATAAAGAGCCCCTCCGAACCTTCACAGGCCAAATTATTCTAATTTAGACTGATGTTTTCTCAATTTGGGGCCGAAAGCGTAAATTCCACACAAAAGTCACAGTCGATCTATGTTACACAGACCAAGTGGAAAATCCCTCAAACTAACAAAGCAACAATTTAGAGATTTCCCTCCTTGATGGCCATATTAAAAGATGCTATTGATCTTTTTGTTCAGTTTCGTTGGCTGAAGAAACGCTTTGCTCTCTATTTCTCCTGGACAAAAAAAAATGACTCCTTTTGTGGACGAGCAAAATCAATGCAAATTAATCCTTTATCCATTTCCCTGTGAATAATTTGAGTCTTTGCACTTTTGTTTGGGGCCTGTGAGCTCAACGAAATCATAAGAAAGGTGGAGAATGCGAACGTTTATTGGCCGGTGGAAGAGAGAGATGACCCCTCTCATGGGCGACAAAGACTCCTTTATGGCGTTGGTATGAACCCATGAAGCAAGGCTATTCCACTCTGACTGACCAGCACCACAGGAGATCCAGCACGTGCAAAAATGGTGACCCAGTAAAACCAACTCTTTTTACACCCGAAAAGGAGGTTAGAGAAGCAAGAAAACGTCTCAATCTTTGTCCACTCTTGAGTGCACATTCTGAAGTGGCGGGTTGCAGGCAGGCTGTCGCAGACACTGACAGATTTATTATCAACTTTTTTATTTTTATCTTTTAAAAATAGGTGAAATTCTATCATTCAATAACAATAATTCAATTACAGATCTACAAGCATGTAATGTTTGCTTAGGTTGCTATAATAATTGCTATATAGTTTTCTAAAGCCTAATATGGCTCCAGAGGATGCTACATAAAATCTGATAAATGTTTTGTAGATAACACGAAAATGAAAACAATTAGGGTGTGTGGTGTTAGAAAAAAGTGAGCTTCCTCTGACCTCTGCAGCCGGCTCCTTGTCTCTGCTTGAGGCTCCCGGCTACATCAGCCGCTACTACAATCATAACACACATGAATGTCTGACTGAACTGTTGGTAGCCAGACACTGTTGGTAATGTTGGCATGAATTAAAGAAGGCGAAATCTCAGATTCGACTGCATCAGTTTTGATACCTTCTTAAGCCTTTATAGGGCAAGTGGCTATTTTTGGTCATTCCCGCACCATTTACAAAAGGCAAAAATTGCAAAGAAAGATTTTTTACAACAGAGATAAAGTTTTCTTATGTCCTCCAATAACACTCTAAGATTCAATTTTTGAATTTCAAAGTATTTCAATGAGTGACCTTTAAAGGATTAAACTGTCTATTGTCAGTCTGACAGTGCGATTAAGGCAGACATTAGACAGCTGTAAATTGTCCCAAATTCTGTTGTGAAACTGTTGACATCCTTCTTGTCATTCTTGCCGTCAGATTCATCAAATCTTGTTGTCATTGCAGTCTCTTTCATAATACATTTAAACTACCATTATTTACATCATCATAAAACTGAACTAATTTCACTATTTCATTCACTTTTATAGAGTTTATTGTTTTATTTAATTTTTTAGTCACAACTTGCTTGGATGTTACTTTCTTGTAGCCAAATCATTTCCTTGTCAGCAACGACAGCCATGAGTTTAACTGTTGTGTTTTTGACAAATGCGAGACTTTAAATTCTCGAACTTCTAAAACCCAGATATCATCAAAAACCTCTAACTTTTCCACTATCAAGGTTAAAAGCAAAGGTGCATGGAGCTTTGACTCCATTGCCTCCTAAGCTTTGCTTAGCACCAGGTAGATTTTGAACCAGCTTGCCTTAACAGTTTACCTTATTAACATGAAAAAGACATGACACTGACTAACTAAAGACAAACCACTCTCCACCACTTTGAGAGCAAGAGATGCTGACTTTGCAAGACGCCGGTGGAGTGCCGATCCTTGACTCAATCCTTTATGTTCCGGTTGAGGCTGAGCTCAGCACATTCCTGCCCAAGGCCAGAGGTAAAACAAAGGACAACGACTGGCAGGACGAGTTGCCGGGATTCTTTTATGTCCAGAGCAAAACGACAAAGAAGACTATTGTGTATGTCAGTCATTGCTAAAATCATCTGAACGCCGCAATGACCGGCGCACACAATGGATGAAGGGCCTGGGCCTTATGGCGTTTCCGTGTTTGTGGTCACCTCGATCATCATCCCATCATCAAAGTCCCCTCTGAACCCCAAACACCACCGCCCTTCCTTTCCCTCTGATGTGGAGATTCACACACTCCGCAGCACGTACCCTCCCTTCAACTTTTATTTTGGGCCAAACATTGCAGAGGAGACGATTTGTGTCTTTGAAAACACCTTGTATCAATCACATCAAAAGCCCAGGAAACAAAAGCGGAGGCTGGCAGCATCAGACAAACACTCCCATTAGTCACTGCGCCCTCTTTCACGTGCATCGCATCACGGCCGAAGGAGGGGTTGTTTACTCTGGAATAACTCCCACTGTAAAGGCAAAGAGAACCTACCGCCTGGCCCATTCAGCGGGCGCGGAAACAAGCGGACTACTGTGCAGTCAATTACAATAAACACGGATCAAAGAGCACAAAATGAACTTCTGTTTCATAATGCACCATGTGGCACAACCTTTTTCCTTACACAGCCCTCACACTCCATCTTCCCACACTCATATACAAACTCCCCATTAATAAGGTCTGAAAAGTGTGATTTTCAGCTCTCCCTCTTGTGTTTCTCTTCCTTGTCCCATCCCCAGCCCCCTGCCTGGTGCTGACCCAGCCAGCAGACCCCCTCTGCCCCCTCTGCGGCCCCCCTCCAACCCTGGGAAGAAGAGGCCCACGCCGGAGCTACGACTGGGGCTCATTAGCAGCGCCCACCTGGAGGCTGGCTGGGGGCTAACAGGGGACCACGGGGGCCAAGGCCTTGATCTGTTGGCTGTGAGCAGCAGTGTGACACGCAGCGGGGACAGGGCCGCCGCAGCGTGGTGTACAGCACCGAACACCAGCAGATATACAGTACATACTCCAACGGGCCTGAGTCGATCAAGCTTAATCTGTTTAATTGTTCCCTTAACGAAGACGCACCTCGTCCTATGAACCCCCTCCCACCCACCCTTTCACCAGTTCACTCTCATAAAAGTCAGACAGAGTTTATAACTGTTTGAGCTGATGGTATCACCACAGTAGAAACAGTCTGTAAAACAATTAAAGGAACAAGCATCTTTTGTGTTTCACCACCTTATGCAAACGCAGTATCTCATCTGCTGCTTCTCTTCGTTATGACTAAGAAATCACACCCTTGTTTTGTGGGAGTTGTTTGAATTTACTCTGTCAGTTATTGGCATCGGGGTGAGGCCGAGGTATGCTGCTGTGTCTGTGTGTAATACTTCTGGAGCCCCTGTGGTCAGACGCCCCGGGTCTGGGGAGACACAAAGGGATTCCACTGAAGGAATAGCAAGTCTCCTGAGTCATGTGGCTCCAGTCACACAGACGGCATCCGAAGATTCACGTCGCTGTTTGGCATCATCTCAACGACAACCTTTCCAATGGAATTTAGCTTTGGCGTTGCACACATATGTCGAGTGAATTCTTCAAATAGTTTCACATAATGCTGTTGGAAAAGTAAATTCTGATGTCCAGCTGAGAATCACCTAACCTGATTTACCGAACACATCTGCTCCTTTTCAATAACAGAATTCAATATAATTGACAGCATCAATTAACTGAAAAGAAAACAATTGCATAAATGTAAGATGTTACAGAATAAAACACACCCAACAAAAAAATGTGACATACTTTTCACACTGACATTATTTTTAAAGTCATATTAATCAGGATTACTAAGGACTAACTGTAAAGGTATTTTTCTCTACATCAAGCCATAGTGATTGTTAATTACCAGCTGTCATAAGGTTTGATTTTCCATCTTGCACGGGCACTATAAGACACTTATAAAATACTGATCATCTCATGAAACATTTCAGATTATATTTTCATGGCACTAATATACTTGAGGATATGGGGCACTCTTTCAAAGCTTCTGACAATTCTCTCTAACAACAAAATCTCCTAATTAGAGACAATTACTTTTGGACCACTAAAAGAAGCATTGACTCTTTTGCTGTAGTTTTCAAACTGCAGACACAGAACAATGAAATTCATCCTCAGCAATGTCAAAATCACAGAAAACACACGCATGCTGTTTTCTGAGAACACCTTCTACAAGAGACAATAACCTTTGTCTTCATTACTGTACAATATATAATTCTGTATAGTAAACATGCCTGAGAGCAAAGTGATTTTGTCCACACATTCATCTTTTGCAAAATTTGTCTTCCATTGAGGATCACATGCACTGAACTTTGTTTTGAATGGACCAGTAGGGAGGGCATCTTGGTTTTATTCATCTGGTAAAAACAGCAGCTGTGGCCCTCAGGCCCTCTCCTCCTTCAGATCCTCAGTCCTGGACCCTGCATGTGTCAGGTGAACTAAACTCCAAAGGCTTATATAAAACACTGGAATAGATATATCAGGTCTGGTTGTAGACTTTGAATCTTGCTTTAAACCTGTGTGTTTAATTGATTTCCATCTAAAAAATAGTTCTCAGTTACAGTGAACGTTTGCTGTATCAGATCAAAGAGGAAGAATCTGGGCTGCTGCTGGTGAATACGGACAATGGATTGGTCATGATGACTGGTAAATCTCAGTCACACACCAGCACATCAAGGACAATTAGCATTAGCTTGACTCTCCAGGCTCACCCCTTAAGCAGGATGAAAAAAGTGACCTGCTGACTAAGCACATTCCACCTGTGGCCAGCAGTTCAAAGGGCTCCCATGATAGTCCCCCTCTGCACGTCACTGCTCCACTGCCTCTCCAGCCGCCACCTGCCCCGAGGCAAAGCTCACCCTCCTCCACACGGCGGGTGACCCGGTGCTCCATCAACAACAGCACGGCCCATTCACAGCACATGAAACTGCTCTGACCGCTGGCCGAGGCGCTACCTGCCGGCGATGTGCCTCAGGTGATGTTTGAATGGGCTTCACTTAAGAATTAGCCACACCTCTCCCCCCTTCAGAGAGGAGGCACGAGGGAGGCAACATATGGCCGTCTCGGATGAATCTCCCCACTGTTTCAAAAGACTCTCAGAGGCCTTCGGGGTGATCGGAACGTCACGCTCCTCTTTACTAGATTAAGTCTAATAATCTGCCAGTAACGAGACTTTAAATCCGGAGCGGTAAAACATTGGGCCCCAGGGTTCACTGACACACAGAGCATGATGTTTTCCCCTTTAACACCTTATTTTATGACCGCAAGTAAGAGTTAATGCTCCTCATCAACTTTCCCCTCATCTACGAGCAGCAAGGACGATTTGCTGATAGTGGACAGAGATTGAATTGTGGTAATTTATATCCATATGGCATCGGGTTGATGTTAGAGGACAAAACCACTGATGACAGAATGAATAGAGTCTACATTTGTGAGGATGTGAGATTAAAGGAAAATTCCAATTTATTCCATCTTCTTACCACAGTAGTGACAGCTGGATTTTTTAATGGTACTAATGAGATTGTACAGTATTCACCAAAGTAAGTCCTACATAAACCAAGACCAGAATCTTTCCCTAACTTTAACCAAGTGCGGCCAGAGCCTCAACATAAAGATAAAAAGCTTAATCGAGTATGAGCAGATACTGTGTTACATGATCAGATATGTTGGAGGAAAGCAAATAGTATACATCGTCAGTTAAAGTTTTACTGATAACTCAAAGATCAACATTACTGAGACCTGATATGTTATTGAACTTTCCTCATAATTTTCTTCTTCTTTCTACGAGAAAGGGCAGAGACAGGTTGTTATAAAAGGAGTTTAACCAGATTATTTAAACCACCCAGGTGCAGCCTGATAATAAAACTCTATGCAGGCCCAAGTGATGTGCAAAGTTGAACCACAAAGTCAGGCTGTAACAGGACTGTAGCAGCATCACCATGTTCCCAGATCTGAGCCGTCAACATGGTGAGGATGCTGTTATTGGTCATCATAGCAGCATGGCTGGACGGGATGACATTTGTGGCTTTGGGTGAAATATCTTCATATGATGAGCACTAGGTTGATAAAAACTATAGGGTCCAAAAGTAAAACCTTTACACAAACATTTACTATTAATTATGGGTGTCTTTTTCTGGAAATTGATGCAACAGCCTTTTATATATTTCTATATCAGAACTATCTCATAAAGCTGATGACAAACAGTGCTGTAAAGGGCAAAAGTAACATCTTGTCTTTGTAAGAAGTTTTCATTTAAAAAGTGGAGGCGAAACGGCACCATGTGTGAAAGTTATCAATCCCCAGCTCACACTGACAGTGGGACAAGAACGCCCCTGGTTACCTTTCTTGAGAAATACTCTCGAGCTCATAATGAAGCGGGGACTCCCACTGGAGACTTGATTAGGCAGATGCCTTCACTGGGCTACAGGAGCGAGCGTCAGGCCCGTCTCCTGCCCTCCAGGGACTCAATTTATTCATTCACTGTAATTCATGGCCGACCTCGACGCGGCCCGGGATGCTGCACCCTCTCTCCTCTCTGCTCATTTAATTTGGAGCTGAAGCAGCGGAGGCAGGAAGGAACCCCGGCGATGGAAGATATTAGACTGTGAGGGGCAGCTTTGAATAGGAAATCCAACCTCTGAACTCACATGTTGGATAGAATTCGGTCGAGAGCATTCTTGTGATCATTAAGGTCTTTCTGAAGCTGCTTCGTCGGTGGTGAACTGATGAGTATTTGAACACTGGTCTCCAACCTTTTTGGCCCCTTGTCCTGCTTTTTGTCCCAACTTATCATTATGCTAAGCTCAGATAACCATGTTCCGACTGTATTCATATTTAATATATAGACATGAGGCAATATCGATCTTTTCATCTAGTCAAAATATCAAATTATTCCTTAGACGAGTTGTGCAAATATGCTCTATCATATGTATAATTATCAAGGCTGCAAAGTCATTTTTAGCCATTAGGACCATTTGAACAAACACCAAAAATTCAAGTGTAAGAAGTAGTTATATCAGACTTTGTGGTCGTCTCAATAGGTACTGTACTACTACAGATGTTGGTTGTGTCGCTGGCTGGTTCTTTGCATCAGGTCAAAAAGAGCATGTTTTGGTCCTGCACTGAAAGCCGTGCTGAAGACAATGGCATTCCAGGCTGGAGACATCTAAGACCTCCTCACCAGGAAAAGGGACCAAAACAAGGTTTCTCGGCTTGACGGTGTCTCTTCCGACCTTATGCCAGACAGCCGACTGGAAATGCCAGGAATGCTAGACTGCTGCTCGATAGGAGACCATGTTCCACTTATTGGCTACTGGTGGGCAGAGCCACGGGGACAATGTCCAAGATGAGTTCCCACACAATAGGAACAAGACATTTATGACTCTTCAGCCAGGGAAAAAATGAAAGGTTCACACTCGGGACACTCTTGGTTCTCGTCCTCCCACTGACACACTGGGAGAGATGCTGGTCAGGGCAGACGCTGCTCGCATTTCTGGGCCGCGTCTGAAAGGCTGAAGAAAAGGTCTCCCCTGAATCCAACCAGGCTGTCCCATTTGGGGTGATTTAAACGGCCTGTTATTACCTTTCTCTGCCTTTGTCTACTGGTCCTATGATGCTCCTAATTATTAGTTTGGCCAGCATCAGACAGGAGCCAGCAGATTCCTGGGTGGATATCTCACCGGCATGTAAACATTATTAGTGACAACCCAGGCAACCAAATAATAAATTTGGTAAAAATAAAATAAACTACACTAAAATCTTGGAGAAGAAAGACGCAACATGGGCATTGGTGTGCAGGTTGTTTTCTTTCCTGATGTTCATTGATTTATAGTTTTAATCCAAAAGTACTGACTATATGAATAAGCGAAACATTTTAGGAGCTTTATACAATAAAAAATAGAGTTAAAGTTTGATTGCTTGAATCCAAACATATAAAAAAGAACTGCGTTTAAAAGACTGGAACTGAATATACTATTAAAATGTACATCAAAACTAAAAAGTAGTTATAGTGAAGAATGATCATTATTGACTTATAATAACCAGGCTATTCATTGTCTATACATATATACATTTTGTTTTATTGATCTAGATTTTTGCCTCATTTAACCTTCAACAACCCTGAATATTTTATTCACTCACTGAATGCTTTTCATGCATTACACATTACTCGGAAAATAGCTAAACACACACTACAGTCATTTGGGATTTTTACTGCATCTATGATCACTTATGTTATGTGTTGAAGAGATTTCCTCAGTCTGGGGACAGATTAATATGTTGGTAGTTTATATGTTCAAACTATTACAGTTTGATGCAGATAAATTGTAATAAACAAATGAATATATTGAGAATTATGCAACAAGTATTCAAAAGAAGAACAAGAAGAGAAAGACGGACATTAAGTTCTTCACAAGCTGGAGACGACTTTAAACATCACTTCTATGCTCAGCTCTTTGTGTATGATAGTGAATAAGTCACATCTCTCACTCTGTGACAAACTCCCTCCTGTCACCTGATAGCATTCAGACCTGGAGTGCCACCTACTGGTCCCACATCAGAACAGCAGGCACAAGTGTGACTTGAACAGATTCACAATATAAAATACATTCTAGGTGATCAGATATGAGAATCTAGGTTTCTTTTGGGCTTGATTTTAGTCTTTGGCTTCAGGGGAAAATACACAGTTATACTGCATGCATTTATTTGTAATGTTGATATGTCCATTGTACGAGTCCATGAGTGATATTTTCCACCTGAAAAATGTATTTCCGAATTTCCTTTTTTTGTAAAGCCTGTAATGAGTTGCATTAGTATGAGCCTCTTTTGATACTCATCACACCTTCACTGCCAATTAGGAGCATGAACGTCCCGAAACCTTTCATGAGTCTCCCATTTCCTCACTAATATCCATTGTACTCTTCAGCCGGTCCGCTGCTATTTGAACCCCATATCCAGACCTTTCCCAATTAGACCCACCTTCCACTTTGAGGTTTACTTACTCCAAGACGAGGGAGAAAACACGGTCCTTTAACAAGTGGGCCCCTCTCTCTTGTTCGCATGGGGAAGTTTACCCACATCTGTCTCAGCACCTAACCCCTGGAAGAGAGAGGGTCAGTTCCAAGGCCAGAGGTCAGCACTTGTCCCATTGTGAGCTAGAACCAACATGAACCCCAATCGAACACTGCGGTCAGCGGGAAACAGTGCCCGGTTGGTTTTTAGGGCCACGGATGTGTGAACTGAACAGGAGTTGTGCTTTGAGGCGGCTTGCTGCACGGAAGCGTTTGAAAGGGACTCTCTCGGGTTTCTTAATTAAGTAAAGGACAAATAGTTGTCCTGCTTTGTCGCTTCTTCGCGTCTTTTCTGCATCATCAATGGCATTCGCACAAATAGAAAACAAAGCTGCGGTTTGAGAATTTGCAGGTGTGCACGGATGCGTGTGAAGCGACTGGAGGGAGCACCACCATGCAAGGGAAAAAAAAAAGGAAAATCAAGTTTATGTGGCACTCAAGAGGGAGGTCTGTGTGAGAACAGATCTAGTTAGGAGCGTCACAACAGATCCGACAAAACAGGCGGCCAGGTCAGGCCAGGCTTGCTGCAGTATTCAACCAAATGATGAAAAAAAAACAGCAGTCTCGCTCCCTCTCCCTGTTACTCCCGCTTTCTCCTGCTTGCTTTCTTTCACTCTTATCAGCAAGCCACCATCCATAATTGACCTGATTCCCAGATTTCTGTCCCTCTGACCACCCTTGCCGCAGCATAAAAGTGGGCAGCATAGGTGGCAGAGGACTGCCTGGCTGAAGGAAAAAGGAACGTAAAAGAAAGTATTCTTCTAACGTCTTAAGAGAAAAAGGAAAATCAGCATAATGACAATGCTCCCCTGCCACACATTCACTCTCTCACGCACACATACACACACACACACACTCCTTCTCCATGCAGGCCCTCCTCCCACTCCCGTCCGCATCCAAATCTTGATTAACCTCCTCTCTCACTCCCCCTTTCCCACCCACTCACATTCACACATACACATGGACACAAAGTGCCTCGGAGGCCCCCTGACAGATGGGGAGAGGGGTTTCGGGGGGTTCCTCTGAACAAATGGCACCCTGGTTTAGTGTGGTGTTGTCAGGGTTTGAATTGATCCCCGGGACTACAGAGGCTTCTCTCTGCCAGTGTGTCACAATGGCAACAAGTGTGTAGAGCTGGGAGCAAGCTTGTACAGGCATGGGACCCATACCTCATGAATGATAGCTTAGCAAATGGCCCTCCTTTCACTGGCTTTCATTGTAGGGCCATCTCTCGTTTTCTTTCATACCCTACTCAAAAAACTTGCCCAGCTTTGTTAGTTTTATTGGGTTTGATTGGTTTGAGATTCTGAAACGTGTTGGTTTTTTTTGTGATTTTGTATGCGTGAACTTTGGAGGAGGGCGGGGGAGTGTGTGGGTGTGTGTTGGTGGCGGTGTTTAGAGGTGGGTGGGTGGATGGGGGGGGGTTATTTTTGTACATTTTTGCTTGTTAAATTGATGGGCGCTGTGGTCTCACGGTATGGTCTGTGGAATGATGTAAAGCTATCTGTCAGTGGCCAAAGCCGGTGAATGTGATTCAGTTTTATATGAATAGCACTTCCTGGGAGGTCGTGATGTTTTTCACTCGGTGAGATAAACACCATGTGTGCAATTTTCACAGCTTTCCATAAATCCAAGCAGATACACAGCAATGAGACTTTCACACACGTTATAACAGCTATATATCCTGTCATGTCAGCTCAGATGCTCCTTAATGACTTCCTTGAATTGCATCACTGCTGCAAGCAATATCCTGTTTGTTCAGAAGAGGCATAAAACTGTGCATATGCTTTTGTCTTTTTAGCCTGAAAGTCGTATATTTGTCTAATATTGTCTTGTATATGAGCATAATGAGTCCTTGTCTCACCCAGAAGATAAAGCCTGGCTGAGAGTCCACCGTGGCCCCTCAGCTGACCCCGGGCAGCAGTTTACAGGCTCAGGAACAATCGTCCCATTGGTAGATAAAAACAGCATCATCCCTCCGGGCCCATTTCATCACTGTCACTTCTCCTCCGTCTGGTTAATGTTTCACTAGTCCACTATTTTTTTTCAGAGAGGGGGAGAAGGAAAAGGAGCAGGAGGAGGCTTGGTTAATCACAAGGGAAACAGAGGGTGATCGATTGATTGGTAAACAAACAGGTTGGACAGGCAGCGGCGGAGCAGAAGGGACCCGAGGAGCCCGGCTTCCTTATCTCACACATGTGACATCTCCATCCATCATGCTTCATTATCACAGCTGTATCAAGAGGTGTCGATGGAGGATGATAACCACTCGCTTTCAAACCTCAAAATGTTACAAACAACCATGGAGTGCATAAGAATTTTTATCAGTAGAAATGGAGGATGGTGTTTTCTGTGTTGCTTTTGTTTGTCTAAAGAGTTTCATTCAGGCAGAAACAAACTGTCGCCCTCAGAGATAGTTGCTCATATATTTGATGGACTCATAAGAGAAAGGTCAAAATCAGAGCAGATGAATATATCCTGGCCTTTAATCTCTAAAATGGATCAGGCTCCAAAAATGCTGGATAACTTTAATTAAACCATCCTTGCCTAAATGGTCACTTCTTTCAAAGGCCACACCTCGTCCTGTTCAACCTGTTCAAGAGTTTGAGAACTGCTTAACTCTGCTGCTTCAATTCAATCTTTAGTATGATTCTGGTAGGTGATGAAAGTGTCTGAAATTAACATTTTCCAGTTGCCAAATGTCAGTAAAAAAGAAAGTTAAAAGTTGTCTTTGGATAAATCAGCAACAACGTCTGACACATTCTCTTTTTGAGAAAATGAAATGTCAAAGCCTCGGCTCAATCACACTCTTTAAAATGGATTACAAAATTGGCCCAGTTTGAAATTTAACATTCAGTTCAGTATCTGCTTGATGAAACAGCTCTGAAATTGGTAGGATTGCATACAGTGCCCTCTTTGTTTTGCCTGGGGGATATATTTCAGGTGACTTCTTAACTATCCCATTGCAGGTAAGTGGAAAAACTTCTAACCCTGCCTTTTAACTGTTTAACAAGGAGGACACACCCCAGGCCGTGGTCTGGGTCAAGGAGCAAAGGTACACATCTCATACATACCGAGGTGTCAGGACGATGTGCTCCCTTGCTCGCTTTTGTGTCGTCCACTCTGCATAGCAATGGCAAGTAAATTGCAATATGTTTGAATTGTTGAGGTGGAGGGGTGAGCGCGTATTGTCGAAGAGGCAAGGGCTGCATATTAAGAAAACACGGAGGGAGAACAGGCAACTAAAAGGGCCAATGAATAAGAATCAATTAATTTTCATTTACCTCCATTAGCACTGGGCAGTGATTTGCATCTGTGAACCCATTGCCAAACTGGCAGTGGCCCTTTTAGTTGAGGGAGAGGGCCACATTAAGCTAATGATGGGGGGCTGAGGGAGAGACAAAGGGCTGTATGTGTGGTAAGGGAGGCCTGGCCGTCCTCTTCTCTCATTAGCACCACAGTGCCCTGCTCTGCTGTCACACAGGGAGCTCTCACAGGCTGATCATTAACCGCGAGCTGGGATGTGAAAAATTTTCAGGCTGACTATGAAAAAATGAGTCGTCTCTGCTCACATCAAGCATTTTTTACTTCAGGTTATTTTTCTATCGTGATTGTCTGAAATGCTGCATGTAGAAGTAGAATGCAGAACACAGAGGAGCTGTAATGTTGAGATCACTTCACTGTGAACATAAACTGTAGATGTGTAAGTGAGAAGAGCAGCCGTGAGTGACGAGTGATGAATAAGATAAGATGTTCCTTTATACGTCCCACAGTGGGGAAATTCACAGTGTACAGCAGCAAAGAGGACAGAGATGTTGATTTGCAATGAAAACAGAGTGTCATCATCCAGTAACTAAGGAAACTGATGAAGCTGTCATTGCCTCCAAGTTGAAGAAATGGGCTAATGCAAAGTCAGCCGTTCTGCATCTGCTGGAGTCCTGATGAGACAGTGGTGAACTTATACATTCCCATCCATAATGACTATTGTAGAAGTGTAATTAAAAGAAGAGTTAAATACATGAAGAGAAATGCCGCAAAGAAAAACGTTTACCCTATTCGCTCTCACCTTTTTAATTGGGTTTAATTGTCATCCAATGTTGCACTTAGGAACAAGAAGGACTCAAAACTCCCAATACCACAGGTTTTTTTTGTGTATTTACAAATGGGTGACTTATTAAAGGAAAAAACACCACAACGTGTTTTGGTATCTTGCAAAATTGCAGACCTGGTAGTCAAGTGTTTCCTGTGGCTACTTCAGTCTCAGCACTAGTAATCCATCCCAAAATGATGGAGGAAATCCACCTCTTGCATAATCCAGAACTTTGAATGTGTCTAACTAAAGCCGCGGGATCAAAGTAAGAAAATGTCATCCAGACAGCACAAGTGCAGACTCAAAACCAAACGTCTGAGAATTCAGTTTACAGCCCCTGTTTTTCAATGTGGGAAATAGCTGCACGACAATGGGGGAAGGTCAAATTAAAACAGGATTAGACGTGAGGGTCCGGTCGTCTTATTGCAGCACTTGGGTGCAGAGCCTTGCCTCCACGCGTAGGGAGGAACCTAGACAGTATGAAATGGAGCGGAAGGTATGAGCAGAGAAGAGGATGAAAGGCCAAACAGGAGCAGGGAGCAGACAGGGTCACAGATGTGACATTACACTAACAATAGGAGCGGTGGGGGTAAAAGTGTGCAGACATCCCATCTTGGGCAAAGCTGTCTCCCAGCTGTTTGGTTCACCTGTCTATTAAAAAGGAGCGTATTTCTTGATGTCTACAGAGGGAGAGACAGATTTATTGAGTTTACAAGGGGGAGGCCTTAAAGTGGGCTGATCATTAGTCAAAGCCCAATAAATCACTTTTCCTCTTGGTTTGGGAGGTCTGACTTTCCACAAGCTTGTTGATAGGTCACAAGAGATATGAATATGAGTTGTAAGGTCATGACTAGTGCAGTGGGTTTATAAGATATTTAATTAATTTATAGGAAGAAAATCAAGGGGGTTATCTCTCATATCTGCATAATTGTGGACCTCATGGGCTTTACATTAAAGGCCAGACAGATATTGAAGTGACCTCCAGCCCTTTCCTGTACTCGGGCGGCCCCATTCTAAAACAAAGCGGACATGACAAGAGGAGAGGGGAGAAATCAGATGGCTTAATTGTTCCTTGACAATTAGACCATCACTCAAGCGAACATTGAGCAACCCAGCAAAAGTAGCAAAGGGAGGAGGCAGCTGAAGAAAGGGATGAAAGAAGAGGGCACTAAAACCCCCACTGAGTGAGAGGGAAAGAGGGAGAGGGCCCTGCTATTGAGGACCCGACAGGGCAAAAGGAGCAGAGAGCAGTTTACAATCCTGTACAGTGCTGTTCTGCACCATTAAGTGGCATGGAGGGCAGGACTGGGACAATAGGCTTCTGTCTCTGAGGAGAAGGCCAGCAGCTCCAGAGGAGTCCTCCTTTTCAGCCCATATGGTTGTGGCCGCCTCACAGGATGCTCCTCTCGCCGCGGCCGCATGCTCAGCATCTGGACACATGAGGTCTCTCCTCAGTGACCACCGTGGCATGAGGGGGAGCAGCGCAGTCTCACTGTTAACACTGCAGGATTCACGGGAGCATTCAAGAGATGAGGGACAGGAAGTACTTGTGGATGGAGTGAAATACCATTTTTGTTGGACTTAGAGTCATGCAAATCGCACAGCAAGCGCCACAACAGGACCGAAAAACTGGGAGCAAGATCAATCAAAGCCAAAATCAGCCCCGAGCAGATAACAAGCTTGTTTTAATCAAAGGAATTCACAAATACACCTAAGGAAAACCTCTGTCGAAGGTTTTTAATGGTGCAAATGAATTTGCTGTTATTCACTTTTTCCAGATTAGTAATGGCCTGTACACCTTTCAACATTTTTTTTTTACACATTTTTATGTGTACATCAAAATTGGACTGTCAGTCTTTCACATATTTTACAAAAGCTTTAGTCCGAAAAGCCTCTTTTTCAAGAAACGTCCAAATGCTTCTAAACACAAGCAGATGCATGTCCGAACCATTTACATTGCTTTAGCCAGTGTATTTTCCTCTACACTCTGAGCAACTGTGACTCCTGTCCCCTTTGGACCAGTGACAAAGAGCTGTCAGAATGATGGATGATGAAGCTGCTGCCTGAATTTCAAACAAGGGACCTGCCTTAACTCCTGTCCATCCTTTAACAGACCCACAAACTCCCCAAAAGAGAAAAGATATAAGCCGGGCGACCGAGAGAGAAAAGAAATTGGGGGGTGAGCCTGAAGAAGAAGAATCTTAACAAGTGTTTACCCTCTTTCTGTTGCCAAGCGTTGGAGCAATAACCTACCGTAGCGAAAGGCAGTGCCTGATCCAGGAAGAAAGGCCCCAGCCTGCGGGGTCAGGGGTCACTAACTCTGCCATTGTCTCTGACAGGGCAAGCACACTCCAGCTTTTCTCCAGCTTTCAAAGGCCTGCAATGGGGGTGGAAAGATGGGCCTGAAAACACTGGGTCAGGACCAGGGGCTCTATGGTAGTCGGGGAAGAAAGATTCGGACCCCAAAGGTTAAATGAAGAGCGAAAGGGCCCTTCTGTCCAATTACCGAGGGACAAATGCTCTCTGTGACCCACCGGGGTCAAAGTTCAGCGGAGACATTGGTAGCGGCACACTCTGGCTTTTTGTGGATCAGATGAGATGAACCTCCACCGTGTTTATCTAAGTGACACCCTGACCAATAGTAAAAGTATAAATAATTCGGGGGCTTGTGTGCTGCCACTTAGCAGAATTAATTTATAGACCAGGGCTGCAGCAGGTCAGGCTTTTCAACACACACTTACAAACTGGAGGAATTAATGGAAACACTACATTCATGGTAAAATCAGGAATGAGGTATAATAAAAGTATATAGCATTGCTTTGATCAGCTATAATGCATTCAAGGGCGAAGTCCCAGAGCTTTAAGCCAAGCCGGTCAGTAGTTCTTCTAATCATGTGCCCATCTCAGTCTCAGGCGGCACTTGTGGTGTTAATACCTGCTGATACAAAGGCCCAGTGGAGCAGCATGGTGAGAGTGTCCCATATCCGGAGATGGCTGGATTAGACTGTTCCTGAACCACTTCCTCCTGAGCCCATGGGCCGCCGAGGATTAATGTCAGTGAATTTAATCATCTGCACTTGTTAGGTTAACAAGCAAAGTACAATCATATTACAAGTTTCAGTCCTTTCTTTTTCCAGACTCTTGCACAGCAGTGAAATTCACAGTATTAGGCTTTGTGTTTATATATTATTCGCATAACAGTGATGTGTTTCTTCCTGCATTTTGAACATTGGCTTGCCGGAAATTCAAATTACAGCTGAACTTAAGGATCATGGTCAAAGAAGTTATGTGTATGTTTAACAGGGAAGTTGCTCAAGACGAGTTACTTAAGTTACTTTACATTCGTTTTGCCATTATTCTGATAACAAATTATGTTTCTGGCACAACTTCACCCTCTGCAGGCTCCTCCTGTAAGGTGCACAGAGAAGGCAAAGCTGTCTGAAAGGCAAAACTCCACAACTACCACAACAGTGTGGCTGGACCCTTTTAACGTTACATACAGGACATTCACTTCTAAAACAACATGGCAGAGCTAAGTCATAGCCGGGTCTCAGAAAATCTAGAAATGAACCCGAGAACAATCCATCAAAGGCCTGAGATGCGGCCGCCTGGAACACACTGAGCGCCATGAAAGCTTTAAATCTCTTCCTCTGCAGAATCCATTTAGCATGGCTCTGCCACACTCCACCAGGGGGGTGCTTGGGCTGGATACCAGGCGTGGTACCACAAGGATAAATTATGCATCCAGTGCTTGTGTGTGTGTGTGTGTGTGTGTGTGTGTGTGTGTGTGTGTGTGTGTATCCTTGCTAGTGCTTTCTGTGCGTGTGTGAATGTGAGTCTGTCTTGAGGATGTAGAGGATTTTCCTCTTTCTGGGACTCCTCTCTGCAGGTCCTCTCTGTCCCTCATGAGCCAGCATAAGCCTGTTGGACACACATCGGAGGGGTGAAGGGGAGTCACCGGGAGCGAGCCAGGCTCCCAGGGTCTTACAGGCCCTTAGAAGGAGCAGGATGACCTTTAATCAGGGATCAGGAGTCCGGGCTGCAGCTGGAGGCCTACAGGAGCCCTGATTATGCCAGAGCCCCCAGGTCACACTCCCAGCTGGTCATCCACCTTGAGCCAGGTCACTGAGGCAACCTTAGGCCGGATGAAGCGCTCAGTGCAGGCATGAGGTGTACATTTATGACGAAACTTCAACTTTAATCTGCAAGATCTTCATCCACATAGTCTAAACAACATCCACAGACAGGAGCTGCAGCCAAACCACAGTGTTTCACATGAGGGTTTTATTGGCTTTATACTCCTCGATTTCAACTTTAACTTTGTGTATCACGATGGAAAATCAAAAACAATAAATCAAATATTCTGGCTGTGATTTAGTTAAATACCTTTGGGTGAACTTGCTTGTTATCAAGAGTAAAGCTGGCGCCAAGACAGTTAGATGCACTGGGGTGATTAGATGACAAAATAATGGAAATGAGATGCTGAAAGCTCCACTGCTTGGAGATCAAGATATTTGATGAATCAGGACTGAATTCTCAAATGTTTGGGATGAGTGCACACACATTTTGTTTAGGGAATCAGAAAAAGCTTGAAGCAGCAGAGGCCAAGATATCCATACTTTTAGTCTCTAGTAAGGGTGAAGTCAAAAATCCCAAAACATGGATTTTAGATTTCCTACAAGTCGTAGCATCTTTCATCAGGCTTGCCCTGCACCCTAAATGCATGCCTCTTTTAAGGTGCTGTGTGTAAAATCAGTGGAGTACTCCTTTAAACACACAGAAGCTTCTACTCAGAAAGCAGACCCCAAACACCCAAGCGCCAGAGTTGGTTGTTAGTCAAAACAAACAAAAAAATGCCAGGTGAAAATTTGTGAGCAGAAAATTCACACCACCTAACTCTTTCTGTGCCAAGCAGCATTAAGCAGGGCCTGCCCACCACACACACACACACCCACAAACACACCACCACACACTCCTGCCATCTAGGGGAATGCAACCCCCTTCTCTCTCCACCACCCACCCCAAGGATTAGCCCCCTACCCCCACCTCTCTGCACACTACCATCCCCTCTTGCCCTATTATCACATTTGATCCACAACTACCCCCCCAACCCACCCTCCACCCTCACTTATTCACCCTCCCACATGCACCACCAGCAAGGCATGCCCCCTTTTCTTTGGCCACTCTCAAGGAGAAGAAGAGGAGGATGAAGAGGCAGGGGCTTTCATGGGGAACAATCTGCCAGGGAGATGAAGAATGAGCGGGCACTCAATTAAGGGCTGCCCATTGAGCCCGCGGAGTGAGCCTGAATGTGGGCCCCTCCAAAGGAATGGAGTCCCATGAATAGATTGTGGGCCTTCATGAAATATTAAAGAGCGGACGGATTTCCCACAATATTTGTACACCTCCCTTTGTGGGGATTTCTCCCTCCATTGAGCCTGAAACTGTTAACACATCCGCTCTGAAGCACGGCCCGCAGACTGTGCTAAAGAGCCCCACGGTCCGAGCATCAAACGCTCCCCACCCTCACCTCTCTCTCCCCCTGTTGCCCTGTCTGTCTCTCTCTCTTTGTCTTTCCCTCCCCATCTCTCCATCCTTCGCTTTCTCCTCTCCGTGTCCTCGCCCATGAGCTATTCATGGAGGGGATTACAGCAGTTTTAATGACCACCTGTCTTTGCTCCGCCACTGTATTGTGCCGTGCCAGGCCAAGCAGCAAGCATCCCCGTGGTATTAAAGGGTCATATTGCTAACTGGTGACCCTTGTCTCCACCATCCACAAGCCTGACAGCCGAGGCCGCCCAGACAGGTTATCACCTCAAACCTGACCGTAATCCTGTGTGCGATAAAAATAAAGCTTTAAGATGCAGAACGATGAACAAAAGTAGCTTCACTTTGTCTTAATCAAGCGAAAACACTGCATTACTGTACGGCTGTATTATTCTGAATCACAACCCAGAAAAGTTAACAAGTGCTTCCTTCCAGCGTACTCATCTCGTACCCTTTATTATCTCCACTCTTTGCGCGCTCTCTCTCTCTCCCTCACACACACACACACACACAGTGGGATCAGATTGAGTGGAGCTGTATAGAGAGCAGTGTGGTTAAGTAGGTGGTTAAAGTTGCCATTAGCATCAGAATGGGCACATATTCCTGCCATGAGTCAACATTAGTTCACATCAGAATTGAGGGGTTGAGGTCGGGCCACAAACTGAAGCTCTCGCTGCAAACAACAAGTGGACTTGGATCATGGTTTGATTCACTGGGGTCAAGATGATGACTGTATAAAGCGTGTAATGTGTAAATAAGAGTGTTACTGGAGCTCTGTTTGTGGGTCAGTCCTGTGGGTTTTCAGTGGTTGTATCAGTGATCATGACATCAAAGCCGTTTTATCTTTAAGGTCGATATGGATCTATTTGTTCATATTCAAATTATTGAGCACAAATATCTCTAATATTTTCCTTTTCATGCATCACATACTGTGTTCTTCTGTACTTGCATGTTCTCATGCCTAATTGAGTTAAAGTTGAATTGGGCAAAAATACTGAACTGATTTTTTTATGGCATGGGAGAACCCAGTAGGATTCACAGATGTATTTGCAATTTGCAGGCAACAATCATTTGTGAAAAGGCATGCAGTCATCATTTATGATATACTGAAACAGGGCCCAGAGACTTTAGACTCAAGTCAATTTTACGCCAGAAAAAAAGAGGCTTCTGAGACATTCAAGTTTTGAGCTCTGACATGCCAAAACCTAATGATATAAGACAGATTACATATTTTACATATTTACTCAGAAGGCCTGTTTGTTCAAATGACTATTGATGCAGCTTTGAATCATGCTGAAAAGCCTTGTTGTTCACTTGACTGACACTGCCATGCACTCACTATACCACAAATATATCTAGTATAGTAATATATAGAGTTGTCCAGCTCTTGTCATAAATGAGAATTATATGTTGCTGTATTATTAAATATTTAAAAATAACTGTTCAATGCTTTAAAAACCACAAATGAAATTCCCTTAGCCTCAATCAGAGAAGACATTTTGACTTGCCACAGTAGGAAAAGCGCAGGTGTAAAATCCTCTGTTGATGGTGGCTGGATTCAGCTGCTTCAGTTTCAGAGTCCTGGTTTTTGTTCATGCTGGCTCACTGTCACACTGTCAAGACTCAATGAGACACTAGAACAGAGCCATCGTTAATGTTATTTGTAGCACCTGTGCTTTTCCTGCAAAGACAAGTCAAAATATCTGCTGTGGAAAAAGGGCCTATACAGGAAATAATTTAACTGAACAGACAGTAGGACAGCAGTGAGATACCAGGTCAGTAATGTATGCACTGATCCACTGTTTAAAAAAAGATTAAATTAGAAATCACATTTTATTTGGGATCAGCATCTGCATGGCCTGATATCACATAAATTAAATCATGTTAAATCTTGTTCTTTTCATGATTTGGGTGAAGCTTTTCTACACCAATCAACAAGTTTAACACTGCGGGTGAACAAGCAGAGAGCATGTGGCTGCAGGAAGCTCGGCTGCCCACTCCAGCAGAGCCCCAGCTGTGGAGCACATTGGAGCGCAGGCGTCTTGGTCTGGCCTCCATATGCTGGGGTCTGGGGTCCAGGCTGTCAGCACAGCTCCAGCACATGGAGGGCAGTTGAAGGGGCACGTGGGGGGGTGGCGGGGTTTCTTGGGTGGTGGTGGTGGGAAGGGGAGGGGGGGGCTGCCG